>VYXB01008441.1:170962-279271 GCA_013397135.1 Pachyramphus minor | reverse complement strand
ACCGCAAGCCGGTTGTGTCTGTGCAGGGTTCGGGAGGGGCGCCAAGGGCGGCCCGGGAGGCGCCGAGCTGGGCGGGACCTGCCTGGACAGGCTGCGGACGGCGTTCCGGCCGGTGCTGCGGAGGTGAGGTAGGTGACGGGCCGGCAGCCGGGGCCCCACTTCGCACGAAGGCCAAGCCCACCCGCTCGGCCCCGGGACACCGGAGTGGCCGGGGACGCCGCTTGGCCCCGTTCCCGGAGCTCCTGTCCGGCCGAGGCAGCACCACCCAGCCCCGGACGCGGCTACTTGATCACCAGATTATCACCGGTTCTCCGTCCCGCAGGGTCGCCCGCCCCTTCCTGGGCGCTGGCGACGGGGCTCCGGCTGCAGCGAGGCACTCGGCTTGAAGGGACGAAAGACGCCTCTCCCCGGGCCGGCAGTGGCCTCGCGGCTCCGCCTGCCCTGCCCTCGCCAGGGAAGGGCCACCGCGGCACAACGTGCTGCGCACATGGGGCCGAGGGGCGCGGCGGGCGGGGCGGCGGGCGGAGCGGCCGCAGGACCGGCGCCTCCCCGACGCACTCTTGCCATGTGTTCAACACCCCGCTAACGTCTTTGCAAAATGAAACAAAAAAATCCAAACCCTAATCTTTTCTCTTTTTCTCCCACGTCGTGGTTTGTTTCTCCTCTTTCGCCCAAACCTGCGCGCTCCGCTCAGTGCCCAGCTCCGCCAGGGCGCGTCAGTTCGCGGGTGCTCCGCGTCGTCCCGGGGTGGAGGAGGACGAGGAGGAGGAGGAGGAGAAGCGGCGCAGGTTACGCCGGACTGTTTCTTTCCCGTCTCTGTACATAGATACCGCTGAAAAGTATTTTTCGGAGTCTCTAATTAACACGGATGAGCTGGACGCCGCGAAGCCGTCAGTGACCCCGGAGCTCTCCAGCCAGGAGCCGGCACAGCCCGGGCAGAGCGGCCACGGGCACCCGCCGCCCGCCCTGGGGCACGGCCGGGGCACCCCCGGGCAGCGGGTGCCGACCGGGCGGCGAAGTAGGACGTTGTTAGTGGGTCACCACCGTCAGTCAGTCAAAAGAGCAGTGCTGCACTTTACAGGACAGACGAGAAAGGGAAACCGTATCTCTGCATTATTTCTGTTTAATTAAAAGTGTCATCAAACACTTTGTGTTCAGACTAATAAACCAAGCAGGGATGAGGAAAGAATGTTTCTTTGTTCCTGTCTCTGGAAGCAGTGGCAATAATTTAAATTAATAACTGTGGTAATTAAGAGGTCATCTATAGATCAACCCGATACCTGCTATTTCCAAGTTCACTGGGGTCAGCATTTACATTAAGTCATTTGTGGTCAATAGAGTCCAATGAATTCTGCCTTAATAAATCAGGGAAATCAATCTTGAATATCGAGTAGACTTCTATATGTTTACCAAAGGCTACTCAAGACAAGTGGGGCTGCAGAACTGGGAGTCCTCTGGGTTTGCGACCGGAGAAGCAGTTCGTAGGGGGAGGGAGGAGCTGTAGGTCAACGCAGGAGAAGGGTGTTCCCCGGGAACGGCCCCGGTCCCTCCCGGGAGCGGAGCCATCCCGGCTGCGGGGACACCTGTCAAAGAAAGCAAACTCGGGCTTTGGAGGGGCCGGGGGGGGAAGGGAGGGGGAGGTAGGTGTACACGGGGGCAGCAGGTAACAGAGCGGCCCCGGGAGCGGGGCTGGGCTCGCCGGAGCCCGGAGATGCTCGGCCACGGGGCTTTCCCGTACACCGGAGCAGCCCTGGGCAAGCGGCGGCGCAGCAACCGCAGTCTGTTGCAGTGACCCGGAGCTTAGAGAAGGGGAAATTAAGCTACGAAAAGATAAACATTATTTCAAGTCGGCTTTGAAGGATTAGGGCTTGTAATAAAGAGTATTAGGCCCTTTCGAAGGGTTCTTGCAAGGCGACTTTCTCCGCTCCACCTCTGCCACCGGAGGGGACAGATATTATCTGCCCTGGGAACACAGCTTAGGTTCCCCACATGTGCCCGCAGTGGCCTGGCCTCCCTCCCGTCTGTGTCCCGGGCGCCTCCGTCCATCGTGCAGGAGAGCGACCCAGCTCCCTCCGGTTCTCTTTGCCCGGCGGCTTTAGAAGAGGCTCCCCGGGGAGTCAGCTCTGCGTCGGCCTCCTGAGCTGTTCACGGGAGACGAAACGTGCACGGTCCCCGCGACCCGGGGGCGGACAGGAGCTCCCCCGAGCTGCAGACTCTGCCCCCCGGCCCTGGAATCGCCCGGCCCTAACCGCAAGACCCAAAGGAGGTGTGAAATCCTTGGGGGTCATTAATTAGGTGGGTGCAGGCTTCGAGGTCTTTTTAAGGCAGACATGAAGATAACCTCCAGGAGTCTTAAGACTTTTATTTTTTGCTTTTACTCCCCTTTCATTAGAGGTCAAGTGAGTGAGATGCAGATTATCCCGCCCGCCCAGGACTCCTGTGCAATCTGTCACGCCGGCAAGATATGTATCGCAAATCTCTCAAAATATAATCTCCGGGAATCATATTCCGAATACTGTTTTGATTAAAAACCAGAGTGGGGATTGATGGAGAACTAATACCGGGAGCGGAGCCTGCGTGCGCCCAGGCACAAAACTAAAATAACGGGCTCGCACGAACAAATTCAGCGCCTCCAATGCCGTAATAAACATACTTAAACTGTCTTCGGCTGAGCTTTGCTACGAGCTTGGCTTTTTAACGCGGCCGCTCTGGAAAGTGAACTCGGGTTGTCCGCCGGAGCGGCAGCAGTCGGGCTGTGCTGGGGCGGTCAGTGTGCTCCTGCGGGGCGGCTCGCAGAGATGGGGACAGAGGGGAGAGCCCTCGGCCCGGCCCGCCTCAGCGCTCCCCGACGAGGCACATTTGTGTACGCAAGGTGTAGACCCCGCGAAGCCGAGGGACCGCAGCAGCGCAGCGCGCACACACACTACCCCCTTAGGGCACCCTACTTGGCTCTGGAGGGACGGGTGTCCCCCTTTTCCGCAGCCCGCCGGGACGCGCTGGCACCGGCCGCAGCCCCGCATCGCCCCCCAATTAGCGGCCGCGGGGGCGGCTCGTTGACGCGTCCCCCGCTGGGGTGGGAAGTTTCTAAAACAAAGTCGCCGGGCTAATGGCCCCGGGCGGGAGCGGCGGGGCCGCGCACACTCCACTGCGCCCGCTCAAAGGCAGCGTGACCGCGGGGCCGCCGCCGCCTCCGCCGCGCTCGCTAATGAAGTTTTGTCAAAGACAATTACGGGCCCGGCGGGGGCAGGAGGCCGCGATGAAAAGGCGGCTTTGTGCGGCCGAGACGGCGCGGCTCCCCGGCCACCCCCGGCCCTTCCTGCGCCCCCGCGGTGACCCCCGCGCCCGGTCCCGCTCCCGCGGGGGCAGCGGCCCCGGTGCCCGGCCCCCAGGTAAGCCCAGCGACGGGCTGGTGCCGGCAGTGAGCCTTCCGGAGCGGGAGTTTATCAGCCCGATCCGCGGACGAGCGAAGAAAGCCCCGAAAATTGGGGGCTGAGCCCCTACCCGCCTCTGACACCCCTGGCTGAGGGTTTCTACTGCCTCTTCCCACCCCAGACGGGCTGCTGCGACGGACTCCTGCTTCAACGCTGTTGCATTCAGTAATGGAAGAATTAATCCAAAAACTGACTATCGAGCTGGCTAAATCTGTTTAAATATACACCAGAAAAACATGAAATTTGGTTCTTGGACTGTGGCTGCCTTCAACTGCATCTGGGTGGCGAGGAGTTGTGGAAGACCAGGACAATAACCATTTTTCACCACCTTCCCCAAGATCCCAGCACTGGTGTTGTCCTCCACCTTGGTCCTTGGTCATCCCTTCCCAGCATCTCATCTCCCTGCCATCCCCAGCCAGCATGGGCAGCACCAAACATGCTGGTGCTCTCCTAGTGAGCAGAGGGAACCATTCGTGAGTCATGAGAAGGTCTGGACAACACAAGTCCAAGACCAAGAAGATTGGTGCCAACCAATCTTGCCAACAAGACCAGCAAAATTGGTGCTTCCCAGCCTTTTGAAGCACAATCCTCCTTTTAGGAACATATGAGAGGGGAAACCTTCCTTTATTCCTGCACAAGCACATAAGGAGAATGGCCCTGACACTGAAATGGTCTAGGCCCCTTCACTCTCAGCTGGCTGGTATTTGCCCGAGCCCTCAAACAGATGTCCTGTTCCCCTACAGGTTTCCCATTCCACAACAAAGGGATGAATTTTACTGTCTTTGCAGCAGCAAAACCCCTGGAGGTCCCTCTTCAAAAGTGTCTACAGCAGAAGTTTTAGCATGATGTGGCCATTGGGGTTATGGAGCAATGGATTGGAGCAATTAGTTCAAAATGATCTCAAAAGCTGCACAAGCAGCTCCCCAGGCCAGGTGTCATTTCAGGATCAAAGCATCTGTTAGAGGAAAATCATTTTTGCCATTGTATTGCCTTTTTTTTTTTTTACCTACTGTTCATCTGAAAATAAATTACAGGCCAGAACAGGTGGATAACATTCTGGAATGATTTAATGATTTATTTAATCTGGATTCTCTTTCAATCTACTTAGAAGGATGAATACTTTTTTTTTAGCCTGAATCCAAAAGCCTGGCTTTTCATCTAAAGAAGAGAAAATACCCTAAAACATTGCTCTGCTGCTGTCAAGGTGTACTCTCCACCACTGTTAGTAATCCAGTGGCAATGTCTGCCCTGCAAAGAGCCTGAGGAGAAAACCGAGCAGAACATTTGGATTTTTTTTTTCTTTCTTGCCCTCTTCCTAGTGCTCTAGATATTATTTCACTTCCTGGGACAGTGTCTGGGTAATAAAATAACTGATTGTGGTGTTCAATCACTACCTCTGAAATTTTAGTGTGTGCAGGTTTAAGAACTGAGATGACCGCTCACTGACTCTCCCTCTTGTTAGGAAGCTTTTGTACCACTGGCTGGGAGAGGAGCAGGAATAGACTTTCAGATAGAATACTTTCAGGACCTATAACATGCTGAAATTGATGGATGAACTCCCTGGATGGCTGGGTTTGGTACTTTAGTCCCACTGGAGTGGTAATGCAGATGTGCAGAGTGGGACAGGAGCGACAAAATGCTTTCAGATACAGGGAAGGTTAGAGGATATGCAAGGGGTAGTTACCACTACCAGGATTTTTCCACCTCATGTGCCAGTCCACTTTAATGGATTAAATTTAGGTCTTAAACTTGCTTTAATCCACCAGACTCAGTATGTGCACCAGCAAAACCATACTTTTTTGTTGTTTTGTTCTGGGGGTTTTTTGGTTGGTTGTTTTGATTTTTTGTTTTTTTAACCCACCCAAAGTGTGAGTTTGCTAGTAGGCAAGCCCCAAGTTCATGCTGTGGCATCATGTGGCATCATGGTGAGGTGTGGTTGGAAGAATTTCTGCATTACCAGACAAGAGAGCCAGGTTGGTGAACCTGCCAGCCCTCCCCCCAGACTGCCTAGACTGGAAGAGAAGGGACTTGGCACAATGGCCTGTCAGCCCTCCCAGTGAAGGGCAGGTGCTCTGGGAGACACATAGGCCCTTCAGAAAACCCAGCACACACAAACTGGCCTCCAGTGTAAATGTGACACATGAAAGCTATCTGCAGCTTTTAACCAAAAGTATAATCTCCACTTGACTAGGATGATTCATTCAAGTGGATTCACTTCCAAATTTTAAATACAAAGCATCATAAATGTACAACATCTAAAAGACACACTCCACAGCCATCTACTTAATGGAATGTCTGAAATGTATTGAACAGCTAACAAACAGTGATGGGAGCTCCCAGTTGCCACAACTGATCCCACTGTCGCTCACTACACGCAACAGAAAAAAAAAGCATCCACTTCACCTGCTCAGGTTTGCTCTGTGCAAACCACCTGAGGCACAGTCCTAAGTAAGGGGTTTGGTGCACAAGGCAACAGACAATAAGGAGTTCTAAGCCAGCAGCCTGGCAGGGATTTATGCTGCACAGTTAAATCTTGTTTATGTGACCATGTGCTTCGCAGCTCCACAACCACCGTCGGCAATTTTCTCTGAGGAGGTCTGACAACCTGGTCACTGTGCCCAGCCAGTACAAGAACAAGCACTGCGTGTCCTGCATGTAAGCCATTGCTAGCAATGCTCAGACCTTCTGACAGTGCTCTCCTGCAGTGTTCAGAGTGGCAGACCTTTCCTGGAGCTCAGTACTGCATGTGGAGCACGAGTCCCCCTGACAGTGCAGCTGCAGAGCAGCTCCCCAGAGTGAGAAGTGGGTCATTTGTTACACCCACAGGACCATAGGAGGAACAAAGCTCTTCTGAGAAGTGTTACTGGCAGCAGAGCTGAGATCATATTAAGAGTGGACCATTCTGCTGCAGCATTTTATCAGCAGCAAACTGGTCTGCTAGCCCATGATCCAAACCCAGCAGTGGTAAGGCAGGACAGCTGATTTTTCTTTGAATAACAAGTACCAAATGGAACAGAAGCAGAAATAACTGTTCCTGTGAGAGATGTGCTGTTTCAGACCCAGCCCAGGCTGGGTACCCAGCCTGACTGTGACCTAACCAGCACCCAGGGCACCATTGTTTCAGGGCACTGCTTTATATTTAGATGGTCTCTTCTTTGCATGTACAGAAAGATAACTTTGAAATGGCCCAAAGCCACTTGGGGAGTGAGATGAATGAAGGAGTCTCTGTGAATCACTGCAGCATGAAGACCTGAAACATGAACAGCCCACAATGCTAAGAATGAAGTGTCAAAATCCCACTCAAGCAGCAGCAGTGCTGCTGTCCTGCCCCGCTTCCAGCATTTCTTTGCCTGTTCCCTCACAAAGAAATTCCAAAAGCTCTGCGGAGTAACCCAGCTGTCAGAGGGGAAGGTGGTACCGTAACCATCTCATATACTCTAAGCTCTCTCGCTATTTTGACCTCAGCAAATTCTTTGATGATACAATTTAAAAGAAGAAAAGGGATACAGTAACTACGATGTGTAATGGCACATCAGCAGGTTCCTATTGAGCAGCTGTTTCTGCACCCACCTCTGACACACCATAACCTCCATGACAATATGATGGGAAGCAGTGGCACGGCACAGCACACACATCCTCAGCAGCGTGTAAAAATAATTTCTTAAAATATATGTCAAATTATGGATTTTTTCAAACAGATAAACATATGCTAAATATTTCTGTGAAGCTTCAGGATTCAGAGTAATGTTGATAATGGAGGTAGTACAGCAAGAGCTGCCTTAGCTGAGGGAAAGGGAACTTCTACAGGCAGGAATTCCAATTTCCAACTTCGCCTGTCAGAGCAGAGCTGATACACCTCCTGCTTTTATTTCATCATACCCTTAGTGAGTGCATCTCAATGGAGACACTACATTCAGGGGCACATCTGCCTACCAAGGATTACAATTTACCTGTAGAAAAATCAATTGCCAGTAAAACTCTTCAAGTATCATCCGGAATTTAGAAATGTAACATATATTACTCTTCTTCCTGAACTTTCCCATAAAATATCAGCTTACTCAGTATTCTGTGGCAGGAAATTAATAAAACTTGTCCTAGTTGCTCTCAATTACAGCAATAATATAACCTCATTTGGGCTTCATACACATTTAAAAATCAGGCTACAAGTACAATACATGGTATTTCATAAATGAAGCAGATGTAATTACAGTGTGTGAGTGTAGTTGCAGGGACAGTTGTACTTGGAGCACAAGTCCAAAAGGTAATAACAAAGATGGTCCCTAGATTGCTTTTCACCCCAAATCCTCCAGTCAAGGCCTGCATCACCTCCAGATGTCAGTAAGATCAATTTAACTTGCTAAGGCTCAAAACTGACATTTTAAGGGGTGAGAAAAACCAGGATGCAGCAATGGCTAAGTGATGCTCACTTCTTTGCAGAACTACTGGCTCTCTGTGTACAGAGATGCCCAAGTCTGAATCTAAGGGCTCCTGGGAGCACAATGCAGTTTGCTGCTTGCTGCCCCCTTCACTGCTGAGCCTCAGGTCAGATGAGTGTAAGAGTGATTACCAGTTAGCACTGCCCTCATTATTAGTTATGAAATTCAATGCCCTATAATGTTTCTTGCATTATGGTTTTCTAATCTTCACTGATATACCATGTTCTTTCCTCCTGAGAAAACCATGACAATGTCTAGTGGGCTTTTCCTTGAGTGCCGGAATTCACCAGAGTTTCATTGCATAGACTGAAATTTCAGGTCTGTGCTTTTGCTTATGGCAGCCTGAACAGCCTGGTCATGAGTGCAGCAGTCTGTGAAGTCATCTTGAACATCATCTGTCGCATGGTTAGTTTCCTCAGCCTCTCCCCAGAGAAAACTCTGTGCACGCTATTTGTTTTCCAAGCGCATTGGGTTTTGTTCTTCAGAGTAAAACTTTTGGCCTGATTTCTTATGGAAACAAAGCTCCTATAATCACTGTGGGAGCACACAAACATCTGCCCACCATTGCATAATTTCTTAAATTAACCAGCATATCTCAGCAATCCCTGGTGTGAGGATGTGTGCACTCTGGCCTCTGTCTCAAATAAATGGAGAAAAGAAATTTCTCCCATCGACAGCCAAAACAGTTTCAGAGCCATCTTCCTCTCTAGAGAAACCCATAGCAGCTCTGCTCCCAAGTCAGGCAATATGCTGAAATGCCTGAAGCCCAGAGGGATTAATCCCAGCCTCGGTGTTGTATTTGTTTCCTGTGGTCACTTGAGCCCATCAGGAATGACATGTTTGTTTCTCTTTCCCCCTACAAGCAATTGCTGTGACTGATCACGCAAATCACAGCAGTGATGTACACAACTGAAAACACAACCCAAAGGCATTTTTATACCAACTTCTGATGTGTAATACCAGGGCAAAAGGATACTTCAAAGGACTAAAATGATTTTTCAACCAGAATTATTTCAGATAGAAAGTTAGGGATAAGACAGAGGGGAGCAAGAAATTAAGTCCCCAAAAACTAAAAGGTATGATGGGCTCTGCTGGAGCTCATGCATGGTCTTTCAGCCTTCCAGCTCAGTATGCCAACACTTCTGTAAAGCTCTGCAAGGAATGGTTATTAGTCCAAAGCCTGGATCACAAATTTGCCTATATAAAGGTAAATCTAGAAAATGTAAATATTTTCTTCCATAAGATGTCAAGTAAGCTGGCCCAACCTGCTGAATCCCACTATGTCTCACAGAGGGTTAATTGCACTCTGGCAGCTAAAGAAAGAAGCACTATAGAGAAGTCTTGCTTAGTACATTGCAAAGGATATGGGTTGTTTGCTCTGACATATGGTTTCAAGAGAGCTGTTTGGGTTTAGGAGCGATATACCTGTTTATTATATTGATAAATGACACATTTTTCCCACTTGATTTGTTGGAGACTGAGTGACCTGGCAGTAAAACTGACTTGATATTGCCACTTAACTCTTATTGATGTCTTTTCTGGTTCACCTTTTATTTGCATAAATGAGAACCAGAAAGAAACCCTTATTCTTTAACAGAATCATATGGGATTCCCTGAGGAAGGTTGATGGATGTTGCAGACACACATCTCCCCAGGTACCAAACTGGTAACAACTTTTGTCCTCGCACTCTTAGAGACCCTGCTCAGTGACCCCTCACCCCACGTTCAGCTAAGGCAGAGCTGACAGGCCAGCAGTGTTTGCTCAGCCACAGGTCTGACACTTTAACACGTGAAGTATGTGGGGAGGAACAAGTGAGAGAACAATTATAATGTTTGTAATGAACTGCTAAAAAATATGGGACTCATAACTACAAACCTAAATATATATCTGTGCTTATATATAGGGTTTTTTATAAATTAAAAAACAAACAAAAAAACCACAAAAACAACAACAAAAAAACCAACAAAAAAACCCAAAACACCTGTGATGCTTTCTTATGATGGAAGCGGCAAAAATATTTTTTCCTAAAAGAAAAAAACAGAAAGACTGCAAGCACTCACATGTCACAGGGTTGCAGCTTAGAGTTTTGTCTCACTGTTGCAAAGATTACAATATTCCACAGCTGCATTTCCTTTTACCATATCTTACAATAAAATAATAGTGAAAACCAAACAAAACTAAAACTAAGGACCATTTTTTGTTGCTTAATTTCACAAGAAAAAACCCCAGTGAGTATATTAACATCACCTTCCTATAAGTGAGACTCCCACCACGAGGGGTCTTTGACAGGGTGAAAACAAAAACTTCCGTCTGTCTCAGAAACCTGGTCACCACCGTGAAATTCTGGTAGATGACCCTTAATACTCCAGAATTTAAACCATTTCAGATTCAGATCCATAGTACCACTTACATCTTTGCAAAAAAGTCTTGTGGAATTAAACGGAGGATTTTCCTGTTCTCTGCACTCCACAGTAGTGTTACATGTATACACTCCTGTTTAATTTTATCAGACAGTTCCAAAACCTGAAAAAAAATTACAAGTATCATTATAATTCATAGGATGTTTTCCCATAAGGCATTTCTCTTCCTTTTGTTTATACTTTTGGAGGAAACACTGGTGGTACAAAGAAATGGTGCTACCCAGAAAAACCTAACCCCAAAAGAGATCTTTCAAAACAACTAAAGAAATGAACAGAACTAGGAGGAGAAAGCTCTGCAAGGGGTCTCTGGTGGAAAGAAGTGAACAAGGTTTTGCACACACAAACTCCTATATTTTTTGATGACCAGAAATCCACTCTTTTATAGGATTTTTTTTTTTTCAGTTTGAGTCCTCTCATTTAGGAACCTTTTTTTGTTTTATGCCAGCATTTGGAACAAGCTTATTGTTTCTCTTTGCCAGCAGCTGAAGTAGGATTCTGGGACCCAGGGAAGTTGGGCTCTGCTAGTCCTGCACTCCTTGTGTTCCAAAAGTCACCTGGTTTAAAAATCAAACCAGGATTTGGGGGAAAAAAAAAAAAAACAACAAAAAAAAAACACCCAAAAAAAACCAAACCCAAAAAATCCACTAAAGAAAACAACCCCCAAAGTTTGTGTATGTCTTCCCATGAAATTAGCTTTTCTCTTGACCCATTTCTCTGTGTAGTTATGGGACAGATGAGTAATGAGCATTGTGACCTATAAAAATAGCAGAAGATAGGAAGAAAAAAATCCCTGCATTTACTCTCAGATTTATAAATTATTAGTATTTATGGATAAATCAGAATGGAAAGGACTAGGACAATATGGAAGTTTATAACTCCCATCCTTGGAAAGTTTGCATGAGGTTAAAGAGATTTAGAAGACGTGAGCAAAGTTTGCATGAGGTTAAAGAGATTTAGAAGACGTGAGCATTCTGCCCCAGCCAGCTCACAAGCAGAAGCTGTCTCATGGATGGTGACAGGATAGCATGACCAGATTAATTATTTTAATATTCTCCATCAATTTTCTCAGTCCTTGTTGATCACACTTAACCATGTCAGGCGCTGATTTACCAGTGGACCCTTGCTTGTCCCCACTGTTTTTATCTCCATTTAAAAAAATCACCAACCTCCCAGAAAACACTGGATGGTGTAGAACATATTTTCCCCTCATCACAGGCAGTCTGACACACACCTGAACCCTCACAAACTGCATATCTCTGGGGGACCAGAGCCCCTGGGCTCAGAGATGTCTCCAGGACCTGGCAGTCAGACAGTCTGTCCTCATGGCAGCAGACTGTCCTGGTGACTAAAACAACTGGAGATTCACCAGCCCTCAATCTCTCCAGCATAAAATCCCTCCTAATTAATCTCCAAGTGAGAAGGAGCAGCCATCCAACACCAGAGCATCATGACTAGGACACCAGCAGAATCTCTGGCTCCTATTTTGGAAGAAATTTTGAATGATTAAAGAGAATAAACACCCACCCTTTCCAAACAGCCTGAGCAAAAAAAGAGCAGGAGAATATGGTCCACTTCAGACTTCACTGCAGCAAGGAGGTAGGATTCAGTCTAGTTTGGCTTGGTAACACCAAGAGAGATGTCACAGCAGCAACTACATAAGCCCTCCGACCACATGCACAGCTTCATCCTGTAGTTGTCCTTTTGCTGTCTCCATGGCCTTTGTTACTAAGCAGAATGGATTAAAGCCAACGCAGATGCACAGCACACCCCTCAGTCCCACACTGATGGCTCCTTGAAGGGCCCAGTTGGTTTAGCTAACCCAAAAGCAGACAGAGGAAGCACAGTGCATCCCAGCCAGGTACCAGAGAAAATCTGGACAGGTTGGAGGTAAGGCAGGAAAATAGGAATATTATGAATAATAAGGTGATGGTAAATTCTCCATTTCCCAACACCTCCAAACCAAGACTGGATGTTTTTCTAGAGGACATATTCCAGCAGTTCAATCCAGCTACCAGAGTATCGTCTGGCCCACTATGTATACTGGGAACAGAAGCAGAGAATCTGGCTGTCCTTCCTTGCCTTGAAAAATCCATAAAGCACATTATCAGCCCTCTTTGGGAAATCAACCTTTCTTAATCCCAGGGTACATGCTTTTTTGGACTTTTTTGTTTCTTTGTGTTTGTGGGGTTTTAGCTCTCATTCAAGGACCTGCATGCATATTACAAAAGAGCAGCACTGCACACTCATTTGAGTTAAGATTACTCTAGAGGACAAATATTGCAGAATATTTTCCACTGTAACCTGTGCATACAGTTTGGTGGATATTTTTGCAAGTATTGTAGCAGAAGGAAATAAATGGCATGAACAAATATCTGTGGAAACAGTGGTGCTCAAGCATACAATGCAAAACCTGAAGGAAAGCAAGTTTCAACTGCGTAGTTTTGCCTATTAGCCCTGGAGTTATATTTAGCCATGCAGAGAACAAAAAAAAAGACCTAAACCGATTGTTTACTGCTCAGACGACAGCCTATTAAATTCGCCCTTGTTACTACAGCAATAGTACATATTTACAGGGATTGGGGATGATTTTGATCAGCCATACCAAGCCATGGCTCAAACCATTTCATACTGATTAGAGTCTGGTCATATTTTAAGTGTCTATGAAATTATGCAAATGGAATCTGTACCAGAAAATCAGATTGCCAGATAATTGACCATTAATCTTTGATAAAAGTTTAAAAAAATTAAAGCAATCAGAAATCAGCTTAGCGTACTGTCTCTTGGGCCTTATTTTGGTCTAGTAAGTCTGTACACTAAGCTGATTTCTGATTGCTTTAAGTTGTAAAAATTGCTTTTTAACCCACGGATATCAATGAGATTGCACCTGGTGTAAGTCAGGGCTGAATTTGATCCGCTGTGTGCCTTAATCACAGTATATTTTTGTTAAAACCCAGTATTTGTGTGGATCTGTGGATACTGATTTGTTCAAGCGCACGATAATCTCCCCCTAAGCCCGTCAGAATACAGCAGGTTAATAATGCTGTAAGTAGAATCCAATTTATTCATAAAACACCGGAACGCTTTAACCAAACTGTTCTTTTGTGGCAAGCCCCCTCCTGCCTGGCTGCGGCAGACAAAGGCTCCTGCCGCAGCCGGTGGGAACGAGCGGGGCAGGGTAACAATAGCAGGGCATCTGCCACACTGGCCATCGACTGCCTGTCCATCCATCGGGCACCCGGTTCACTCTCCATCCGCTGTTTTGCGCAACCAAAGCCACTATCCTGCCCAATCCCGCAGTCCCTGGTACCTGCTTTGGGAACTAGCTATCGTTCCACATCCATAACTGTTATTTTGATAAGTGCCCCAACGTTTCTGGTGGCAGCAGGAGAGCGTAATCCTGTGACAACATTCCAGCCCATTAACATTATCTCTTAATTAGCATATATAGCACTTGCTGGGTGTTTATCGGAATTCAATGAACACATGCTGTAAAACTTCCTTTCCTCTGTGACCAACAAAGTAAATAAAAATCCCACATGCTTTAGCAGGAAGTTAAATTACTTTGCAAAGTATTTTCTATTTAAAGACCCCCTGTGCAAACTGTTCTCATGAACTTTGGAAAACTCCACCGATTTCTGATCTCTGTAAGCATCAGGAGCCCTTGCCAGGAATCACAGCTGTATCACGTTTTGTATCACCTCAGCACAGAGCAGAGATGATCTTGCAGCCAAGGGCACTACAGTCCAAATATGAAAAGGAAGACAGAGTGACAGAGGGACAGATATCAGCCCTAACAACGAAAGAATAAAACCAGACTGGCCAAAATGACAGAACCACCCAAACCACCACAAAGGGATTCAAGCAGAAGGGGATACACAGGTTATCTCTGATGAAATTAGAAAGAGAGTGGTTTATTATGGAACTTTGATTTTTCATTAAGCTGGATTTTAGGATATTAACCAAATGTGCATGTACAATCCTGTGCTGCTCATCTGTATTCAGGGCCAGAGGGCTGTTCACAAGCTGGGGGCACATCTTACCCTCCTCCCTTTTCTTATGAGGACTAGAGGCAGCTGGAAATAGTCACACTACAGAGGGGTAGTTGCTCACTTCTTCAGGCCGTTTACTTTTGCCAAGCCCCACAATAACTCCTCTTTTTTCTAGAGCCCCCCTCTGCACTCCAGCCCATAAACACAATTTCCAAGCTGGCAGGTACCACAGCTGGCTGTGCCTCCAGCCCTCACAGGGCTGGTACCCAATCTGCACGAGTCACCCTTGCAAAAACACAGGCAGACTGCTGTGTATGGCCCTTCCATGATCCCTGGGGAGGGGAAAATCAGCCAACTTGCAGTGCAGGCTTCAGATTCATGCAAAATTAGAAGCTTTTGATTAAATTGTTGGTTAAGATAATTAATAAAGTGAACAGATGACTGAGAAGGAGGTCCATCATTAAATGTGCTCTAGGATTCCTAGGAAATAAACCTCCCAGCATGCTTTAATTCAGCTGAGAGCTTGTGGGTGCCACAGTGAAAACAAACCCAGAATCTATGCCCTGCATTACACAGGGGGCTGATCTAGATGCTCATAATGTTTTTTTCGCAGGATAATATAGTTGCTTTGCTGATGTGATGAAATTTTTGCAAGAAACAGAAGTCCAATGACCTTCAGCTCCCAGGGATGTTGCAGTAAGAAGATTGCAACAAGCTGGTAGGGATCCAAATGTTATACTGTTGTTACAAATTTTATACTGCTGCTACAGCTGTACGCAAGGACTCCATCACACTTAATCAGCACCAGTAAACTGTGGTAGTGCTTCCATTCCCTGCCCCCACCCCGCTCCTGGCCTGCAGAGGCCAGAAAGCAACAAAAACTCCACAAAATTATATTTGGGAGGAGCTGTCCAAAACTTATATCAGGGTGACAGACATTTCTGTAAAGCGTTTGAGCTACTGCACATCAGCAACAGCTTTGAGGAAGATTTTTTTTTTTTTTTGATGCTTTAAAGTAAAAAGGGAGAAGGGTCCCAATTACTTGTTATAACAAAGCAGTTCAGTGACTCTTCAGGGTACCAACCTCTCAAACAAATCATGAAGGGATGGGGGAGCAGTGCTGGGAATAGTGTCTGGAGAGACACAGAATGTGACGGGAGATGAATAGAAGTGGTGTGGAAACACAAAGGAGGGCTGGTCACTCCAGTGATGAGTACCGCAGTAGTGACCAGTATGGTGTCACCCAACTCCATCAGTGGGTGCCATGGAATGGGCCAACAAATGCACAGGTATCAAAAATTAACTAAAAATGCCAAAAGAGTCATTAGAGATCAACGGTTGATCTCCAGAAATGCTACAAAACATAAACACAGAAGCACAAGTCTGCAACTCTGGAGCAGAGGATTCCTTCTCACCTTCGAGTTGTTATTACATTTATGTCTATGTTTAAAACATTTTTTAAAAAACTGTGCCATTACAGGCATTTTCTGGCAGCATTTTCTCATGTGCACAATGAAGACTAACAGGAAAAACAGTCAAATACTCCTACAGCCTCACGTCTTAGGGAGACAGCTGATTTCCAACTACTTTCTCCATTCTCGTCAATGTGACATTCATATCCCACCTCTGCTGGATTTCTCCTTTCCTCTTTCTTCACAAAATTGTCTGCTCAACTTCACAGCATTTGGTCTATGCATATAGTAGGAAGTGACTGTCTTGCAGACGATTTTCCAGTCCTTATGTGACTAAAAGGCAATATAAACTAGTGCAAAATGAGATGATCCAGTGAGAAAGAAGGCAATTGACAACTGAGGTGGGAGATGGAGAATGTCCATCTAGTTCATCACAACTCACCGGTGGTAGAGCATCATTTCCAGTAATGGCAACAGCCTTGGCAAGCTTTCACCTGCCAGACTAGAGGTAATACATTTGGGCAGGAGGAACCCAGGGTACCTTGTTTTATTTTTGCAGAAAAGTTTCTTTGTTCCATAAAAATTCTGAGGGACAAATTACATTCATCCTCTGACATGCAGAAATGATCTAATGGATCTAATGGATAGTTTCTGCTGGCTCCTTGAAAACCAAAATTATGAGAATGTATGAGTGTCCATGCACAGACTACAAAAATCCATCTCCAAATGCTCAGACATGGCAAAAACAACTCTCCCGATGCAGATGGAAATATTACCACAACCACAGAGTCAAGGCTGTTTCTCCTCAGGCATCTCTCATCCAGTTCCAGGGCTCAGCTTCAGCTGGCTTGACACAGTGACTTGCACATGCTGCCCTCTGTGAGCAGCCATTGTCTTCTGAGTGCTCTAATCAAGCAATTCATGATTCTGCTCTTCCAGATATTTTATCAAGTAAAAAACCCCTCATCTAAAACTACTCCCTACTGACAAAGTACTACAGGACTGCTGCAGTGGGGCTTCAGACCCTTCAAAATGTGCTTCAAGATTGTCAGGGAAGTATTCCTGCATTAGCAATATGATTTGACCTGAATGTTGCAAACTTTCAAGATTTTCACAAGACGGTTACTTCTTGCTTGGTTGTTTGCCTGACTATGTTTGCTCATCCCTGGCCTTTTCCAGTAACCCAGAGGTGTACAGGACTGAAATTTCCCCCACCTGCTATGGCAAGACCATGGAAGTAGCAGAGCTATTGGCAGAAAACTTTGCTAGAAGAGGGGGAAACAAGACTACACAGTGAAATTTTACAGACATAGGAAAAGGTTCTCTGGATTTACACAAATACACTTGGCAGTGAACATGTTAACAGTTGACCATAACTGTTTGGAGAGAAACAAGCTGCTTGGATGCTGGCAGCAAAAATGCTGCTTTATCCGATTTCTACTGTGCCAAGCTCCTCCACCCTCTCTCAGAGCAGCACTTAGACAAATGCCAACATTTTAAAATTAAGTGTCCCCATCATTATTAATTCATTTGGTATTCATTGTAATGACATTAATCATAGTAAACTGCAGCAGCTTTATTACACATGTAATGTGTACTTTCCTAGAATTTCTCTGTAAAATCTCTGACATTGCTAACAATGTAAAGACAATGAGACATTACAACTAAGCAAAACAATAATAAACACACAACTCAATAAATCATTATTCTGCCCACAAGTATGTTAAAAAATAAACTCATTTCAAAACTAGAGGAAAAAACAACATGCAATAAGTGACATCAGTGAGTTTGAGGCTTTTGGTTACAACAAAGAAACAAAACAGCATGCTAATATGACATTTACAAATAATACCTAACCGCAGCCTAATTAACTTATTGTGTGCTTACTAAACTAGCATACATATTATATTAGAAGAAAAACACTTATTTGTTCTGTTGCTAAGAAACTTCAGACATTTGCATATTTAACAAATTGTTAGAGTGTTTTTAACCAGAACCCATCACTATTTATAAAAGACAAATTTAAAACATGAGATCAAAGACACAACATTAATTTTTCTTTTGTCAACTGTCTTTGTTCAATAGCTCAAAGAAGCAGTTTTATTGCGGGCTGATACATAATGAAACATCTGGTATTATTCTGAATTACAGCGGAACCCACTAATAGTCAAGGGCTTTTCTTTATTTCTCATGCACCAGCCAATGTACTTTAGGGACCAATCCAGCAGCCCTTGTAGAACGTGCCTTTGAAATTGTTGCAAGGTTTTTCTGAATAAGGAGTTCAGGAATACCACTAATTTTTTTTTCTTTTAAAGGCTCCAGATGTCAGCCAATTTTAATTGATCTTGTAAGTTGTGCAAGAGCAGGAAATGAAAGCACAATATTAGGGAGCATGGCAGTGAGTAAAGCCTGAGGGTTCTCTAACTGGGAGATAACTGTGGACACCATCACAGCCGCTCTCTGTGACCATAGATCCCCTCTGCTGCATGGCAGCTTCTGGCTCCTCGGGCATTAATCTGGAGCAGCTCTGGGTCACTATTTTATACAGTGTGAGCAAGGTTGTTTGCCAGCTCCCTGGGGGTGGGCACAATGATTAGCAGAGTTTGAACCCCCTTCTCCTCCCTGATGTGCAGCAGACACCCATCCACCAGGAGGCCTGGGCCAGTTCTCTGTGTGTGTGATACCTCAGGCACATCCACACGCCGCTGAGTGCGCTGTGCCAACACGGCCAGATCCAAAAGTGCTCTTGGGGTGTGTCTACTCTGCTCTTCCACCTCCAGCACAGACATATTCTAGGAGAAGCAAGATGAAAAAAGAAGCCAAAGAGACACTGGGAGGAAATCTGAAAGTTCAAGGAGCTGTAACAAAACCAAGGTAATCTTAAATTTTCTGTCTCTTCTTAAAGGGGAAAGTATTTCATATGGAGCTAGAACTCTCTCCAGAAAGCTACCACAGGGATTGTCATCCCAGAGTACTTTTTCCACCTACCAAAGGTAGGAGAAGTCATGTGCCTCCTTTTGGCTCTACTCTCCCTGTTCTTCCTGTCTCACTAAAAATTCATGACCAAGGAATTCCTGTGACAGGACAATATCCTGCTACACTCTTTATAATAAGCTAATAAAATTTGTACTTCTTTCACAGTCAGCTAAACTCATAGATTCATTATTTGAAACAAAAAAAACCCAACTCCCAAAGAAAACATGTAACAATCAAAATCATTATGAGAGCAAACACTTAAAAAATATTAATTCTGCTAAAATGTAGCATTAACCAAATGAAAGCAAAAGTTTAGCTCAGTTACTGACAGATCTTTCTTGGAGATTTTAAAAAATTTCAAGACAAAAATCGCGTTGCAAGGGAAAACAGTTTGCAATAGCTTCAGGAACACTCACGTACAAACTTTATTTAGAATTATCAGCCGAGCAGAGCACAGGCAGCAGTTTAAGCTGTGTAAGGCAGGAGAGAACTCGTTGTCTAGACAAGTTGGATATGAATGCAGCCCCAGTTATGGGTTTGGATGTGACCAACTGCAGCTCTTCCCTGTACCCAAAGAGCTCTCACTGGTGACATACAGAGGGAGTCTGCTGGAGAACACTGCACTTTTGGCAAGACTCAGCAAGTCCTGCCAGCTCTCTCCTCCAGGGAGGAGCTGCTCATACCAGCAGCTCTCCCCAGCTCTCTGCTGCATTGCACAATACCCCTATCAGCAGAGAGAGCATGCTTCAGTGGGCTCCACCATACAAATATGTTGCATCACACTAAGCATCACACGTTAACATTTCAGACAGAGGCTGCGTATGACATGACTTCATCTGTGACTCTGCTGGCTGGGTAAAAGCTTAGTTTTTCCACAAGAACATCCTCTGCACTTCCAGCCCAGCACCTGTGTTCACTAAGATGAAGTAAACTTTGTCCTGGAGAGTTTACTGTGCTAGAAGGTGTCCCCACAGGACACTGATAACAGGCTGTAGCCCAGCTGGGCACATTCATGCTCTAATCCCCCCCATCAGTGGCCCATGGCTCCATGCTGTCACTGCTAACAACCTTTCTCCCCTTTCCCCACATTGCCACACTCTCACTGCAGCAGCAGGCACCCTTCATCCCCAGCAGCCAGTCTGTGCTATGAACACTCCTGGATTTGTTGCACAGACAAATGCTGAATAGGACAAGGTTGCAATCTTCAGTAAGGCAGGAGTGTGCTGCCCCACAGCCCTCTAATTACGAGGAAATAACTGTTGTTCAGTTATATTATGAACAACTGGAATTTAGGCATGAAATGGGAAGTGGGTAGCCTTAATAGAAAGCAGTGCCAACAGCCTCTGTATGCACACAATTACAAAGTTTTTACTAAGTGTGGCAGTTTCTATTTAAGGCAAAGGACTCCAGCTGCAGCCAGAACCATTTCTTATATTCTTCTGGGATGCAAAAGGGGATTGATGGAGGAAAGACCATCTAGGGGAAATTCTGATGAAAGTAATAATAATAACAACAACAATAAAAAAAATAATGATAATAAAAATGTTGGTAAGCCACTCCCAGAAGACATTCCATAAACCATCAAAGCTCTTTTGCTGAACGTGCCACAGCTCTGCAGTCAGTTTTACCAGGACAGGCTGAAGAAAAATCTGATTAAACACACAAAGTAAGCATTTTCCACTTCCCTGAATTCTGCCTGGTGGCAGGTAAGGAGCTTCCCACTCTGCAGGTCTCAATTGCTCTCTCTGGCAGCGCAGCCCAAGAGGCACAGAGGGAGTTTCGGGCGACAGCCAAACTTCAGGCATGTGCTGGACACGCAGCCAAGCTCTACCAACCATCCTTAATGGGAATGCTACCCCCCTCAAAATGACTCAATCCAAGTTTTATGTTACAAATATGCAATACCTCCCTGTTGGAGCATTTTTAACCTGGCTGCTTTCTTCAGAAGAATGAAGCAAGTCAAAGATATGTTTTGGGCTTGATGGAGGCTGTAGCTGTAGGGGCAACACCAACAGCATCACAGTGACCAGGAGAGATCAGAGCACCATGAGAATAATTTCAAGGAGTTCCAATCATTTAATTTTGCGTTTTGAGGACACAGCATTCAACACTCAAACGTTTTGAAAAAATAAAATAGAACAGATCTATTTTATGCATGTAGATGTTTTGGTAATCATCACCTCCCAGTCATTTGGCAGGGAAAGAGGGGTTTCACTTTTCAAAGAGCTCTAATTCCTACTAAATTCTGAGCTCTGTGATCTCAGGTACAGTTCTCCACCCATTGGTACCTTACATGAGAGGCTAAATTTTCTTTTTTTAAAAACTTACTGGATGCTTATTAGTACAAGAAAAACAAGTAACTACTGCCTTGGAAGCAGACTATGACTTTACCTGTCAATAATATACTTTATCAGACCTCAGGTACAGAATACAGATTTCTCACAGCTCAGTGACCATAATGGTACCTTTATGATAGTCCACTGTGGATTTTGTTACCTAAATTGTCATGATTCCAGCCTTCCAGCAAGATTCTTTCTTTTATAAGCCTTTTGTAAAGTTCTCATCCAGCCACAGAAATAAAGGTATAAAAGAGCTTTGTGATATTTTTGCTTGTTCTCCCTCCCTTAAATAACATTTCTATGATCCAACTTCCTCTGCATAATGGATTTGCAGCTTTTTATGGACAGCATAGTAAAAAACCTTCTTCATATAAACTTCTTCATATAGCCAGTATGAGTGCATGGCCTGGTTAGGGGCCTCAACAGAAGGGATGGGCAAATTGTCAGCTAAACTTCTTGTCTGCAGGTTATGTTCCCCAGCCTCCTATATTCCCTCTTGTACTGTTTAACTCAGATCTCTCTTACAAGCGATATATTATAGGCTAAATATTATTTTTTATTATTATAGGCTATTTTTTACTGTAAGTCTATAGGTTTCTAGTTATTAGTATTTTTTTTGTTTGTTTTTTTTGTTGTTGTTGTTGTTTGGGTTTTTTGTTTGTTTTTTTGGTGTTTTGTTTTGTTTTGTTTTGTTTGTTTTTTTTTTTTTTTGTTTTGTTTTGTGGGTTTTTTTTTTTTGGCACCATCTCTTGCACCCCTCAGGTAGAATGAGCATTTGGGTATGTCACTGCCACAGCAGTGGAAGAAGCTCTGAGATATGTTGTCCTAGTGACAGCAGTGCAGTTTTTTGGTTCTTGAAAAAGGAATGGGAGGACAAGCTGCATTTAATCAACTTTCAAAGAAAGTCAAAAATCAAATTTCTGTAAGATTAGCATGAAATACTTCGGATCCTTTCCTCCTAGGGTACGACAGTGTCCAGTGGAGAAAATTGCCCAGAGGAAACCAGAAACTTCAGAGGCAAAATCAGGTGATAGTATTTAAATCTCTGTCAATTTAGTGCTTAAGCAAGGAGTGGGCTGGGCCTGCAGAGGGTTTGTATGCAGGTCAGACAGGAGCTCCTGCCAGACTCCTTCAGAGGAGCCTGTTCTTTCACTGGCCTTTGCAGAAAACAGCATGGAGAAGTCTTGCTGAGACAAAAATCCATCACTGCACCCACTGATGGGTAAAGAGGGGAAGTCAATATAAAAGGAACAGAAGAAACCCTCCTACAAGATCCAGTTCAGACAGGCAGGACTGAGACTCCACTAAAGAGTAAAAGGAAAAATTAATAGTTACTGGGACTCCGGGTACTAGGACAAGTATTACACGGATTTCAACATGTGTACTCAGGAGCATGCCCAGCCCCAGCAAAAGCCCAGCTCTCCACCAGCTGCATTTGACATCTCAAATGCAGAACTTAAAGCTGTCTAGGAGGTTTTAATTTATCCTGTCAGTGTTAGTGCATAATGCATTTTTAATGGGGGGCAGCACTGCGGGGCCAGAGGAAAGTGGTGCCACTGGGTTTTTCCTAGAACTCTCTCTCTTTCCTAGAATTCCTCCAACTTCAGGGTAAGGGCACTAAAGGCTGTGCATGACATTACCAGAAAAATCATGAAATGCTATTTGAACTTTCACATTTTGATGCCACACTTCTGTGTCACCGAAGTCCTTCGCGCATTTGGAGGGCTACATTTATGGTGACAGAGAGAGCGGTTTAAGGAGAGGTGGACACTTCTATACTGCACACACATGTGCAAAGTGAAGTAAAAAAAAAATCCCTTGGGAAAGTGTGGAAAGAAGGAAATGTGAAAAGCAGTTAACATGGAATTGAGTTGGTAATTGCAGGAAAATCACTGTACAATTTCACAGAGGTTCCCTTTTTCCACATTTATAGCTGTGTCCCTATACCTCCCCTAGATGACACCTAACACAGCACTGCCCCCTCAGCATCACTCTCACAGCCAGTTATCACCTGGGGGCAACAGCCCATCTTTTAGACTGGAGGTATTTCCACTGTGCCTTGTTTCACTCAAGTAAAGATTAACCTTTTCCACACATGACCAGTTCTACAGACAGTCCAGGTTTTCTGGCTGAATGTTTTGGCTTAAAATCCTTTATGACAGATTTTCTGCAACTCTCCACCAACCCAAACCTGTGCTAGATTTGGCCAACACTAAAAATGGAGATTATGTAACTTGAAGTTCATATATATATATATATAGCACACCAAGTGTTGCTGCTCATCCACACTATCGCATGTACACAACACACAGTATTTTTATTGCAGTTGGCAAAACTCACTGTTATGGAGTTTGGTTTTTGTACCAGTGTTTTTTGTTTGTTTTTTTGCTTAATTATGAGTGGCTTCTAAACATTCTTTACTCAAACTTCCTGCAAGTGCTCAGGTTGGGACAATTTGATCACTTGGCAGTGGGCAACAAGGCATAAACAAGACAGAGACAAGCCAGTTATATTTCCTTTAATAGTTGGAACCAAATGATCCCACTGATCATTTATCTCTAATCACCCTATCACTACCCCTGCTTATTTTTATTTATGCAGTTTATTATGCCATTCAGCTCTTCAGTACAACTGAAGCAAATATAACTTCATATTAAATCAATATATTCAGTGGTTATTTGATCATTTCCTTTGGCAATATCACACATATTCGATCTAAGAGCTACAAGCAAGGGGATGGCACTTCTTGTTTGGAAATGAAGAGCCATGTTGCACATTTTAAAAAAATTCGTAATGAAACCTTCATTATAGAGACATGTATCTCACCATCCATCATCTCCAAACATGCAGGCTTGGAAATGAAAACCTGCCTGTGTTTAATTTGATGGGCTGAGCGTTCCCATCCTACCGGGGGGGTGGGGAGCGGCACTTTATTTATTCACATCTCTATGAATAAGACAGGTAAATTTTGGAGCATCATCTTGCCTTGAAATCCTGGAACCACTTATTTGAAAGCAGCCCCAGATCACGCACAGATCAGCCCCAGCTTCCCGTCGCACCAAGGGCTCCATTGTTTGCTCCCATTCACTCGGCAGGGGCTTTGCCCTGCGCTCCCCTCCCAAGCTGTGCAGCATCTGCTACGGGGGTTTATTTCCTTTCTTATTTATTTATTTCCCAGATTTTGCTTCTAATCTCTGTTCCTTTGTGGTTTCCTGGAGTCGTCCTGACAAAGCCACATACTCTGTTCCTGTCCTTTATAGCACTGGAGGGCACTGCAGAACACATGAAATTTGTTTCTAATTTTACATCTGCCAAAAAACATTCCTGGGTTACAAATACACGCCCAGCAAAACTGGTAGGGCCTATCCTGCTAACACCACAATAGAAACAAGCCAAAATGAAATAAAAAGGACTAAAATACAGCACAAATATTTTTACCCTTCTTTTAGCTCGTGAAACCTTTTTCCCCACCTTCTCCCACATTTCACCTGACTTAAGCTTCCTGGTATTACACACATATCTGTTTATATTTAGAAAAAATAATTACAATACAAGAAGATGAGAAGGAACAATTCAGTTTCTCCTCTTCTACAAGTCCCATACACAAGGAGATGGCTAAAAATACCTTCAGCCAGAGGCACGTGGAGGATGGTTTCCTCCCCAACCTGCCACTGAGACACTGAATATTTCAAGCAATTGGCCAAAATCCCAGTGCTCCAAAGTAATTTTAACCTCAAAGAGTGATCACAGCTGAATTGCTGCTGTTTTCATATGCGATGTGCTTTACAGCAGCCATTTCTTCTCATCATCACAGTTTTCTAAATAATGTTTTAGCAAAATTATTCTCAACTTTGTAACGATGGCAGAGCAAGCCTCCAAGGCAGCAAGAGCAGCACCCCAGCCTGGATGACATGCCAGGTCAGCAAGGCCCTCTGGCAGGGCCAGCTCAGGGATGGGCAGCACTGCAGTCACTGCCCCACTGATTTCTGCCACAGATTGGAAGTTCAGGTTGTGCTTCAGTGTCTCACTGGGGTCTGTATCTGATACACTGAAGTTTCACCTACACATAAGCAGCAGCCCCCAGCCTGGCTCAGGCTTCAGGACTGCAAATGTCAACAGACCACGGAACACAACTCTGGGTTTATTTTCATTAGCAACAGTGCTGTGTCGTGGTATTTCAATGCTCTGCAAGTGCTAATTAAAAACCTTGCCATAAGGAACTTGAAAGAACATTTCAGAGCTGGATCCAGCTCTGCAGCTCAGGTTTATCAAATTAAATGTAACAGCACAGGTATTTCAGCACTTCCTATAAGCACTTCCCCCCTCTATGGAGGGGACCCTTGCATTTTCACACTTGCAGAATTTTGCACTAGACAAAAATAAACAGCTGCTGATGGAGAACACCACACCTGCCCTGGCAGTGCCCACTGGCTGCCCACGGGCACACTGGCAGTGCAGAGCTGTTTTAGGAAGCTGGGGCAGCAACTAGAGTGTTTCCAGCCAGAACAGTCGAATGGTTACAGAGAAATGCAGCAGTTGTCTTCACCTGATCAACAAAACTCATATCACAAATTTATACTCAGTTCCTTCCACTCGAAAAAAAATGGGAAAACGTAGCCTGAACCACACAAAATTCATCAACTGGTGCATGACTCTCATTCAAAACTTCAACCATTCCCCTAAAATTTCCATGGATACCAGTATATGTGATCCAACATATCCATTTGGGATCAGGCCTGAAGAGCGTGCTGCTTTTCAGATTGTATTACAGAATTTTTTACAGAGCTGAACCAAAAAAGTCAATTTTTTTTTCAGCTGTGTTTGGCCCTTCATGTTCCAGCTTCCCCAGTGATCAGTCTCAGTGAGAAACTTCAGCCATGCAGACTTGCTAGAGACTAATCTGGCTGCATCCACACATGCACAGTCTATCTTGTGCTGTACAAACGTCTGTTCCAATATGGATTATGGGCTAATAAGCTCTATGGTTCTGCAAATCTTCCTGGCCTTTACTTTTTAGCTGTTATAAGAGTCATATTTCCTAAAAGGAAAAACATATGGATTGTATCTATCGAGCACAAGATGATCACAGAGTCTGCTGTTGAAATGTATTTGGAGAAAAATAAAGCCATATATAGGAGACCTGGGAGAAGATCTGATCTTTTTGGGGTGCACTACTCCTGTCTGAAGTGAAAAATATTAGAAGGGAAAAAATGGAAAAGGTTTGTGTTCAAATACATATTCACTCTTTCTGGTTTTATATGTCTCTTAAAACATTTTCATTGAACATATAAGATTCAGAAGTGAAAATGTTATTTCAAAAATTGCTTGTTTAGAAAATACTCCAGACTTTTGGGAAGAGGAATTTTTTTGCTTGAAACAATTCAATACATTTCACTTAAAGCATTTATCTCTTTTCCTTCAGTCACCACTGCATTTTCAGGTATTTTACACAGTATTTACCAGTATTTAAGTACTAGGGGAAAAAACCCCAAACAACCCTTAACCCAGTCTAGTTTGAGTCTCCAAAAGACGATTTTAAAAAGGATGCAAATAACAAGACTTACATTTTATCAGTAATTACCTTGTAGATGCAAAGCTTCACTGGTTTATACTTTTTAACCTAACTTTGACATAAATATATGCCCTTCTGTTAACTATTCATCTCAATTTTCTTATCCGTAACACAGGGATAATAATACTGGCTATACTTGCCTCAGTGGAGGGGATTAGTTGGTATCTACATGGATCCTGGCTGTATAAAGCACAGTGATTATTGCCTTGAAAAGTATCATATGCCTTCTGGCCTCAAAATTAAAAATATATCTTTAGCATTTAAAGTATTTCATTTTTTGCTACATCAGAAAGAAAATCTACAGACAATTGGGCAGCTTGTAGAGTGGCCAGTGCAGAAGGACACAGTGTCCTAAGGATACCATCCCAGATTATGAGACCAGATACACAAGTTTCTTCGTTCCTCAATTGATCCGAAGCAGACCACCAGCACACAAAGCAGTAAGTTTGCCATAATTCAGTGGCATTTATCACAATGTCCAATCCTGTCTGTTCAGGAAAATACAAACAAGTAAAAGAGCCCCAAACAAACAAGTCATGCATTTCCATACTTGTCTACTTATCCTACTTTCGCCATTGCTTCCCTAACAATTTTCTTATTAATTATACCTATTTTTTTTAATAACATGTAAGTTATCTGAGAACGTATTTTGACATCTGCAGCTGGAGTTCCAGGCTGAATTCTGGGTGCCCAGCTTTTTGGCAGCTTATTGCAGGAATGAGATGTGAAATATATATATATTTTTATTAATAAAGATAAACATGATTTGTAAGATGAGTCAAATTAACAATCGATTACACACTAATGGGCTCTAATCAATACATTAATTTAACTAAAAAGAGGGGTAGAGGAGGAAAGATGGAAGAGTAATTTGAAATACCAGGACTGTTCTGCCGGTTTAAAAAAAAAAACCCCAACGTATAACATAAAACTGAGCCGCCCTTTGTGGAGGAATGCAATATCCTCTCTCTCGTTCTCTCACCTTGTTTCTCTGTCTGATGTGGCGTGTGTTTATTAAAGAATAAAAGAGCAATTATTACATTTCCAGCAGATTGCAGGGCCCCAGCCGGTGCGGCGGCAGCGGTACAGCAGTGTCAGCCTGCTCTCTAGTGTTGCTGGAGGTGTGCGGCATCCGGCCACGCTTCCAGCTGCACCCGCTTAAAACACAGCCCAAAACCCTAAGGAGTTCCCTTGCTATCTTCTGGGTGGCAAGGAAATCTCAATTATGCACACAAGGGATGTGGTTAGGGGGAAAAGAAAAACGGAGGAAGAATGTTTAAATTGTATACGTAAACTGTTTTGTTTTACAAGCTGGAGTAAATCAGCACATTTGTAGGCCATATTTATCTGATCCACTCAGTAATAATCTCTCTCAATGAACACTATTGATGTGGCATTTATGCCACTACAGAATATAACCAATCCCTTAAATTCAAATAAAGCATTACTGAAAAAATAAGAATTTTTGCTTCTGGGCAAGTCACTACTGCAGAAGGACACAAATTTCTTCCATGTTTCTATCAGGAATTGAGGTGGAAGAATATGCCAGGAACGGAAGTAAATGCACAATTCTCCCTGCTCTCTCTGCGTTATAAATTCAGTCCTCACTCACAGCCCCATAACATTAATAGAGGTGCCGTGGTCTAAAAATAAACCAACCAAGTCCCCTCACAAAGGGATCAAGAAAGGAATCCAGTCCTTTTAGCACCAATTTCCTAACAGGAGGTACAATCCTGGAGGCTGGTGCTAACAGAACCTCACACGGACCCTGGTGAGATTTTGAGGCTAAAGAGGGGGCCCAGGCAGACGAGCAGCTCCATCACCCGGATTTGCTCTGGATGACACAGTTCAAGGCTGCTGTTCAGCCTTTCTTAGATCTNAGGCAGACGAGCAGCTCCATCACCTGGATTTGCTGCTGTTCAGCCTTTCTTAGGTCATGTAACACAGGGCCTTTGTACCCTCAAGCCTTGTTAGACAAACTGACAGTGAAAAGGGAGATGGGCATGATTCACGCCAAGTAATTCCAAGAAAATCCAAACAGAAGCAAAGGAGCTGTTAAAACTGCACACAAAGGTGCCATCTCCTAAAAATCTTGAAGAGAAAAAGCAGCAAGTGCATGTTACACACTATGCTTTGTAGAGAAAGCACTTTCAAGGCACAACTGACCTCTAAAAAAAGAGATAGAGAGCTCAGTTACACTTAACATAAATCAGGAGAAATGCAAGTGGAGCTACTCCTGTTTGCTAACACTAAAACCTCACGTCCTAGACTCCAGCACAACCTCAGTAATACGGTGTACTCTCCATAGGTTCACAGATCAGGAAACAGAGCTGAGGCAAAGATGTGGGTGTGGGTTTTAGTGGAGGCCAGCAAAGGCCACTGAGTGAGCCAGAGACAGGGAGCTCATCCTACTGACTAGGATGCTCTCTGATGGGAAACTCCTCTCTCAACAGCAGTCTGGGAGCTACAGGCACCTAGAGCAGGTTACCAGCAAAAGCAAGAATTACAGTCCCTGGGCTGCAGGTGGGGACCAAAAGAGAAAGTCTGCTTGTACAGTACATCCATAACCCATGGTGCTCCTGTGAGCAGCATTTCTCAGACCCTTCTTAAATATAAAGTTTCTTGTCAGTAAAATACCAGCGCAGAGTTGCCCCAACACCAGTCTCCTCTTGGAGAATGGAGCTACCAACTCCTTAATGCTAGCTGGTATTACAGGGGAAACAGCTACAACTACAGGAGTTTCATTAGATGTAATCAAATATTCAGCTAATATCCGGTATATACCTAAAATCAACTCAAGCTTAGGAAGCTTTCCCTGATATATGCACAGCTGCTGGAAATGGATGACTCCTTTCATTCATATTTGCTTCAGAAAATATCTAATTTACTTTGGTGGTGTTTATGTGCTTTCTACAACCGCAGCAATAAATCAGTGTACTGGGAAGACCAGTTCACAGAAAAGGCAAATCTTAGGTGGGTATTAAACAATACTCATTCAGAATGAACTCTGAACTTCTGAAATGAAAATCTGAAGATTATATGCAAAAATCTACTAATCTAGATGATGAGAACAATATGATGTTAGAACTACAGATATTGAAGACACTAGTTTTCGTTAAGTGCAGCCACAAACTAGACACAGCAAAATATTCACAGACAGTTTGCTTAGAATAGCCTAAAATAATTTTTCTCTGCAATAACAACTGTCCCAATATACTTATATACCATTTTTATTAATCACTTCAATTGTTTGTTGACAATGGGTAATCAAATACACAAACTAAAATTAGCAGCTTGTGGTTTAGTTTGAATTAACTTCTCTTGTTAGTTACTTTAAACTATCATAAAGGGTGCTGAAACCCACACAGACTTAAAACCACATGGGCAAAACAGTCTCTGCTGTCATCATGTTTACAGTAGTTCAGCCTCTGACTGTGCTGGGTAATACCCTGCCTTACTCCAGCTCTGCTCACTGGGCACATTTTACATACTTTTTATAACTAAAAATACAAGTTTTATAAGCAGTAGCCTCTTGTTTTGTTTGTTTTACTGCTAGACATATGGAGAGTTATTTTGATTTCTCTGACACTGGATAAACCTTATTGATGTCAGTGAACTCCGAACCTGTAATTTTGAGTATTTTTCAAACAATCTCTCTGTATGGAAAGTGAGACCAGGTTAGGATCAAGCAGAACACTACAGTGTAAACTTAATGTGTTTATTAAAAAACATCTGCAATTAGCAGGAGAAAACACTTCTGCTGTTTGAAAACTATTTACCAGTGTAAGTGTGAAGAGAATTAACTTCTTCTTGAATACTATTTTATTTACTAATGTACATTTAGACTTCTAGTAAATTTATTAAGCTTTTTTTGAATTTACCCAAAAGACAGGTTTTCACAACAGCTCAGCCCTAGCAAGTCGTTCAAACCCTACCAGCAGCCATGGTTTTAAGAAAGCCCCTTATGCAGTGCGTGAACCCCCCCAGGTTTGTTTTCAGGTAGGGGAGGCCAAAACTAGACATTTGTATATAAGCAACTATTATGGCAGTACTGAAAACTTAAACAACCAAAAGGAGTTGCTCCGTGCACACCTTAACTAGGCACCTGGGATGTGCTGATTATTTTTCCCAGACCAATTAGTACTGTGTGACACCACTTTAAGGCACTTTTATCAGTAACTCCTACTGGCATGTGTCTTCTGACTCATACTCTGACCAGCTCTGTGCCCTGCAAGCGTTGTCTCAAGCCTGCTCAGTCTCTACAATCTCTGGAGTATCTTTGCCTGCCGTTTATAAAGAAGATTTCCCCAGTGTTATTTTATTAAGCAGAGCAGAGCTAAGCTTGGGGCCAGCAGCAAAGCAGGAATCCAGACCTCAGCGTAAAAGAGCCCATGTGGGAGGCTTTGGCTAAAGCCGAGCAGCTGCTTTATTCTGCAGCTCCCTCTACTTGCTGCATCCCATCATGGCAGTGTGACAATTTGCCTCTGTAACCTCCCAATCACTCTTTCACAGGTCAGACTGCAAGATCAATAAAAACAAGAAAAAAAGAGACATGTACCCGTGTAAGAAAATCCAGGAAGTTCAAAGTTATAACTGACAGTCTGGATTTAACTCTGACTGATCTGGGAAACAACACAAAAGTAGAGCAGTGACATGAATGAAGGATGAAGTGTCAGATGGTAAAGTACTTGGTTTTTATCAATCTAAGTCAAGCCCTTACAATGATTAAATCCAAATTTCTCAAATTAAATAGAAAACAAATAAAAGGGAAGAAATAACGGTTTCCAAATGTTTACACATGAGAGGCCCACGGCATTCTAGTTAGTATCTTGGTAATTTAGCCATTTAAAAAAATTAGAGCAGTGTATTCTGCACGTGACATTTCTCTCAGAACATGACAATACCCAACACTGTTTCTTACAGCGACAGACCAGCGCTTCCCTTTCAGGTCTGCGTTATTTGCCTGCAAGTGCAGCACACAGTGCATTTCATAAGTATAACCAAAGAGTAAGTAACAGCTGTCAAAAAACAGAAGACCAAAAACCATGCTGTACAACCTCCATGACAGAGAAAGGCTGGCTCTTTAAACACTGAAATTAGCGTCAGTGACAAATGGTCTCAGCAGGCACACTCTGCTTTCCCTGGTCCTGCCACCAAGCTGGATGCGCCTGCCAGGAGAAATCACTTCCTTTACTATTGCTCTGAAAAAAGGGCGGATGATCAGTAGTTTAGGATTGAATTACTGCACTGGAATCTGGGGGAAAGCCTGGCTGAGATCACTGAGTTTAGAATCAGATCACTTGTTAGTTGTGTGCGCAAGAACAGGGGCTCTGCACACACGGTACCACAGCCCCCGTCATGCCCAGCAGCCACTGAGCACAGCTCTGGCTGTGCAGCTACACCTTCATGGCTGAGGGATCTCACTTCTCTTACTATTTCAAATTCATTGCGTTCAAGTGGTGATTCCACCCAAAACCATATCCTCAAATTTTCTGAAAAGGCAGCACAGATCCATACAGCTGAATTTGTTACTTGGTTTTTGCAGAGGTAGCTTCTGGGCATTTAAAAAAATATTTGGATCATATATTCATTACTTCACAAATAAACTCCTTTACTATATTGGTGGGAAGAGACAAAAATCATACAAGTTTTTACTGCAACCGCCTCAATTTCTCATGGTTAAGGCAATCTCCTGAAAGAGACCTTTGAGTTTCATGATTAAATGCATATTTATATTGTTTTAAAGAAAAAGAAAACTTGAGAGTCTTGTTTTCCAAGATTAAGCAACAAATGTCTTATATTTCAAATGAACTGCTAAGACTTAATCCTGCAATTCTTTTCTAATCCGAGCAGTCCTAAGGACTACCATGAGATCAAGGACTCCTGACAGGAGTATGTTTGCAAGGTCAGGGCTTTCATCTGTGTAGAATGCATGCAGCCAGCCACCAGGTGAACTCATTTTGCTGAATTTCTAATCCTCTTGAGTATCGTGGGCTTGAAAGTTCAGATAAAAATAATAAAAAAAAAAAAAAGGAAAACCAAAATCAAACTTTATTGAATTTCCTTTCCACTTAGACAATGAAATAGCAATGGAGAAGATGAAAAATGTGTTCACTGAGTATGCGATGAAATATGTAATAGGACCCAGAAATGGGGGTGCTGCTCTTGAGAGTGAACAAGTACAAATTGACCCTCTTATACATTTCCCCCTTAAACAGAACATATGTTCAGTCACACAAATATACGTGAAATTCCTTTGACCTATGCAGGCACTGTCAGTAGAGTCCTTCCCTGCCATCTCACCTGTCATGATACCAATAATTCTTCTCCTGCTGTTACAGCAGCCCTCCCAGAAAAGGAGCAACGCAGTGGCGACAGACAGAGCTGCTCTGTCTTATACTTAGGATTTCCTTACCGGCATCAGGGTGCAAGGAAGATGAGAGCAAAGGAAGAAAATAAGTAGCTGTACCTATTTCCACCTTTGTTTTTACAACAAACAACTATCGTGCAGCATTGATTAGAGGCGCTGGCCAGCGCCCACACCCAACAGCCCTCCAAGGAGGAGCACCTCATGAGGAACTGGGAACACTTTCATTTATGCACTAAACCCCTATGGAAACAGGCACAAGACCACCTCTGCCATCAGTCATTGAGGTGCCCCAGTCAGCATCTTAACAAAGGGCTCTACCACTCCACCACCCTGAAAGGGGACCCCCCCATTTTCCCCCACCCAATGGTTGCAGAGCAGGACTGTTCCCCACAATGATGACAGAAGCACAGGGTAGAACAAGCATTTCTGAGAACAGACTTGTGTAGAAATAAAGATTTGTAACAGGTCTGCAAAACCTTACCTGGGGAAGGTGGAGACAGGAGCAGCACACACGGGCACCTGGGGATGGCTGATGGGAATGGCCCCTTGCAGCTCTAAGAGTTGCTCCTGCTCCAGGTGTGGAAGTTTACTGCAACTCATCAGGCTATTTGTTTTCCCCACTTTATGTGAAACTTATTGCCCAGCTACAATATTTTATTTTAAACCCAACACCTTTATGTTCCTACCAGTTCAGCTACTTGTTCCTAAACTGAAATAAAAATTATGTAATAGTCAAACATGACAAAGAGGCTTTTACAGGTTTAAATCATTTTTAGAAAACTTGATTGTTTGAAAAGTCTGCTCTGAATTTAAATATTTGCAACTCTTATGAAATCAGCAACATTGTTATAATTTCTGAGGGTTTTGTGTTCCTTGGTCTTTTGAAATACAAGAATAATTCACAGGCTGCTTAGTCTGAACACAGCACCTGAGTCTGGGAGCACTGCTCCTCAGTCTGCAGGCTTACACTGAACACACAGTTGTGATTGCAGCAGGGTCACAGGCTGAATTCATTAATTAGAGTACCTAATAAATTGTTATTGGTACTGTTCAGTTGTTTGTCACCACCCAAAATGCTCAATAATGTCAACAACAGAAAATGGAACGTGGCAAAAGCCAAGGTAAGCTTACATAAATTAACTGAGGAAAAAGCCCAGATGAAGATAGTAGCAGTAGTGGAGTGAATGAGGGGGAAGCAAAGAGGTGGTCAGAGATTCAGCTGCTATCTCAGCTGGCACTTCACAGAGTCCTGCTCAGCATTAGCAGGAGGGAGCAGAAACTGGCTTTTCTCCTTATGCACCTGCCACACCCTCGGTAGGCTGGACTCATCTTTGCTTGAGTTGAATGAAGAAATCAGTGTAGCTGAAAGACATTTTTCCATTTGATTTTGCAGATGTGGCCGGAGGGAGTGCTCCTTTGGAACAGCAAAGCTTTTCATGAATATATGTTATTTTGGTAATGATCCTTCTGTAGTCTAACAAGTTTAAAACAACCATTTTGTGGAGACTTCATTTTTTCTTCTCCTTACAAGGGTTTTCTATAAAATAAGAATCCCTATCTTGACACTGAAATGAAACATTGGTTTCAATGTGATGTATTCATAGGTCAGAAGTAATTTTTCCCCATAATCCACTTCACCTTTTTTAAACCCAAGGATTTTTCACTCTGAACCAGAACAAACCCTGTTCTCAGCAGCAGCAATGAGTCGCAATCAAAACTGTGTTGCCCTTTTTCAATGTGGGCTGTGACACCTGTATTTGCTTTTCTTTAATATTTGTGCCATCTTCCTTCGCATTCACTTGAGGGGGGGTTCTTGTTCTGAGGCTGTGCCAAGCAACTCATGTTGCAAGAAAAAGCCTGTCTGCCTTCCCTGCTCACCCCGCTCCCACCCATGGGGCTGGAAGCATAGGCTGGCGAGAGACCTGATGCTCTCAGACTGGTTCAGGTCTGAGCACTTGAAGGCTTGTTCCTTACTGTAGTATTTGAATGTTTTCCACTAGCACAGCTAAAAGCAGAGAGAAGTGGAGAAGGGAAGCACTCCTGTGGCTGCAAAGAGCTGGGACAGCCAAGCTGCAAGGAAAGCTGGGGCCCGAGTGGGGCTGCTGCTGTAGGATTTTCAAATTTTGCAGGAGCAGAACAGTATCAATGCCTAATCTTATGCGATTTAAAGTTACCACAGCCAGCATTAGGATCAAAAATTTGATTTATGTTGTTTAAGTTTACCAAGAAGAGGTTTTCTCCCCCCACCAGTTGCATTCCTTATGGCTCCCAGAAGGAAACTATCTTTCATAGGCAGAACTAGAACAGCCTGTCATAATCACTTATACCTAATGACAGATATTTATTGCTGTCACCAGAGACTTAAGGTCTAAAAATCCCATCTTATAAAAATATATATAAAAAAAAAAGAATGTAATGACTTCAATGATCCGTTGCTGCTAAATCTAGAGTACGTGGAGAATTTGGATTAATTCACATATTAAAATTGATAAAATATGTTGGACTGACCTCAGTGGCTGCAGTGTGGAGTATTTGGAATACTGGATGTATACACAAGCATGCACTTGTTCATAACTTTTCTAACTTGCTGCCAGTTTTCTTCAGTTTGTTTCCACTAAGCTGATGCAAGGTTCATAACTGTGTTAAATGAGAAAAGCATGAGGCCAATCATCGTGCAATTAAAAATCTTGCCCATTCACAACAAAAACAGGCAAGGTTTTTGGGAGTTATTTTGTGCTGAGAGTTTGTATGTTGTTGTTGTGTTGTTTTTTTTTTTAATAAAATATATAATCAAAACTGCTTACTAGGAGTTCACCTGGCCCCACCTGCTTTGGCAGGGCAGAAGCAGAAGCCCTGCTCTGAGCACACTGAGCCTTTCCAAGTAGGCACATTCAAACTGCTGCAATATCCCTGAACAATGTCCCATTTACTTGAACAGCAAACACTGGCTTATTCCTACCAAATCACACAGAAGTATACATACAGGTGATAAAGACTTCATGAAGATGTTCTTTCTTAAATGGCAGATACAGAAGCAGCTTTTATAGGCACCAGCATATTTGTGGTCTCATTCCTACATTTTAGATACCACACAGGAAAAAATTTTATACTCGTTATTCACCTGCTGACAGAGTATACTTGGATATCTGGAAGAGTTTGAAATACTGAGTGACAAAAAGACAGTGTATTTGGAAATACAGGCCTGAAAAAATTAAATAACAAGAAAAGAAATGGAAAGCAGGTATATAAATAGCTTGGAACAAAGTAAAAGTAGATATAGATAGGTGAAGACAGTTCATACTATTATTTTAATTATGACAACTCTTCTAAGGCACCTCTTTCATCTGCTTTCATTTCTTTTTTCCTCTCTATCCTTTACTTCATTAGCAATATTATATTGACAACTTATTTTAGATGACAACTTATTTTATCCTGTGGACAACCAGTGGGATGCCTATATTCATTTTAAAAGCTTTAATTCAGAGATACACATAGACATGCATATAAAGACTAAGATTTTTTTTTTATCCTCTGAAATATCAGGATATTCTAAAGACTTTGTACGCTCTTACCCTTGTCTAGGGTTATCCACTGTTTTGTGGAGCTTTGATTCCTGGAAATCAAAGGACTTTGGATCAGGGCAATAATTTATTGTACAACTCAGTGACTTTGGTAGACTTGCACTGAATTTGCTGTTGGTCCAGTGATCTCGGGCCCTGAACTACAGACACAGCTCTAAACTCTCTGTCTACTCTTTAGGAGCCGAGCACAGCAATGCAGGAACTCTTTTCATCCTTTTACCACACATGTCATTCCATTTTCTCTCTAGGAAAATAGTTTCCTGTTATTTTTAGCTCAAATCACAGCTTCATTTAAAAAAAAAATACAGAGTCTACACTGTTTCTTAGTAGTCCTCCAAACTTAATTTCCTGGGCTGCAAAAGAAAGCTGAAAAAGGTGAAAACACCATTGACTTTTGATCTGTTTTAGTTAAGAGCATGCCAGGCTCTCAGATCCAGTTCATAGTCCTCTTTTAAGTACCTTAAGGTAAATGATGCAAGTCACAGCTATGTCAGAACATGCTTTGCTCACCTCTTCTCCCCCCACTCAAACCATTTCTGACCCTGCTTTGGGGGACAATATTGAAAACAGTGAAAATATAACCCTGTTAAAAACATGAATCAAAAAGTCACTGCTTGTGGACATGTTTTTAAAATTGCTTAGTTGCATGGAAGTCCCTTTAGTGCTTGAAGGACTTTAATAAAATTGATTTTCTGAGTATAGCCTTTTAGCAGCTACTGTATAAGTTTGAAATATGAACCCTTCATTGTTGAAAGTGTTTCATTTTTGCCCTGTAACTAATGATCAAGGGAAAGAATGTGTTCAGAATTCTCCATGGTTGCCATTTTCATAATTAAATTGTGCTAATAATAAAGCTTTGCAGACTTTAAACAAACTGGCACTGGAGTGGAATGTGGTTTGCAGTGTTTCATTTAGAGACCTCTGCAATTAGCCCTTAATGAATAAGCATACCACAGTGATAAGTAAGACATCTCTGTGAACCGGTTATTTACCAAAGCACAAAACCGTGACATTTTCATTCCAATGACTGAAATCTATTCTCCAGATTTCTTCTGAAGGCTCTTAAGTAATTTGGGGAGTTAAAACCCATTAATTGACTTTAATGCCTGATGTGTAATACCAGTGGTACCACACCACTCCTTATCCTAAGTACAGTGGTTCAAAAATAAGCAGCAGAGTCAATAAGACACATGTAGCTGAATATGAGCTGCATACACAGTGCAGATATACTGTTTTTTTGTAAACTGTACAGAACTTTAAATTAGTCTCATTTATTGCAGAGCCGTAGCTACAGGTTATACTTTTCCCTCCCATGCTATCTACTCACTTACACTAAGACTCACATTAAAAGATTCTTTCCTATGTTTGTTCATTAATAAAAGATACCTTTCAAAAACAACCCAAGCCCTACACATCTCAGGATATTTTATGGTAGTGTAAATCTGGGAACAGTGCTGGTGTACATCAGGGAGGAATCCAGCCCGCTGTGACTGAATACACAGAATTAGGAGATTTGGGTTAGTTCACTGACTGTGCCTTTCTTACAACAGCAATGCGCTGCCTATAGGAGGGAGTCATTATTTTCTGGCAAAACTCATTTCAGCATCTAATGAACCAGATGTAGCAAACTCTCAAACCCATGCTTTGGTTCATATAACACAGCAGGGTATAGGATCCTGGGAGTTTTTCCGTGGACTTCAGTGAGTATTGAATATGGCCCTAGGAAGGCTAGGAAGAATCATGTTGACTGCTGGCAACAGGGAGTATCAAAAAAACCCAGACAGACAGCTTGACAGACTGTCAGCAGACCATTGTCTCATAGCTATCACGAGGCAACAGGAAGATAACACAGTATCTGCAGAAGTTACTGTGCTTCAGCCCAGGTTATCAAACCTGAGTTTTTCTGAGTTGGCTTTTCCTGACAGGATCACAGGCACTACTGATCATCTAAGCGTTTCCTGTCTCTCAAATTTTTGGGTAAGCAACTTTGTACTATCACATTTCAATTCCACTTGAGAACTTCTTTTTCTCTCCTTTGCACTCAGTCGTCTTTCTTTTCTTTTGTAAAAATAATACAAAACTAGCAGGAAAAAAGTTGGTGTATACAAAAACATTAGAGCCTCTGATACATTTTAGTCTCCCTAACAATCTGACACAAATCTTTTCCAAAAAGGAATATAAGATAAAGACACAGGGGAACAAGAAATATAAAAAAGATCTAGACATGGCATCTCCAGAACTACAAATAACAGACAGCAGTTTTGTGCAGTTTGCAGTAATTCTTGTGGCAGCATTTGGTACAGAAACACTGCAAACGTCAACCTGACCATCACAGAGTCTGTCACATTCTGAGTCCCCCCTGCAGCAGAGCTGCAGCTCCAGCTGGTCAGCCTGCACGGGCAGGTACAGCACATACTGACAAATACAGGTATGGAATTATCTGTAGAGATACGTTCTATTTAGAAAATGTGACACTACAAGGTCTCTAGAGTCACTGCTGCCTTTACAAAATACTTTAAAGACTTCCTTTCAAAATCTGATCAGGCTCCGTTATCCATGCAGGCAAGGGATGATAGGATACATCATGCAATGGGAAAAACTGGAAAAAAAATAGGTATTAAGGGACACAGTGCTGCTTATGGTGCAGAGCCACCCCAGTGCCTCAGTATAAATGAGCTCAGGTCCAGCAGGGCTTAATTAGCTTTGGCTCACCATGGCAGCAGGTCAGTTATATTGATGTCCTGAATGTCCAGCTCAGCTGGACATGACCTGGCTCTTTAGAGAGACAGCTCAGATGTCTCTGTGTCTGTAGCACTGTTGATCTGAAACTCAGGCAGTTAACTCTTGGATTACTAAATCTGGTCTATAGTTGGACTTTTTGTTTCACCTGTTCCTCTTGAAGCTGCTGAATGTTGTCCCTCAGATAGACAAAAATCATCTGCTTTATGCTTAAATCTACACCTGGTCATCTTATAACTGTATTATCCTGCTGAAATTGCCCCTGAAATAATTGTCGCACCTTTGTCTTCTGTGTATATTCCCTGTATGTTTGAATACAGAAAACTTACACCATTTTTGTTAAATGCAGACCCATGCTCTGAAGCACACAATCTTGTTATTCACCGCATTTAAAAAAATCCTTCCTGTTAAAATTCTGGTTATTTTTCTTATTAAAAATTATGTCTTACTCTCAAGGTTGGGGCAATAAGCTCCACAGGCTTCTTTTGGGAAAGTGTAAAAAGCTGTTTGTTCTTAAAAATCTCTTTCTTGTTCTCAAAAGCACTCAGAGTTAGATTCTCTACCTAGAAACATATGGAAATGATGTGCTATAGCCCACACCAAGCAATGGGTGATCTTTGTAAAACTGGTAACGATGCAATGCATGAACTTACTTTATGCCAAGGAGTGTCTTACCCAGTGGTGATAGAGACAGTGTCCCAGCTTCCAAAATAAATTCCCAGGCATGAGAAGTTGGTATGTGGCTATGATGCCAGGTGAGAAGCATCATGTCAAAATCACACCCAAGGTCCGTTGTGAGCAGCCTTCTCTAATGAGTAGGCCTGGTAGCAGATGGATTAAAACAATTCTTTCATGGGCATCTTAATCCCACCATCTCGTTGATTCAGTAGATACTGGCTTGACACTGACTGTCTTGGGACTGGTACATTTAATAACAGTGCAGCTATTGCCAAGACTTTTATCACAAAATTGACTCAGTCAGGATGCTCCGGGTACCACCATTTTAAGCATTTATGTAAGAAAGGAATAGATTTTGGGAGGTAATGAAAACTTGGACTTGAAAATAACATTTGCATGATAAAACTAGTAGAGCACGGACAGAAACTTTGACACACACCTTCTCCAGGCTTGCAAAAATCAAGCCCCCATATCCAGCCAGTGACTCATAAAGCCTGCATGGGTCAGCCCATCGAGGCTGCACTGATGGGAACTTCCAAATGTCCCCTGGACAAAACTGAGAGCCCTAAACTAGAAACTCAAAAGTGAGTGAGGTGGTGACATTTTATTTATGCCAATGCTGTACCTTGATACCAGGATAGCTGGTCTATTATTTTTATTCATAGAGGAGCCCTATGCATGCCTAGAAGTACTCCTGCAAAGAGCAGTTCCATGGCTGACCCATGCAAAGCAGCAAGAGGCAGTCACCTCTATAGTAAGTTCTTCATCTCTGTTATAATGTACAGACTCTTTTCTATTCAGACTTTATACATCAGACTAAAATATTTAGCACATAGAAATGGGACAAGCAGAAGTGCTCCTCTTAAACAGAAATCTTCTACAGTTATTCATAAAGCAAATCAATTGAGGCAGGGAAAGAGAATACACCTCTGACAGGCCTGGGTGAAAAAAGGAGAAGTAATATATTGTGTTCATTAAAGCAATATTAAAATTAAATTTAATACAAAGTACCTGAGACTAAAACCCAAAACTATTAACCCCAAAGCCACTAACTATTCATTAGCCAAGTCAATTTTGCATCCCATTATGATTCACAATGTGTAAATTCCCATTGAAATTGATTTAGTAAACCAGCCCTTTGATGGGCCTGAAATTAAAAGGATAGAAGAAAAGATACAACTAATTGAAGAACATAATCTGATGCTTGTACAGGGTGCAAAATTTACTGAGAGCAGACTGGAGTTTTAATTAAAGACAACGGGCCAAATCCACACCTGGGATAATGACTGAGGAATTTTGCTGAGGTCAGAAGAACGCAGCCACTCATGGCAGGGCTGAATGCAGCTCCTGGTGGTGTCCATAGAAAAAAAAAAAAAAAAAAAAAAAAAGCTAGGCAAAACAGCTTTGGGGGAAAAAAGAGAGAAATAAAGAGAGAAATATGTATTTCCCTGCCTGGAAGTTACCTTGACAGGCCTTCCTTTGCATTGAGCAACACTGGGAATTTCTTTTTGCAGATGCTGAGGGGGACAAAGCATAAGCTGAGGATACTCCTGCTTGGACTCCCCAACTAACAGTGATGAGAAGAGTTTTGCAGAACTGTCAGGAAAAACACCTGTCTCTTGCACTGGGAGCAGAGAAATAAGTCCACAGCGTAAACCTGAACCTTTTCAACAAGGCTTTTTCATTCACCTATCAGGGATGTCCAGACTGTTTGAAACAACTTCATAACTTCTGTTTTGCCTTGTAAAATGAAGCATTTGAGTACACAGTTTCACAAGTGCTTTGTGATGAACCATTCTTAGCATATTTGAACTTAAACTTTGTCAAGTTCACGTCATTTGGTTTTGTTGTACGAAAGGTGTCACCTTTATGAAACAAAGAGCAGCTGAAGAAACAATGATGTTCTGCACATTTTTGTGGAAGAGCATACATCAGGCCATGAAGAAATTTTTCATTATTTTCCAAGGAACTCTAACTAAAAACTTTAGAAAACGAAGGCCAGGATTGAAAATTTTGTTTTGTCTGCTTCCTTTGTAAGACATGGGGGCTTAATACACAGCTGTTCCTAAAATTTGTCTGAACCTGAATGTTCTCAGTGAAGAAGTTGTCACCAAATAGCTACTGCCAGCATCAAAAGGGAGAATTTATGGTTGTCAAAGTCTTTAGTATAGCAAAGCAAAAAACCAGCATGTCTAAACCTAAACAGAAAAGTTTAACACTTGCTATTTCCTATGACTCTTCAGTATGAAGCTGAGGAGTAAGTGTCTAAAATGGCATGAGGAGAGCCAGGAGGGAAGCTGTAAATTCTGTTTTACCAGCAACAATGTTTTATATTGGTTCTTATGCTCACTTTTTGATACTTCAACTGATTTAACACTGGGCTTTCTCTTGCTATAAGGTTGATTACACATTTCCGATCTAGGACTGTCTTGCTCAGCAGACTGGAACGTTCCAGTACAGGCCTGCAGAATAATTTGCTCAAGAAGAAGGTTCTTTTTTTGAATAATCATAAATAAATAGAAGGCAATGAGCGGCCTTGAAATTCCAGGAATAGTCCATGTCTGACATACTATCTGCAGCCATGTCATGGGAATTGCTGGAAAGGGGTTGAAGGATCCAAAACAGCATGAGGAGAAAACAGGCACAGTTTAGAAAATCTTCATCTACCATAAAACTCATGTGAACTTTAGATTACTTGTGTCCAACACTCCGGCAGACAGACTGGGATGATCCAGTGACATGAGCTAAGCCCACCACTGCACACATTTCCTGTGTAGGAATTGTGTGAGCTGATTTTTTGCTCACATTATTTGAGCTCAAACAACAGTTTGCAATCGGCCTTAACCAGGAGCTTGGAAAACAGCAATCTGTGGCCACACAAACATGCTCTTTAACCCTTCTGCATAGCTTTAAAATACACAGCAAAGTCTACAGAAACAGGAACTTAAAAGTTGGGGTACTTGGAGCAGAGCTCACTGGCCTGTCTTTGTTGCATTAGTCTGTGCTGACATGGCTGCATTTCTACCTCTATCTGCTGGTGAGGACTCTCATCTCCTCAATGAAAGAAGGTATTCTTATCCAGAAAGTATCACCAAAGTTAGGAAGGGGCTGAAAGGCAGTCAGATTTCAGTACTGAGCAATATCTGTTTGAGCTCCATCAACAACACTCACATAAAAGCTGTTGTGCAGGAGCAAATAAGAAAAGTTGAATTCTCTGCCTAGTGTAATTCACTTCATTTATTGACTTTTTTCCCCTTTCGTTTGTCAGTGGTTCTGAGATGCCTGGCATTCAGGATGATTTGTAATGTAAATTATATAATTGTACTTTCACATATTTTAACATCAAATGGAATGATTGACTACAGAATTTGAGCTGTCTACAGGTGGGGGTCAATTATCATCTGAATAATCACACTGCCACACAAGAATAGCATGGCCATGGAGTGTGACATATTTTTATCTCTATGCATTTCAATGAAGTCAGGCTGGTACATAAAAGGTTATCACCTAGGAAACATATTTTCCTAAGCACAAGTTAAACATGCAAGCAAGATCAGCATAGATATTCAATTTAGCCAGTCAACCCTAACCTATTAATATTTTAACAAAATCCAGTGAGGATAATTTTTTTTCTTTGATCCCATCTCATTTGAGCAGCCTGGAAAGGGAAGAAAAATTAAAAACAAAATAGTCAAGCATACAGAATGAGGTTATGTATTAAGTGGGCTATTTAATGTTTTTGGCATATTATAGCCCTAGGGAAAGTGTGGATGGATTTAACAATCAAGGTCTGTGTTCCCTGGGCCCACAAAGTTCGAGAAACATAAAATAATCTATACTTCCGAGCTGACAAATCTTACCTGACACTCTGCTTCATCTCACTGGGACTCTCTAGCTCAGCATTAATCATATGTTACAGGGAGTAAAAAGAAAAGTAAATCACACTAAGCTGGAAAGTGAGATGGAAGGTCTTTGGGCAAAGCTTTTAATCAATAGTATGTGGAATAATAACCAGGAGCTATTGTTTGAATCTTCAGATATGAAAAGGTAGCAATGCCAAACACAAAGCAACTACAAACTGCTGAACTTCAAAGGGGTCTGATGCAAACCAAATCAGCTTGGTTTGCCCTAAATCCCACCTTCTCCCCTTCCCAGTCCATTAGCAACATTCTGTATTCATGGTTCACCAGTATTTTGATCTAACTCCAAAACTGCAATTAAAAGTATCTATCTGATCCTAGAGATAGATTCGGGGGACACAGTAGTATCATGTGCATTAATTTTTGGGTGTCTAATCTGAGATCCTTTGCTATCCATTGAGGTTCAGAGACTGTTCAAAAAAAGGTCTCATTTCTCATGTCAGACTATTCTCCTCTTTTCCTACTAGCTCCTCTTCATACAATTACTGCTAAGACACAGAACAGGTATTATGTTGCTCTGAATTCTACCTCATTTCCAAGTACTTCACCTACTCTCACATCTATAGCTTCCCTTCCCTCCAGTCCTCCCCACACATTAATAAAAGGAAAACAGTAATATTTTAGTTACCGGTCTACTAAACACTGAAGAATCTTTTAGTTTACGTATTTCTTACTGTTTAATTTAATTTAATTTGTGGTTTAAATTAGAATATGCAATCAGCAGGTAGAAGGCAGTACAACCAATCCAGTCTCTACGGGCTGAAGCCTCAGCTATGAAATAAATGGCTGTGATTGATCTGACCCCCAGCTATTCATACAGCTCAGTTCGTGACCTCTAACTTTCCTCACCCCTTCAATAATGTATGTGATAATATTTGGTTTGCTCAGTTATGAACAGGAGGTGGAGACGCTGGCCCTATCTCATACTTTTGTAATTATTATTATTATTTTAGGGGGTGGAGAGAGAGAGTTACTGCTCAGAGTGAAACCTAACCCAAATCCAGTTCAGGCTGCCCATTAATGCAAAACAGTTTTGAAACTGTGAATGGAGCTCCAGTAATTCCTCCACTGTTGCTCAGCAGGAGCTCGGCAACACACAGCTTGCATGACTATAGCAAAAAAAAGTCTCACAACCATGAAAACATTCATGGACCATTTTCACAAGCAACCCTATCAGTGAGGCAATATTTTTTTACCGCTGAGTGTGTGGGCCACGTTCTCTTCCTTTTACTTTGTTGCTTTTTTAGAATACAAATACATTTTGTCCTCTCCAGCTTTTTTTTTAAATTAATTTTATTTTTGGAGGGGGGTTGGTTTTTTGTTTTTTTTTTTTTTCCTTTAAGTCAAATGAAAGATACTTAATAATGGCCCTGCTCTTCAACAACAAAAAAAGATATTTTTCTGCTTTAGACACAGTGATATCGGTATGGTTTATTTCTTAAATAGCTCTTCTGTTGAAGTCCAAAAAAAATCATTCATTGTTATCATTTCAACATGGTAAACTTTTCAACACTGTGAGAATTTCTCCCTCAAAATAAATAAAACAATAACCAGAATTTTTACAAAGTTTAAGTTAATAAAAATGTTTTTAAAGGGTTAAGATGGACTACTGGAAAAAAACTATCTCAGCTTTTAAGAAGACTTGGCTGGCTCATCAGCGACACCTTCTATCTTTATTTCAAAGCTCCCCTATCAGTTTCCTCTCATTTAACCCAGGGAAAACAGAGACAGTCCCAGTGAATTCACACATTCTTAAAATGAAACCAGTTTAATGGCCTAATAAACCCACTTTTTTTTTAGTATGTGTTAAAAATAACTTGTAATAATAATAACTTGTTTCACTGATGACTGTGGACTTTTTCTTTCTTCATCATAGATTTGTAAGAAAAAGTAATCCACCTTTACTGCATCATTGTCTGTTTTATCACATCAGCACCTGCTGACTCACTGCAAATACTCCTCTGGAGTGTTTGTTGCTCCCAGTGTGCATCTCCTTGACAAACTGTGTGGTGACAGTCAAATAATCTCTGCGTTACCCTGGGGCCAGAGCAGATCCTGCTCACCAGGCAGGAGCACACCTCACTGCCCGGCATTAGCAAAGCGAAGGCACTCTCCCTCCACCCTCCGGGAATTCCTGAAGTGCTGCCATTTCTGCTTTTCACCCAGGTGGATGGATCATTGCTATATATTTTCTAAATGCAGACACACACTTTCCTGGACTTTGGCTTTCCAGGTAGCACCAAACCAGAAAGAGAACTGATCCTCTGCAAGGAGTTCGGCTGATGTTGGGCTTTCTCCATGTGGCCTCACCACCATGTGGCACAGAGTTTCCTGTGTCTTCAGCTCCTGCAACTCTAGACCAATTTCCAATTCCCTTGCATGCAGCTGGCACAGCTCTTCCTGGCACCCAAGTTCAGGATTGGTTTTGGTGCTACACCCTTTATTGTTCTTCCATAAAAAAGGAGAAGAATCTCCTACAAGTGTTTTTCTACTGATGGCAACCAAAGACAGTCTGTATGCACCTTGAAATTACCATACGAAACAGGGATTTTATTAATTTTGGTAAACTATAAATGAGACATGAAGATGTCAAAGATGTTGTGACAATACAGAAGCCTCCATTTTTCAACAGAACCTGCACAGCATGGCCCACAGTGATTACTTATGTGTCTGCTCTTACGCCAATGGGTGACCCACCTTTTTTATTTCCTGGGGCTTTAACTGCAGAATAAATGACAGGCAGGAAATGATGCAGGGATGATGGGGGGTGACACCAGGGCAGGCTGTCTCCTGGGCATGGCCTTCCAGACATTTGCCCAGGCAAGCCAGCAGACAGACCGTGCCAGGTTGCAGTCACCCTCTCTGAACATCACCGGCTCTGGTAGTTTTTTTAAAGATTGTGAAAAAAAGATACAGTTTTGAAAACAAACAGGAAGTTCTTGGCCACTTCTGCCTTTCTTGTATTTGTACATGTTCTACAGTGGTTCCTTTTATAAAGCGAGCGTTTGTTAACAGCACTTACAGAAATCTCCTTTAAAAAAGGAGCCATTGTTCTTTGATGCTACTTTACAGCGAGAGCTGGCATTTTCATGATGATTACTATATATTCAAAGCCACCAGTTCTTAATTTGCTAAGAGATAACACTCCCCTGCAGCCTTGGTCTCATTTGTAAGAATTCTGGTCTGCAATGAACCAGTCAGGAAAGTGCATACAGTCTGTGGATGCAGTCAGAAAACTCATCAAGGTTTTCTGACGGTTTTTATTCTACATAAAGGGATATCTAAACCCACTAATGTCTCTGAAACCCGAATGAAGTGCTTACAATGACTAGATATGAAAAAAAAAATCAGTTTCTTTATAGTATAGTAGGCTTTTGTATATCCTTTGAGGAAAGTGGTAGTGCTGTCTGAATTTATGCTCAGTGAAATGCTGAAACGTTAAATTTAATGGTGTTTCCTGTTCTAATCTCTCCTGAACTGGACTTAGTAAAGACTAATGACCAACCCTTTGAACCTCCAAGTCTCCTAAGGTTTAATTTGTTATTTCTGAGGAAAAAAAAAGCATGAATAAATAATGAGAATAAGGGGCACAGTGACCAGAGACAATTCACAGTGTCATTTACATATACTGCAGGGTTCCCAATTCCTAGAATTACTCATTACCACAAAACTACAGGAAAAATTAACCCAAATCCAGGATGACAGCCAAAAGCAAGGGCTACTGTATTCCAAAGTTATCTTGAAGAGCTCACAATATTCTCTCATTGTATTTTAAGTCTGTAACATTTGGAACATCGAGTGTTAACACAGACTAGAGAAACCAACACAAGTATTTAAGCCTCTGGTGTCTTATGAGTCAAAATTCACTCGATTAAAGGAAAGGAAAATAAATAGCTGAACAAAACAACCTGTAATATTCTTTTAGAAGATACCTATATTTCCTTTGCAGGAAATATAACTTTTACAAGAACATACCACTTCTGACCACTTTTACACCAAATTTTTCTTAGGCGTTCAACTGAATTTCTTTTTTCAAACCTAGAAAGCACAGGATGGTTGTAGCAGTTAGAACAATTGTTCAAAGCGTGACAAATCTGGGTTTAAGTCCTTGATTCAGGCCAGGGACTTCAACCTGGATCTTTCTCATCTTACACAACTGCACCAGCAATTAGGTTTTTTTCTTATTCTGGGCTGCACCTACACATTTATTTTGAATTTTTATCATATTTTTAATATCTATTTTTGTTTCATTCTTATAAGAAATATTTGCTAGAACAAAATTGTTCAGAAATAGAAAAAACATTTTGCAGGAAGAGGAAACAGTGCAGTAATTGCACTGCTAGAGCTTATTTTGCTTTAATTTTAAATGCTTTGTGAGGCAGTGAAAAACCAGAAAATTACAATAGTGGGAAGGAAAAAGGCTTTGTTCACAAAACAAATTTTCTTCATGAAAAGCAGTTTATTGCAATGTAGAAAGCTCACTAATTGGATTTATGACAGGCAAGCAACGATGGTAAAAAGGAATAATGTGAACAGGGAAAAATAAATGCATATTAAATTTTACAGACACCTACACATTTCCTCTGCTTTCCTGAACCAAGTACCCAGTGTTTCCAGTTTTCTGTCGGTTCTTAGTTTACTTGGCAGAAAAGAGAAGGACTGTGGTTACACGTGAGGTAAATAACCACATCGAATAGCCCACAGCCAGCAGAAAGGCTCAGAGCAGCTGATATGGACACGGACCGTGTGAAGTTCTGGAATACACGGCTGACGGAGCCGAGAAATGCATTGTGCTAATGTGCTCTCTTTACACAGGATTCGCCAAATCTGGTATTTATTTGCCTCTCATATCAAGTCAGCTATACATTTTGCCCTCCTTAATACACTCTGGCAGAATTGCATCACCTTCTGAAATTTAGCTTTTCATTTTGGGGGTAGCTGTATTTTTCCTGTTCCGTGTAGGACTGAATGCACAGCCCAGTCTGGGTAGTTCTCTATTATCCTGAGTTGCAGTGTAACCTGTCTAATCCTGGCACACATAAATGTTTTAAAACATAGCTGAAATTCTGCAAAGAGAACTACTCAAAGAGTGTGACTGCAAAAGTCACCTCGAAATCTTGCACTTATTTCTCACTTTCATTTGGTGTCATAAAAGACCTCAGCATCAATCATTAACAAGCTATTAACACATGCAGCTGATAAAAGTGCTCAAAGTCTGGGTAATAACAATGATGGAAATTGCTGGTTTACAGCTGGTTAAATCTAAGTCTATGGAGCCCACACTGGTTATTTTCTTGGCTAAAGAGTGTTTCTCCTTTCTGCTTTCATCTCTGCCTGTGTAACATGCACAGAGGTTGCATTTTCTCATCTCTGCTCTGCAAAACTTGCCCCTTCCCTCTGCTGCCTTTTCCACTAATTCTTAAAAGCAGTTTGCAAGCGCAAGGAGCCAGGAAATTATTTCATTCAAATGTCATATGATTTTAATGCTATTACCTGGTAGTGAAGGTGCTATCAAAGGAACGAGAAAGCTCAATTTGCAATTTGTAAACACAGTAGTGCCTATTAACAATAATGAAACAGGCTGTAATTTAGGCAGCAGCATACAACGGCGTTTCCTTCCAGTTTTCTAAATTGTACCAGAAGTCAGCCACGCTTCTAGAAGGAATAAAGCCAGAAAAAGCTTTGGCTACCTGAATAAAGCACATATTTAGCATTTTGTAATTCACTGGTTTTGATCACTCATTTTGTTAAATAAAATCTCTGATGTCATGAAACCTGAACAGCTGCTCAATTAGCTCGTTACTCTGTGTGTTACAAATGTCACTCAGGGTTTGGGCGGGGGGGGAGTTTGCGCATTGTCTTACTGATGATTTTCTCATTGCTGCCGTTGGTAGTAACTATTGTCAATAAATGTATTTACTTGGCTATAGTTCCTTGCCCTCATGCAAAGGAATTTAAGGACAGAATATATAGAAAATGGCATCACAAACAAAACAGGCTCAGAAAAACATGAAAACACCTAGCCTCCATCTGCTCAAGTGTGATACACTTCAGAGCTCCCATTTCACATGTAAAACAGAACATGATTTATAATTTATATCTTGTTGGTGCAATCCTCGAAGAAAAAAAATCTTTGATGAAACACTGGCTTTATGTTATCATAAAACTATCAAGAAAATCACGGAACATTTGGCAATTTACTTCTACTACAGCGTCTTTGAAGTTTAGATTTTTATATTTTATGCACTTTTCAAATGAACTGTACTGCTGAACAAAAACAAAAAATGTAAGTGTGAGTCAATGTTGAAATATAATTACCACGTTAGCAGAAGTAAACACTGCAGGTATTTATAGACCTTCAGATAACAGTTAAGGCCCAGTTCTAAAAAGATTTTAAATATTCTGTGTGGTGTGGAATTTATACATTTTCCTTATTTAAAATCTGTAACTCATTTAAAAAAATGAAAGAACAAAGGCAGAAGCAGGCAACTCTCAGATTCCACAGAACCACCAATCTTGCTTATAATGTGCTCCTTTTTATTAATAAAATCACAGATTTTTGAGAGCATACTTGGGAGCAGATTCTGCACCCCTCATACATGTGAATCACCTCAATGATTAGCAGTGGTTATGTGTAATAGGGTAAAGCTCATTTCTGAATAAAATAACCTTTAAAAGGTTTAAATTAGACTTCTGCTAGGCACATAAATTAATTACTTACATTAAAAGCCATTTCAAATCTGCAGGATTATTTATTAACATAAAAGACATATGATCAAGGAGCAAATAGGGTGTTGAAATCTGAAAGGATCAACATCCTGATGATATAGGAAAGCCACATGATCCTTTTCTTAAATTCTGTAATTTTCAAAGCACCTGTCCTGTGATGTCTCAGTTACAATCCTGGCTGCTGTGCTCCATCAGGCAGAGAAGTCGGAGCGGTTTGTCTTTGCTCTGACAGGTTCATCAATATATCACAACGGAGAGAAATACTGCACTCTCACTTTATTTTCAGTCCATTTACTAAAGAAACGCGTCACTCTGCTGTGATACATTTCATGCCACTGGATAATTTCTAAGGCTGTTCTGAGCAGCAAGCAGGACTTCAAGAAAGGGCCAGACTGGGGTGATTCTCAAATATCTCTCCTTTTGCTTGTGACAGAATAAGTCAGAAAAGCTATTTGAAAAATGTCAAAATATTGGTGATTGTTTGGCTTGATGAAAAGTGTTATTTTCATATAAAGAACAATTTCGAAAAGCATCAGTTAAATCTCCTTTAGTGAATCAACAGATTCGTGACATTACCTTTTAATATACTCATAGAATGAAGAGATTTCAATTTGCTTCTTTTCCTAACTGCCTAAAATAAATTATATATCTGCAGCGATGAAAAAAAAATACAAAATTAAAAGGTCAAAAGAAAAATTAAAAATGTCAAAAATGCTATTCAAAAGCTTTTTTAAATGTGACTTTGCAGGAATATTTTTTTTTAAAATACAATCTTCAAATTAGGGGTGAAATATTTAAAAAGTGGATTTTACGCAACTTAACTTGACCAGGCAGAGCTGCACTCCCCACCTTGTTTAGCAAGAGGCACAATTCAGTCCAAAGCAGGGGTGAGGACAACAGGCTCTCCCTTCCACAGCCGGCTGCAGCCAGGGCCCGGCTGTGCTCCTGGAGGCGTCACCTCCACAGCTGCTCCAGGCTCTGGGCTCTGTGCCATCAGGACAATTGAGCTGAAAATTATTACATTCCACTGAAACTGTAGTTTGTTCATATTTTACAAAAACATCTCTTTATTGATACAAGGAGTCAAGGTAGTAGCATACAAATTCCTGCTACATCTGGCTGGACTTTGATTTTACCATATGGATCCCAACCCTCCTGTATGGGATGAGACTTTCAAAGGGTCCTGGAGGACCCAGGCACTCAAATAAATACTGTTGATGTTCAGTGGCATCTGTGAGCCAGGTCATGACAAGCGATCAAATTAGGGTGTCCTAAGAATTTTTTACCCTTCATTTGAAAGCTGCCACCTGCGCAGCTGGGAGGCTGCTTTTCAAGCTCTCCTGCTCCATTGCTACATGAAATAAAACAGATTCACAAATGCTTTCATTATGCTTTGAAATCTCATCCACAGTGCAAACTGCTACAGTCCCTGCGAAACCAGTGAAAGTCCTCAGAGTTGTAATAACCGAGCAGTATTATGTGTTATAAGGCCAGACAGTCTGCAAAATGAGAAGGTGAACAACTGTCATAACCAAGGATTTTATACAAAACCTCTGTAAGTGTTTCAGCTTTTGCTTTGTGAGTCAGCATGCTCACTTACATAAAGATTGAAGACCACAACAGGAGCCTTGCTCTCCAGTTGAGAAGTCTTTGCAGCAAGGTACAGAAGCAATCCATTGCTTGGTGAAATGGTAACGTTCAAAAAATAAACAAAAGCAATGGCAAATTTGTTAATTTGATGGGCAACATTACAAGAAGAGGAAAGAGACTGCATAGGAAAATGCTGAGCGTTCTCCTCCTTTTTAAAGTTTTTAAATATTAAACCCATCATTCAGGCACTTGCAGCTGTTCCACCAAATGCTTCAGCCTTACAGAGCAGCAGCTTCTGGAGCACCCCAGGGACGGCCACGGCCACAACCACAGCACCTGTACCTGGGCAGGGCAGCCCCTCCTGCGGGCCAGACACCTGCGGGGCGATGACAGTGCTGGGGGCTGATGCCTTCACGGGAGATCAAAGGAATTCTTGAGGGGTCAGGAGAGGATGACATGAGGGTCGGACAGCCGTAATGCTTGAGAGCCTTTCAGGCAGGTGATCCACTTACACTGTCATTTTTGGTCTGTGTCAAGCAAGCAGGTTTTTCCTTTATAAAGTGGCTCTGGCTCAAAAAATGCCTTCATATTACGCCAGTAGCTTTTAGCTGAGTGCTTGGCGGCTGGGTTCTTATGTAAATGGGATCTGCAAGAACTATGAAAGGAACCAATGTGCTAACATTGGCAGGCAATGGCTTCAGAAGCCTTGCAAGGGGACGTATTTGTTTACAGGTGATTATTCGTCTATAAAGCAAGAATTTATTCACTGATTTAAAGGACCTGAATGACCTCTCTGAAATTATTCATTTCAGTAGAAACTTCAAGGACTTTCTCAGATTCCTTATGGATTTCATAGTTAGGATTTAATTTTAGTGACCAAATCCAAGACCTTTCTTCTTACCTCTCTGTAAGAAGTCAGACTTGCTTGAGTATGACATCTCCATCACCAAAATGTTGCCAATTTACTACCTTTTAATTCAAGTAAATCTCAGCCAAGTCAAGATGATGGAAACCTGTCATACAACCTGAGAGTTTACCAAATGCAAAGTCTGGTCCTGTTCTTCCTTTGCTACTTCACTTCCAGAGAAAGGAGTTTGTTAACTCTTTGTGAATTAACCTTTTGGATAAACCTGTAATCATGCTTGAGACCTACGGTTTTTTAGCAAGTTGTTGAAAAGCCAAACAAGGCCACAATTAACTTTAAAACACTAAGGCTGCACGAACAACTAAGACAATGTTTAGAGAGAACACAGTCATTATTTAAGTACTGTTTTTATTTATATTTTGTGGTTAATTTAGCATTCAACATTGCAAAAATTATAGGGTGGGAGGCAGAAGGGGCCTTTAAAATCCTCTTTAAAATCTCCTTCAGAGCTTTCATGGTTTGAGCTTCCTGAGAACTTGCCATTGCTATTCAGAGATGTGCAAAACTTTCATATGGAAACTCTAAACAAGGAAAAGCTTATTTAGTTCAATTTAGATGTAATTTTAATTGAACCTGGGCTGATTTAGGCTTTCAAGTAGAAGTCATAAAGAACTCATCAGTTGCAACACAATTTCTTTTTGAAAATTACCATCTCCATCTTTCATCTCTCTTCCTGCTCTGCTCAGCTGGTTTGTGTGGTCTTTTGAGACCTTAAAAGAGAACCAAAGTCATGGGGAAATAAAAGCAGCAGTTACTTTAGTTGAGGTTGCCAGCCCTGCTCAGAGACCCTGCCATGAATTTTAAAAAAAGCTAGGTAGCCCACTGAGCATCAGGAAAAGAGAGCTTAGAGTTATGTATCTGAACACTTTGAACTTAAAAGAGGTTTTATGCAGGAGAGGAAGAAAGCTGCATTCTGCCATTTACTTAATTTCAAAATAAATCTACTATCCAGGGTAAAAAGTTTTCTTATACTACTAGAAGCAAAGCAACATCTGAAAAATATTACTAGCCAAAGGCCAGATTCTTTAAATATTTTGCAAGAACTTATACTATTATGGCTACTTATGTGAGTATTCTTGTCACAAGGGTGACAAGTTTAACTTACCCACATGTGTTTCAGGGGAACTCTTCGCTAACAATCACACAAGACAAAAGCTAAAGCACCAAACCTGGTCTCTCACACTTCCAGCTTCCATTGATTTTAAATGGGTGCACGTGCCCCTGGAGACAGAATTTGCCCCTAGCTGAGGACAATTATAATCCATACATGAGGGTGTTTAAATCATTTAGATCTTGAGTTTAAGTCTCTTCTATCCACGCAGGTCCATGTTGCTTTATCAGCTCATTGCTGCTCATTTCAGGACTGTAATCGCAAAGAACACTGGTTTTCCTTTGTACTCATTCCAATGTCTAATATTTTACATTACCTTCTTTGCTTTCATTTTATCCTCCACCTACACTCTACCTGGCAAGTCCCCTGACATAAACACCCTGCCAGAGCTGATCCAGTGCGCTTGGACAGGGAAACTAAATATCATCACACACCCCCCCATGAAAAAAAGCCAAAAATCTGAGAATCAGAGTGTGCATAAGCAAAGGCAACTGATCTAAGTCAGTCCTTCTGATGCTAATCTTACTGCAAATAATATGCAGGGTACATGAGAAAATGTCAAATCCATGCTACCTCACAATTGTTGGCTTTCACTCCAACTTGAAACTAATCCAAAGAAAAAACACAAAGAAAAGGCTGCAAGTTCGATCATTATTTCAGAAGTTTAAAAGAAATACAAATGTAGTTCCCTTGAAACTACGTTAGACATGTAATCTCACAAACTCCCAGAAGAATATCACTGTCTACGGCTATTAAAGTTTATAGGTGCACAAAAGAATGTAATAAAAACAGGTTACACTGAAATAAAATAATTCCTTCTAATTAAAATGTAAAGAAATGTCTTATACAACATAGAACATTCTGTATAATTATCCTTCAAAACTAGAAATTTTTGATTTATAAAATAAACCTAAACTTTTACTGAAACATTTCTGAAATGCATCAGACTTGCATCCAAACGTCTTGTCAGAGCAAAGTATCGGTATTTTTAACACAATCTTATTCCATTGAAGTTAAAGTAAGGTGAGTGTCTCCGTTCAAAAAAATCAGCACATAAAACACTTTCAGTTTTAGCATCAAAGATGTGTTTACTGTAAACACAGAAACATAAGGGAAATGAAGTGGTGAAAAAGGTTGCAACAGTTTTAAGAATTTATTTTTAGGTCTATTACATTGGAGACCTACAAACCATGAATTCTAGTTTTCATACACAGCACACATCAGTGTTTCATCTCTTTTGCCAACTGGATGTTGCTGTGCATGTTTCCAATCCCTAGAAAGTTTCATAAAGGCAAAATGAACTTTACATGACTGCTCTCCTCTGCTTTCCGTTCCTCATCGGGTCCCATCCTGCCAAATCCCCTGGGCCCACCAACAGCTCAGAGCCGAGGGGAACAGGGAGCCACGTGCTCCCGGCCCCGTGTCCGCCGGCGGGAGCTCTCAGCGCCCAGAGCCGCTCGCAGGGCAGCGGGAACCATTCACCAACACACGCAGGATGAGGCCCTTAATCACTAACAGCTCCTCTGGAAACTCTAGCAGAGATAAAAACTACAAAGACACTGTTGGTTCCAGTCCTCCTATTGAATTTTCATTGCTCCTTTTATTGTAACTATGAATTCAGTCCATAATGTCATGTGCTCTTTGTTCTCCAGGCTGACATACATTTTAATACCCTGCGCAATATCTATGCAAAGACTAACTGTATTCATGTGTAGGAGAGTTAACACTTCACTACAAACATGGTTATGGTTATAGATTAAAAGCAACACTTCCAGTGATTCTACAGCTTAATATTCCCAACTCCCATTTCCTTCTGAAGGTTCTCCTCCCCTCCTCCCCCTACTCACCCCCCAAAAAAAAATCTCCGCACAAGAAATGCTGAGCATACAAATTATGTCACTGACATCTGGAAAGAGACATGACTACCCAAGTAAAAAATAAACCCAACGGAGGTCATGGCTTTAACAGACTGTCGCTCTATATTTAAACTGATTGATTCATACAAAGACATAATTATAGAGAACATTGGAATCAGCAGCTCCCAGCACTCTGGATTGCAGGCACAATCGTGTTTACAGGAACTAGATTATAAATACTACATCTGGCATAAGCTAATTGATACACTCAATATTATGATACACAATAATTTAAACTTAAATTGTGAATGTCTACTTATTTTTCTACCTAGAGAATAACAACTTTCTTTCAACTATACATGATCATGTATGATTTTTCAGGATATTCTTTGCATAAAATCTATTGGTTATGCAAATAAAAGGCTTTGGAGAATAACAGTACAGTAACTAATTTGTATAATCAGTTTCTCTCAATTCAGCGTGATAATGATATGTAAAGCACATCACTACAGACTGCCTGTGAAATGAATTCTGTCTTAATATGCTAGTCAACTAGCCACTCGACCTTTGCACAGGCTCACTGTAAGAGGAGCAGAAAAACCCACACACATTCTTTCAATTTCTAAAGGGAAATTCGACTCTAGCCATAGAACAAAGACAGAAGAAATAGAAGTAAAAGAAAATCAAAGAAAAAGTGATTTGGATTCAAGGGGATCAGATGTTTCATTTATTGCAGGTTGGAGACCTTCAATCAGTCAAATGAAAGACACATTTGTATTAAAATACCTACAAGGCAGAGAGAAAGCCTTGATCAGGTGTATTAGATTTAAGTTACAGCTCTCTTGCTGAGAGATGTGAACCTACCTTCCAGTCTATCTGTTCTCAATATTGAAGGTTTTCTGTGTTACAAACATTAGATGAAAGGTAGCTTGCTTGCCTTCCCACGTATCTGCTGGATATTAACTGTACATTTGAAGCATACACTGCAAGGAGACGTGAACTTGGTGTGCACTGAAAACAGTCACCCATAGAAAGGGATGTTGAAACCATGTCAGGGATGAGACACGAAGTGCAGGGGGAGGTTCCCCAGCACAGAGGCCCCAGCTGTCTCGGTCACTAAGAGCCAGTGCTTCCAAAGGTAAACCTCCTCTTTGCTTTAGTGGAAAACATGTTATCTGTGCTGTGACAGGGCTGTGAGCCCCGTTGCACTGATGGAAAAAGCCACGGCAAGAGCCCCTGCCCTGGTTCCTGCTGTGTGAAGACAACAGTGTTTTGTTTGACTTCTCATTACATATTGTGCAGGTGGTAACAAAAGCCAAGCCTCGACCTCATGCCTCACTTTTCACACCATCCCTTCCTCTCAAAAACTCCCTGAACCCCCTTCTTCTCCAGACACACAGAAGAGCATCAAGCCCGATGGCAGAGGTCAGATCTTCTTCATCTGCAGTCCTAGGATGATAGTGTTGTTTAGATTGCCTGGAATAGGGTCTCAAAGTGTTTTATAAACTGACTACCACTGCTTGTAAAATACTGAAACAACAGTATTCAAAAATATTTAATCTTATTAATGAGTTCTGCTAAGAATAGTTTTTGCTTTTGTTTAAACTTTGGCAGAGATAAGTTCAGTCCAGAGTAAATATTCTTCAGAGGGACAGAGGTTCCATTACTGCTGGTTACCTTGGTCATTTTGATTTGTGAAACCCAAGTCCAACCCTTGCTCTGAGTTACCCAGAGCAAGGATTTGAACCTGGATCCTTCCTGGCAGTGCCAATAATTCTGGTCACTGAGGTGCTGCCTCTTTCAGCAGGGAAGCATCTTCTCTCTTTTACTTTGTCCCAGTATAAGGAAATTACAAATGCCACATACGATAGAAACCTTGTCCCTTATCCTGTCATGAGGTCACGCAGACCCCACATGTCAGCACAGCAGTGATCAGGCTGGATTTCCACAAAAGCCTCAGACCCACGTATTGATCATCTCAACCCAAAGACAAGTTCTTTCTACCATTCTAAAAATCATTTCAGTAATTTAATACTGAGATTAATCCCATAGGTCCCTAAACTAGCTCTTTGGCAAGAGGAACACATTAAACAAATAACTCAAAGGTATAAGTTTTAAAGAGGTCGTTTCACTGGGAAATCAGCTTCTGCGTGTAGTTTCTCAGGCTTCACCCTGATGTACAGCTATTGCATTCCACAAAGCAAACCACCAAAAATAAAGTCTTAATTAGAGTCAGACCCCAATTTTAATATTACTTTCTGATATCCAACCAGCTTTCTAAACAAACCACTATAACTCTGATTTCTGCTTTCATATATGCATAGCTGCAGATACTATGTAGTCATATGAAAATTTTAAAGCCATCCTGCTTGTTAAATAAATTCTCTGTCATTGTAAAGTTTAGCTGATTTTTTCATTTATATATCCAAAAATTTTCCAACAGTCAAGAAGGGGAGTTATTTTTCTTTTTTTTCCTGATTTTTAAAAGTTATTTTTGAAATAAAAATAAATATCCCTCCAATAACATTTGAATAATGCCTCATATTAGTACTATATAGTCTCGGTTTTGAAGCTGGGCAAAGGGTGAAAATGTATAGACAAAGGACTTTTGTTTTCCTTTTAATATGGCTATATGTATTTTTTTTTATTATTATTAAATAGAGGACCTATAATACTGCAACTTCCATGGCTGAATGGGCAAATCTACACAAATATTTGTCTCCTCCTTAGTTATGATAAAACAGCGTACAATTTTCACCAGTGGATTACATAGCAGCAGCGTGTATACAGCAGTACAGCTGATAGACTAAGATAAATTCTGCATCTCAGATATGATATTTCATGTACAGTTAAAATCTGCTCAGAAGGAAAGGAGCTATAATGCAAGGCTCCCTTTTTAACAAAGTGAACAAAAGGACACAGTATTGTGCAATGAATTCCACAGGGGCTTCATTCTATTTTATAGTGAAATCTTTTTCAGTGCATGAACATTTAATGGTTTAGCCTGATATGTCTTTTTTCCATTTACAAAAGATCAAAACATGAATTTCTCTGTCTAAAGAAATTTATATTTGAGGTGAGGGGAAGTGGCCACAGAAGAAGAAGAAGATGCAAACTCTCCATGGAGTGCAGAGGGGCACAGTAACCCTCTGTTACTCTCTGCTGTGTTCAAACCAAAACACAAGGTGGTAGTGAGCTATTGCCTTGCCTTTGGGAGTACAGTGCACAGAAAGGAGGGTTCATCAGCCTCTTTTCTGCTATGAGCATTCACACCATCCCCACAGTGATGAAGAGCTCCTAACTTGGTAACAAAGGGAGAGGTGGCAGGCCATTGTTATTGCTCTCTCAAATGATAATATAGAAAGCAGTGACATGACACCAAGACAGGAAAAAAACCAGACCAGTACAGAAAAGCCAGCACACTCTCCCCAAGCCACAGAGAAGGTAGCTCCTGGCTTTTTGGAAATAAATAGGGGAAAAAAAGTTGCTTTGTTATGAAATGTGGCAGATTTCTCTAGAAGGCCCCTGACTTCAGTGGTGCATGTCAGAGCCCCAGTATAGTCATCACTACACAAGCACCATTCTAAAAACCTTTTGAGGCAGCACCTACTATTCTGGTATTTGCAGCTCTTGCCATTTGCCTTCTGAACAATTCTGATCCAAGCAAAAACAAAAGCAGCAAGAACTGAAGCTTCATAAAATATCCAAAAGTAGCCTTAATATTTCTTGAACAGTTGTTATTTTCACTCAATTTTCTGAATACCCTAGTTAACACATTGGAAAAATATCTGAATGCCTTACAAGGCTGTTGTCCAGAAAACATGAGACTATCTGCCTGCCAAACACCCATTTGCTGCAGGCTCATGAAAAAAACATGTTCTAAAAAAATCCAACAGTCACGCTGGCTCTTTACATAGTGGACGATTCCATGTCTCACACCTCAAACACACTTCAGCAAAACTCACGGAATTATGCTGATTTAGGACTCATTTCATGTGGGGAATGTCATGTAATACTTAAAGCACTTCAGAGTCATCATGGCAAACCTGCCTTCTCTGGGGAAATCACTTAAAGATTGGTAAGCGATTATTTAATTCAACAAGTGAAAGGTCTCCTGTGGTAGTGTCTATGATGGAGTATAGATCAAGAGCAACCACTGCCAGAAAATGCCAAAATTTGTAAGGAATTTGTAAGCCTTGCTTCTGAATTATCTGGAAGCAGCTCCTTAATACAAGTTTCAGCCAGACCAACCTATCGAGGGTTGCAGGAACTGTGACCTTACTTTACAGGCAGGAGAGCAGAAAAGCAGGTAGGAAGTGTTTCCTAATGACTTCTATGTTTGAGCAAAGCCATTCAAAACTATGTTAGGAGACCACAGTTTTACACGGCTCCTAAGTTCTTAGCAGGGAGTACAAGGTCCTGACTTATTAAAGTCCAGCCATTTAATTGAGGGAAAAAACCCAAAAAAGAAATAAGAAAAGGTTTGCCTAAAAAGGAGTCTCAGGGATTTACTCTCAATTTGGACTTCTCTCCATTCACATTCAGTGCAGTGAAAATAAGACTGTTCTCAGAGTTTTTAGTGGCATAACCTACATTTTGTATCATTTCACACATGAGAACATCCACAGCCTGTAGTGGAGAGAGAGGGGCGTATGGGCACTGGCAGTCATGGAGAGGAAAACATTGCTGCGCTGGCGCTGCTGTGGAGAGACAGGCTTGCTCCCACGTTGAGGTTCAGGGTTCATTGACATTACCTCCTCCCTCCCTGGACAAGGAAAAAACATCTCCCAGCTTCAGAAGCAGCAGACTGAGAGGGAAGATGGTGCATTTGGCAACTTTGCTTGATCCTCATCTTGGGGAGGAATTCTGCTTCTACCCCCCGTGGACATTGATCACTAGAAGGATGTTCTCATAAACAAAATGCTGGAGGCCCTGTAATCCTCAGCATCTCTTTTCACCCCAGCTTCCAGCAAGCCAAATGTAATGTATGAAACAGCAGGGATGTAAATTGGCAAAATGTCCTCTAGTGCAATGGAGATATATGAAAACATATCATCTACAGCAACACAAACCAGTAATTCTTGCTAATCTGCCCACACTGTTTCAGGGATGCAGCTAATCATTAAGGATGGAATAATTATTTTCTAATCATAACTTGCCAGAACAGAGCAGAATGGCAGTTCAAACAAACAGAATCTACAATCTAATCTATGGTGAATCCAATTTCTTTTTTTTAATGAATATCAGAGAATTTTAGGAGACTGTAACCTGACATATGCCTCCAATTTTTGGTAAATAATTACAGTCATCTTTGCTTTGATACAGAATATGTGATAAGTAAGAAATATTTTCCAATTCCAGTTTGTTAAAGTAGAAGCCAGACTTTCACCCATGCCAAACTGTTATATCAGAAGATCATCTCAGAAATATCTTATAGTCTAAAGTTTTTAGCTAGACAACATTACCATCTCACTTGTGGCCATTTCAAATACAGAATAAATTGAAAATTGAATAATGGGATCAGAACCTATGACATAAGGGGTTTTAGGCCAAAGTAAATTAATTTAAATCTTAAAAATAAAGAAGGGCCTTACTATTACAGAAGAATGCTGCCACCACACTGCAGAGCAGAGCTATCAGACGCTGTCACGTCACTGCCACTTCCATGTACAATGTCACATCTCCTGTACGGAAGAGATACATTGCATAATGTTACAGATGGCACAGCTCATAACAGCCAGGATTACATTTATTAAAATCAGATGAAATACTTTTCACTAGATTCAATGATTTTCCATGCAAGGTGACCTGAGTTTCTCTTTTCTGAGCACTACCATGATAAGATTTTCCTGCTGTAGAAAACAGCTACAGGTAGAGGGTGACTGTTACTACGCGTTGATGTCCATCGTTACAGACACCTCCTGTAAATATACATTCATAAATGTTTGAGTTTACAAACAAACTGGATCCTCAGTGTCATTTTTATTCACTTTTATTGTAATTATTACTGCAACTATTTTTGTTCACGTGAGTGCTGCTATGAATAAAAATGAATAAAAAAACCCCAGCCTGTAGCAACACCCCCTTCTTCCACTAGCTTGGACCTTCACCCTCACACAGAAAAAGCAAACTGCATGTTGCACTAGCAAACCATAACCCTAAATGCATTTATGCAATAACCGAATTGTTAGACAGAAAACAAAGGCATTTATGAGAACAGACCCTCTCAGTTTGTACCTGTTGAGGACTGTGTTTGATGGCTGGGGTGCACCGAGTGCATGCACACAGACCTACAGGTATGTTTAGAGGCCCATATTCCTGAGTGTAATATCTCACACATGTAAGATGCCTAGTTTTTTAAAATAACAGATTAACCACAGCAGAGCGTTGTTTCTTGGGCACACACCGATACAGCTGTGTTTCTATAGCAAGCCAGCAGTGAAGGCACAGGAGCAATAAAGGTGTAGCACAGAGCGATGGAAACAGCCCGCAAGGCCAAGGTCATAATGATGCTGTCCTCACACAGTGCTGGGTTATTTTCCCCCGTAGACTCTGAACTGCACACCCTCACAGCACCCATGAGGTGCAGCACGTACCACTGACCTCCCACCAGTCACCTCTGGGTGCTCCTGAGGAGAGAAGAGGCCTGAGAAGGGGTGCAGGCTCCAGCCCAGCCTCCTCACTGCCCAGCCTGAATATTCTATATTTATTTCTCTCTCCGTTCTTTTGTGGTGGCACTTGTAAATCTACCTTTCTCAAAATTCAATAAAAAATTAATTGAAAAGGAAAAAAAAACCAAAGAGAAAAAGAAAAGTCATTTCAACCCCAACAATAAAAGGCCAATTGACTTCTCAATTTCCAAGCGGGCAGGGGAAGAAATCAGGCATACACAGGGAGAAACTCAATTCTCCAAGGCTCTCCCCCTTCAGGAGTTCCAGCCCTGCCGTCTCAAGGGTGCTGTGTCCCCTACAGCTCGCTCAATTCCAGATGGGTATTATTTTCTCAGCTCTGAGGGAAGCAAGAATTCATTCTGCATTATTGATGACCCACGCTCAGCCGCTGCGAGGGCCTTTGGTTCAGCGCTTCCTGCTGGCTGTCACTCACCTGTGCCGAGAGCTCCCGTTATACCGGGGCAGGTGTCTCCCTGCCTCTCTCCCCAAACTTCTCCCTCTCAAACACAACCAAAGAAAACCAACTGAAACAAAAACTGGGGGCTGTGGTTGAAGGACAAACCTTGTCCCTGTTAAAGCATCGGTCCCTTGAACTTGTGCCTTAAAGGCAGCAGCAAGGCAGGAATGGCTGTGAGGGAGGGCACCTTGGAAAGGCTGGGGTTCAGCACCACAGGGCGATCGACCTGTATTTCAACAGATCTCTCTTGCTCGTAAGTTAAACATAGTGTTGAGCCCCAGATCTGAGTTTTCTGAATTCTGCTCAAAAAACGTATCTGATCCCAGAAACAGCAAACTCTGACTGAGCACCTGCCAGGGCAGGGGTAGAAGGACACATGCTCCTCACAGGGCCGGATTCATCCTTTCCTCTTTCTGCTTTTTGTCTCTTGCCCTTCTTTTTCCTTGGTTGTTTTGTGGGTTTTACTTTCCTTCTTCTCTACTCTAAACAATTATATAATTTTGTTTTGGAAATCCTGGCACTGACCAGGATTTCTGACATACATCAACAGATATGGAGGCTGTCCAGTAGCAATGAAGCCTCAGTGATAAGAACGCTGGATGCCTGAGGTACATTTAATCAATGAAAATGCACTACAGATCTGGTAATTGCTAACTAGAATTGTCATCCATGCCACCGACAGTGCAAAATACACGTACAGTTTTGCAGAAATCAGTTCTGTCTGTCAATGTAGAGGTGAGTCGCAAGTTGTAGAGTAGTTCAAGTCCAGTCCCAAAGATTTCAGAGATGGCTCTTAACCCACTAGTTCCTCCAGGCTGACTAGGACATGCCTACTGGACAAGGCAGTGATTTGATCTTGGGATGTAACTGTTTACAAAGAAGTATGCCACTTTCCTTGCTTCTAAGAAAAGCAAAACTCATAACAGTCAGCAACTTCACAGAACAGGTTAACAACCAAAAAGCAACTGTAATAATATACCTGGTTTATTTAAATATAACTGAGAGAAACCTCCGGTTGATTTTATGATACAGGTCTAGCAGGACAAGTGGTTTCTTCCATGTGTTTTTAGGAAATTTTTGGAAGAAAACCTTACAAAAAACTATAGAGATAGTATTCAGGCAAGGTGTTGGATCTGAAGTTTCAAAGTACCAAAGGAAGGAAGTAAAAAGTTTGTATTCAGGTTCATACTTTTCTCCTTCCTAGAGCTAGAGGGCTTGAATCAGCAGCTCCCCTCCATTTATGCAAGAAAAATCTTTTAAGAATTCTGTAATTGTCTTTATTTCTGTGAGTGTATAGGTATCAGCTAAAAGTGCCTCTATTATTTACAATTATGAATGCATAATGGGAACAGCAGTAGAAGCTCTACTACTTGCCCAATTTGTGGAGGTTTTACATAACTGATTTCTAAATATTTGGCAATGCCTATTCACTAAGGCTTGTACATTTTTGCTTTCCCACCTCCAATACATTATTCACATCATCTGTGCAATACCTGAACAGCTTGTGACTAACCTTTGAACACCTCTGTTTAAACTTCTTACATTACCAGTTTTAACTGTGCCCCTCAAACTTGCCCAAAACAGGGAGAGGCAGGAGCTATTTGAACTGAAAGACAGCAATTAAAAGAAACTTCACAATGAAATTCTATCTTACTCTGACAGTTTCAATGATTATGAAAAAAACACGTAAAAAAAAAAAAGTTCAGCAATTTCACACAGTGGAAAACAGCCCAGGGCACAAGAAAACTAAAACCAAACAGTTTGCCGTCAGTGCTGTAGACTGTGTTCAGTAAAAACAAAAGATCAAACAAGTTCTGTAATCATTATATAAAGCACATTTGCTATGGCATGTGAAGAAAACATACTTCCTTCCTAGTACTAATTAACATTAGAGAGTTGTGGGCTGAAATGCGGGATAAAAATAGCTGTTTAAACTAATCACTCAGCAAGATGTAAATGTTACATATAAAGTATACCTAACGGGTTGGAATATTTATCCCAGAAGTAAAGAAAGCTTTCACTACTCATGAATTATAAAAGTTTCTCTTCCTGCCTCACTGCAACAATGTATGGACTCTTTGCAAGTATGTGGGGGCTCTTCATAGCTTGTCTACAGTTTTCCTTATTTGTAAGTATTAAAAAATTTCAGGTAGCTCTGCATAACAGACAATGGAATCCTCAGATCTACCTTTGCTTCTCTGAAATTATTTTCCCTTTCATATGTGCTCCATCCTTCCGCAAATAAATCCTGGCAAATGCTATCCTTCTTGACACCCCTAGATATTCCTTCACCTTTTCCTGTGCTGTGGTTTCTCTGCCTTTCAATAGTTCCTCATGGGTAGAAGCCAGCACTGAATGGAAGGTGTTGAATGACTGGCATGATACAGAGCTGACCACCAATGTCTCCAAACTGTTCCTAAGCATAAACTATATTAAAAAGTTCAGGAAGCCAAATGTTATTGAAATAATATTTCAATAGTTTCCTAGCAACAACATTTCAGATGTTTCCTAGTAATTTCCCCTAGTGGGAATTCCAGGTAGGATAACAACTGGAGAAAATGTGTTGAAATGTGCAGTGTTTAAGCATTGCACAGTTGAAAAATCAACACAATCCTGTCTGTTCAGAAAGGTAGCATATATCCATCCTCCAGGCACCTGTCAAGCTCTGTGTCTAATACAGATACCAATGAAATATGTCCTTGAGTAACAACAGTGTTCTGCAGGACTCAGCTGAAATCTATCAGTGGACCACATGAAGATGTCTCTGAGATCACTCTCCCCCTCATTCCACATTTGGCTGCTTTGGGTTGGATTCGGGGGGGCTGATTTATGCAGTAGAAAACTCATCGCAAGAAGATACAGTGGACTCTGGTTACACCCAGCCTATGTGAAGACAAGACTGTCCGCTGGGGGCTAGGCTAATGAAAACAAAAATGGTGGGGTTTTCCTTCCTCAGCAAGGGGAAAGAAAACACACCTTTGAGCAACTCCTGTAATCCTAGTCAGATCCCAGACTCAAACTACCTGCCACACCAATCTCCTGCTGTGTCACAGGAATACAATTTCAGTCTGTAACGACTAAATAAACGAAAACAGTCCATAGGAAACGGAGTATGACCCATCATGGTCTCTATCTCCTCTTCCAGGACTCTGTCAGCAGATATTTGAGACCAAGAGAGCAGATGAGCAGGATCTCTGACAGCAAATCTTCAGAAGAGAAGGCTTACCTTGATAGAAAGGGAAAACTCTTCAATAGCACTCTTTTAAGATTAAACAGTGTAAACTGACAAGTTAATTCAAATTTCATGGTCATGTAAACTGGCTCCTAGGCCAGTCAATCTACCTCCACACACACACCTTTCCCCCACCCCACCCTGCAAAAGCAAAACCAAAATCACTGAAATTTAAAAAGCAGTTAGGCACAACAAGTCCAAAACCTCCCCTAAGACAAATTTTTTCCACTGAAAATAGAACTGTTTGGGGCAACACAAACACCACTTCTGCTCAATCTTAAAACATGATTCATACCAATAAGTGCTTTGTTTCCCTCTTGTAGTATGTAATGTTTGGACTTCTTAAAAGGGTGGTATTGAATTAACGGGTTCACCTTGAAACCACACAGTGGAACAAAAAGCTGTGTGCCAAATGGCGCTCCAGAGGGGACCAGGCTGCAAGAATGCAATTCTCCCAGGCTCAGCAAGAAGAAGAACAAGTGTTGTGACAACCTTTAAATGCTCAGATCCAAACCACAGATCTTCTCCCAAGTTCCTTTCAGCTAGCAGCAGAGCATCCAAAATGTGCAGGCTGCATTACGAGCAGCAGGCAGGAGAGCCCGCAGGGAAGCACTGGGGGAGCTGCATATCTAACCACAGACATACTGCAAGGATCAGCTATCAGAGACTGGTTATATGGCTGTCACAGCTCATTGGATTTCTTTGTCTTTATCCACTGTAAGCATTTAAAAGACAGCCCTGTGTTCCCATGTCTAAAAGTATTTGGTGAAGCTCATATATCTTCTGAGGGGACGGGAGCAAGAAACAAACTCAAAAGCCTAACTTAAAATAACCTTAAATAGTAGTTTCCTTCAGAGGAGTTGAGAACAGATTGTGGAGAGAGTGATAGTGGTGCTAACATTTTATAAGGATTTAGTTTACACATGTGACCTATTTGGTGCATTGTCTCAGTCATGTAGTGCACAGGGAGCTGGAAGTGCAACAACAGATAAAAGATATGGCTTACACTGCTGAAAAATGTGAGCCATTTCAACCTCTCTTGTTCAGCCATGAATAGCTCATTTGCAGAGCGAAGATTCTTCCAGCAAAGGGAGCCTAATCCAGAAAGTTCCTCTGAAGAGGGATTTTTTTCCAAACTGTGATATGGAGCATCACTTATGTAGAGTCCCTCAATAAATATTTTGTAAAACCACTTGTTTCTCTTCTAGAGATTGAGATTAATTTAGTGAGCCTCAACACTGATTTCTGAGACCAAAGTCAGGCAGATGCTCAGCAGCTTCACACTTCACAGCAGGAGCACCCAAAATTTCAGAGCATTTGTTGTATTTCACAGAATAAAGAAATAAATTAGAAGCAGAATTCCAATAAGGAAGCAGGCTGACTCAAAGGGGGCCTGACCATTTATTCTGTGATGCAAGCAGGTATACAGGATGATTATTTCTGGGTTTTGTGTGTGTTTGTACTTCCGTAAAATATGTAGGTGCTTTAACAAGCATCTTCTTTACCCAGGGTCGATTGGGTTGATTATGTGGTCATGTAAACTGAGTCGCAAGGCTTTTGTTTTATTGTCAACTATTGTGTTGATAATAAATGTCATGAAACTTCAAAAGTCCTATCATAGTCCATGATTAAAAGAACAAGTAGTGCAATAAGGCTTTTATCAACAGTCTGCTTCTAATGTCATTTCTCCACGTGCTCCAGCATTGCACTTCCCATGTTCTCTTCAGATCAGCTGAGACAACACTGCAGCCCCTCCCTGCAGGAGAGATGATGTTGCCTTGCACTGAGAACCCTGTACTCCCCAGGGACCTTTTCAAGAGCCCTCTGCTCCAAGCAGAGCAAAGCATCCACACAGTGTGAAACACCAAACAAGTTCTCACTTGGAAATTCATGAGGGGAGGTCTCAGGTGCTGCCTTTGCTTCAGAACAAAAAAATAAAGAGGGTGGTATTATTTGCTTTATGCCGGTAGCTAACTTGTCCCCTGTGCAAGGAGCAGTACAAACAGCCCTTGAACCTAGGAGTTTATGATCCAAATAAAAAATGCAAGGGACAGCAATATGGCCCAGGAAAACCAGGACAGAGAAGCAAATGCAGGAAAAGCTGGTCAGCCCACCTGGCACTGCTCACAGGGCACCCACAGGCTGACCTCTCACACAATTATGAGAAAGAGCAATTTTCAATGTAGTGAGATGGGAAGGTTTAAAGGAAGAGAAGACAGATTTGTAGCTTTTAAGGGAAATCCTCCTTAGTCCAGCTAGTCCTCACTCCACAACTATTTCTCCCTTTCTGTCCTTCTACCTTATTTTGCCCTTAATCTCACTGTGCATTTTTCCTCCCAGTTCAAAGAGCAAACCCACAAGGGAGCCAGATGTGCTGAACGTATGGCTATAAAGAGGCAATCTGCATAACAACAAGAACTATGTGAAATAATCTCATTTTTCCCATCTTGCTTCTATTTTTTTTCCCAGTGGAAAGAAAGAAAATACAGACCTAGTTCATGGTTTGTTCTTTTCAAAGCAATTCCATTTTCTTTCATTCCTTCCTCCACCTTTCAGGGTTTGGATATAATATATGGCTATACAAATACTTCCCATCCACATACCTGTATGCATTACTGTTCTGCAGCTATACTGCAAAGATCCTTTCTCTCCAAATGATATCATCAGAAGTGAAAGACAAGTGCCCCCCTTGGTCAAGCAAATAATCTGTTGCTCAAATTGTAATTATACTATATAAATGGGCTCCCATTAGTTCCCCGGTGAGCACAGTGTAAGCCCAAAGAACTCAGTAGCAGCAGTTTTGATGAGAGAATCATGAATGGAGAAAAAACGAAAATTATTCATCTGTTAAATGTAAAGAAAGATGATTCACTTTGGATCTGTGTTGTTAGAAGCCCATAGGAGATGCTGAATACAGAATTAAGGCTCTCGGTCAGGATATTTGGATACACAAAATATGTATCTAGATACATATGTTAACCTACACCACACATTCCTCTAAAGAGCTGGTGTTTTCTCTCGTTATATAACGAATACAGCTTCCTACAATCAGAGACCCAAAACTGGAAGCAAAGGGAATCTCCACAGAGAAGAGTTTCACACAGGGGATGCCATCTTCCCTGGCAGCGAAGAGAGGGAAGTATATTAAAGCTTAAGTTCAGGTGCTCTGTGTGGTCTCTGGAAGACTTTCTCTCTTTGCCAATTAGGGAGACTGGATTTTGCAAGTACCCTGCAAGCATCACTGTGGACTGTTAAGCACCGAGCACCTATAAAAATCTGGCCTCAGCTGCGGGTGCTGAAGACCTACAAATGCAGCCAATGACAATGTGGTCTGCTGGATCTGACCCAAAGCCAGTTGAATCAAGCTTTGGACTGGCTTTAAGAATTTTTGTTATAAGATGTAAGAAACTGGACCTTCTCCTTGTGCTATGCACTGTGCAAACATACCCTGAGAGAGCCAGCACTGCAAGGAGCCAGCGGGCTGAGGAGGGACGGAGAGGGAGCTATGGTCACAGTATATTGGTTGCAAGGCCATGAACAGGAGGCACTATTTATTTAAAAAACAATTAAACATTAAATCATATATCCATCCTCCATTTTGCTGTTACCAGTGTGTTGCCTCTACACCCAACCTACTTTATTCTGTTCATTGTTCAGAACAGACCACCGTCGAAGTTGTCATTTTAAAATATTCTCCACTGTGATTAAACAGCTGCTGCAGTCAAGTAGTTCTATCTTCTACCAAAGTTTGTAAATCACAGTATTTTAAAATGATGCAAAAAGCAAATAATCTGGTATATAATAGTTATTTGATTTCTTACATATGTGTAGGAAAAATAAGCACATTAGATCTCTAGCCTTTAATTAAAAAATAGTTGGGGGAAGGGAATAATGTCTTAATAAGTAACATCTGACCAAAAAGTATTTAGTAATTCGTACCCTAAGTGTGGCCAAAAACTGTGAGATTTACTGCAAGTAAATCATTATTGCTATCTGAGTCTGAATAGCTTCCATCTGATTTCTGTATGGAAATACACTCCATGGAAGCAGAGCCTTGAACTTCAAAGGACATGCAGGATGCTACTAATTTCTGTATCTGACAGTGTGATGCAATGTTTGGATTTGCATCTCTGCACTTCAAAGTGTGGCACCCTCTAGATAAGGTCTCCATTTATTTTGACATGGATTCGCAGAGGTGAACAAGAAAGCAGCACCCAAAACAGGCAGTAACTCCCCCCGCTCCAGCCCCAGAAAAAAAAAAACAGGGGGGAAAAAAACCCAACACACACAACAAAAAAAACCCTTGCTCTGTTTGCTTCTCTCCGAATTCAGTGATGCCCTGGAGACTGAGGATTACAAGAGGAAGAGTACAAGTCATGGTTGTGGTACTTCAAGTAATCTCCAGTGTCCAAAACACAGTGTCAACATATGGTACTCAAATGCAGATTTGGAACGTCTTTGAAGTAATATTGAATCTGACTAATGGGTAAAATGCAGACCTAGCTGCCTTCTTTTCTTTATTATTTCATACTGAGGTTGTCAGAATTTCAAGGAGGGCATCTAGATGCCAGTGTTCTTTTATTCTGTGAATTACATAGAATTTTATCCAAAAAAATATCACCAAGATGAATTCTGATAGTCTTTTTTACTTTTTTGCCAACCAAGAAAAGCTGGGATCCAACAAGATAATGACATAAAAGCTTTTGCCCTAATGACCATAAAATGACACTTAAAAATCCACCTTGTTTATGTGTACAATGTCTCTCACATTGTACATTTCTAAAGCAAACTCTAAATGCTGGGATGTGATCACAACTGCAATACAAATCTTACTCAATCCTTCAAAATACATAAACAAATCTCCTGCAACTACAGCTCGTATTCCTGTGCTCGCTTCCCTTGTATAAAACATCAAAGTATTTTTCAATACCAACAGCTGCTGACCAGTAACATATATACAACTGTTATAATTATTTATTTATAGTTAATTAAGCGCTAATCATGTTCAGTAAAAACATTTGAGAGAAAAAAAAAAGAAATCTTACAAATCTGACAGAACAGGGGTGTTGGGGGCTAAAGTGGAAAAATCACCAAGCTGAAAATCCAGAAGGACATTGCTGACATTTTGAAGCCTTGCATAATGCAGGTTCAAACAGCTGTACCTGAAGTTACATTATGTAAGATACCACTGTCACTAAGGTTTGTAACTGTGGAGTAATTACCAAGTACCCCATACCCTAGGTATATACTGTCCTTATAATTTAGTTTGCATAATATGCCACTACATGAAAAGGATTGTCTTTGTATTTAATCATCTTTGATTTTTTTTCTTTTTTAAGGAAAAAAAGAAAAAAATATCAAAGCTAACAGGACTCAGAAGATTTGTGTAATAAACATCATATGCAGATTTTTATTTCCCAATTCAGCTGGAGATCAATGAAGTATTTTGAAGTTTGATTAAGGCAGTTAAGCCTCTCAAAAGTTCCTGTTTCAACATTAAAAATAAGTTGTGTGCTACTGTTGTATTAATTTTTTTAAAAAGGAATAGCAAGTTTCATTTGCTCAATTAAAAGACCAAAAATCAAATACTGTTCAAAGAAAGAATTCAAAATTAGAATGCTACTCCTTACTCATTATGATTATCATAATGTTATCATTTGCTCAGTGCAATATTTATACATAGTCCCAAATCCCTTGGTCGTTCCTTAGGCGAAAAAGGTCAGCAGGAGTTTTCACTACATCCTTTGGGATTTGGCCCATATTGAATTAGAAACCTATATAATTCCAAACATTTTCTCTGTTGTATAGAATTCTTGCATACTTAAGCAACTTCGTATTTAGAACGAATCTCAGAGCTTAAATGCAACTCGCATCTGGATCGTAGATTGTGCTTTATATTATACAATCTGCAGTTACTGGAAATGTTTGTATCCTTTACTGAGAAAGAATGATTCATTTCATAGAAATTTTCATCTGCTATTAATCTTCCAGGATATAGTTAGTGTTCTGATATTTTCAGATATTGTTTTATGGAGGGATTTAAAGTAGCTCTCCCTTGGCAGCCTGCAAGATTACTCAGTGATTATAAGCAACTCAATACTGTATGACAGCATTTCCATGCAAGGGACTTACAATCATGTTTCATTAATTCGGCTTGAATGAAGCCTCATTTCAGGCCTTGAGGAGCTTAAGATTTATGTGAAATTAATAACATAACAGATGTCTTCACAATTTGGTTCCTCTGAAAAAAACTGATTACTTTGAAAACTTCAATGCTTTAAAATGCAGACTGAGGGAGTTTTTACTCTAGGGTAAAGAGTTATTCGTTTATATCAACTGAATCTCAGAACTAAGTGGAATTTAAATGTCAGATTTATATTAAATAGTCATATTCACCATTATTACATGTAATAAACAAAAGCCTATTACTTTTATTAATAAGCGGTGTTGGACATTTAAACTAAAGCTTAGAGAGATAAAGTCAGCACCTTTCCTAAGTAGTAGGAGTGAGACACAAGGGAGGTAAAAAAAGAGTATCCAGGAAGCCCTGGGTTTTTATCTTTGTTTCTGATAATTTAATCATCTTTTCCTCATAGGAAAACAAAATGCATCTGTGCTCACACAAAACTCCCCACTTTATAAGAGTTGAAGCTGTCTCTTGTGGATCTACACGCCTAAGGCCAAATGCCTTCTTTCTTTCACAGGACACTTTAAACACTGGCTTCTCTTCTCTCCCCCCCCCCGCCTCATTTTTTCAAAAATTCAATTCTTTTATCTGGGCTTCAGCCACACTAGGTGTCTTGCAAGCTGAATTTTAACGCATGCATGAGCAAGGGGGTTATCTTTAAGGAAACTGTCTATGCAATTGCTTCTCCAAGTCCCCCCAAAAAATAAAAAATAATTGAAATAAAAATTATCTCTAAGCTTTGCTTTTTGATCCGATATGCTGAAGGGCATGGAGAACAATGCATGTTTGATTCACACACTCAAGTACAGCTGATAGGATAGTCACTGTGATGGTTCGATATGCAAATGTGTTACATTAAGGGTTGAAAAATTGACACAGTGCAGGATATTACAGCTAAGACACTATCAGCACAATCATAACAATTAGCTGTTTGATTGCTGCAGACACGGTTCATGCACCAGCCTCACATTTATAATGAGGTATCCTCGATCCTTTTCTTGTCTCGCCCCACCCTCAGCACCATGTCCACATTGATATGATGCCTCGCCAAGAGGTAAGGGCTCCGAGATAAAGACCAAATATCAAAAGCATTAGTATAAATTACAATTGTACATTATTAGCTATTTAATTACATGAGATATCAGAGTGGAGCTTGCTGATTTCATGCTTATGGTAAAAGTTACCATGGCAGTATTTCTCCCTTGCGAGACAGCATCGGGAATTATTGCTAGCACATGCTAAAACAGACAAAGCAATGTATTCTTGCCACATTCTCTCCATGTCTCTCTCTAAGTTTAATACCAAGGAATTCCTTAGGCATCAAAAAAAAAAAAAAGAAAAAAAGCACATGTCTGGCATGGGGCTGTGAACCAGATCTGAATTTGGAGATAAAGTCGGCATCCTAGGCCTAAGGCGGGTGGCTGCTGTGCTGACTGCGGAGGTGACTTGTTCTGCTCTCCATGAGGGACACCCGGTTTCCCGTGCACCAGCACCCCCCTCCTCGCCCACACCCCCCCGAGGGATGGCATTAGCTGTGCCTCCAAAAACAGCTGCTTATCAGCTCCTCTGGAGGGAGGAAGAAGCAGTGGGTGGCAGAAGGTTGTTGCAAGGAGGGGGGAATAGAGCGAGGAAGGGGGCTGGGGGGGAGGAAGAGGACCAAAAAAAAGGAAACATTAATGAGGATGAAAGAAAAGGGGGGGAACTGTACTCTACCCAAACATGCATGAAGACAAAGGCCTGATCAAGCAGCACACTTATTCACATGCCACTGATTTCTCCTTATTTACAAATATGGAAGATAATACCTAAAATATACCCATGAATGTACCACCAAGATTGAGAGAGGTTGTTTTTGGTGTGTTGCCTCTTTTTAAAGGAGGGAAGTCAGCATTTTACAGTACAGAACTAAAAAAATTCCTCCATGATGAGATGTAACAAATGCTGGAGTTACACATGGAGTTTTTCCTCCAAATTCCCCAGCTGGCACCGTCCCCAGTGCCTGTGCACCACAGCTATGCAAAGCCATCTTCAAAGGTGCTGGGATCCCCCTAATCAGGCAACAGGGAGCCATGTCGGCATGACTGGATCGGAAAGGCTTGAATTTAATGCAAGGCTTTCACTTCTCTTTGGTTTTCTGCTTGAGGTCTCTGCGGACTGTTTGGTTAACAAGGACAGGCACTGACAGATGTTGTCATGCACCATGGCAGAACCCTTTCTGCTCAGAGAAGATAGACTTAAAGCCAAATGAGTAATATAAATTGAATCAATTAATGAATCACAGAGAGCTGGAATGGCAAAGGTCCTCTTTAGCCCCATGCCAATGAAGTGTTCTCAACCATGACATACAGGCCCTTTTCTGGCTGAAGTATTCTGAAGCATCCCAAAAACCTCATTCAGAAAGGAATCTCTCACCACTAAGCTGTAGACAAATGGACCTGAAGATCCAGATCTCATTTTACCTCATCTATTTGTCAAAGGTTCATAGAGCATTAGGTTGGAAAGAGAAAGTAACATAGAACTTATCACTTATTATGTTCAAAATTAGAATGGCACGACCTCAGGTACCAGCACCTTTATCAGTGACAAGGAAGGATAGAAGGGCTTGAAGCTGTTTCTGGGATCACTCTGGCCCCAAAAAGGCCTTAAAAGTCTTACCCTTACAGTGTGGCTCTAATGGGTAAAAGTACAGAACATTCTGAAAATCCTGAAAAAGGATGGGAAACCTGAAAAGATATGAGAAAGCCTGAATAGAGCAGTTTCCCTTTTTTATCCCATTCTAAAAAAAAAAAAAGTCCATGCACTTTAATACACTGTGCATTAAAATGGCCTAATCTGAAGGTATTTTTTTACATCTTCCCATCTTTGAGCACATCTGTCAATAGCCCCAGTGAATGAGCACTGTTCCTCTGCTCCATTCTCCTTTCCTTCATCTACAGATTTCAAGTTACCATTGTCTGGTGATGCTGGAACCAAACATACAAATACCTCATAATTTCTCTGAACAGTTTCATCTCTTTATCAACCTTCTCTAAATTAAAACATCACAATAGAACAATAAACCAGTGAAGTTTAGAGAAGCTGGCTTTCAGTGAAAACTAGAACAGCAGAATACCTGGGAATTAGGGTAATTCAGGAGCAAGCCAAAATTTTCTGGAAGTGGCAAAAGCCTCTAATGTGAGGAATTGAAAAATAAGCTGTAAACCCCTTTGCTGCCGACCTCCTGCAATCCAATCTCCATGCTAATGTGAGAGTGACCCAGGAACTGTTATTCTTACACCAGGAAAGTTCAGAGGTCCCCAATTTTCCCCCTTTGTTTGATGCTGGGCCAGGAAACATTGAAATTTTGAAAAGTTAAGTGAGCAGATAATCTCTGCACATTCAACTGCAACACTTCATTTAAGCCATGAGATTTATGTTTAAACAATGGCATATTTTCCTCTCATCTTTTTTACCCAAACTAAAATTTCAGTATTAGAATCTTGCTAGTGTAAAAGAAATTGAATAATAAAGGCCTTTTTTCTCCAAAACCCTCATCAGGACCAACACCTTCCCCAGAAGGTTTAGGGTTTGCTGAATCAGCATTTTGACCAGCTGGAATGCTCCCCTTTAGTCACAGGCATCTGCTCTCCCTTGTTTGGAGATGGCTATTGAGATATAGAGGATCGCTGCTTACACTGACATTCCGATGAGAGTAACCTTTTGGATTTGGCCTGCTATACAGAAACACTCTCTTATAAGAGGAAAGGCCAAAAAGAATAATAATAAAATCGGGTATCAGCCTGCCTTTGTAGCACGCCTGTGCTTCTCACCCAACCTGCTTCACTTGGCAGCAGTGCCACCCGTGCACCTCACCCTCGTCCTTTCCCCCTTTCCAGCTATGGTTCTCCACTGACACTGCACTGAGTTACACTCTTGAGTTGCCTCAATTTAGTTCTGCAGAGGTATTCACACTGTTTAATGATGGTCACAAGCAGGTTTACAACCTGGTGTTACCCAAAATCTTCAAAACTCCGGAGTTAGTAAAGTGTTGCTAAAGTGCATTTGTCAGCCCTCTGACACAAAGCCATGTTTCTGAGCCCAAAATGGGACAAATAATATCCTCTCTCTTGGCTTGTTGGAGTCCCCAGATAATACTACTAAGATGCCAACTCATCGATTTAAAAGGAAAAATATTCACAATATTTCCTTCTAAAAGGAAAAATGTTAGCGGTGCAGTTAAATAGATAAGAATTCATTTAGATCAATATTATCAGGGGAACAACATCCTTTCAGCTCCAACAACTTTTATTTCAAAAACAAATTAAAAAAAAAAACCAGCAAACAACCACCCCAGCCCACTGTAAATGGAGCCAAGCAATTTCTTCATATAATGCCTGTTATAGTCACTTTAAGAGGAAAAGTAATTGAAGACTATAATAGGAAAAACAAAAACAGACAGATCTAACTGTACAATAAATACAGAACGTGCCCTATTTAATCTGCTTACAGTAAAATCCACTGAGCAAAATTATAATTTGATATGGCTCAGCTTAGCCAATAGAAACTCATAAAATGTCTTAACATCATAATACATTGTACAAAAGAATCACTAAGTACCATAAAACATATGGGAATATGGGTCTGTATTCATCCATTACTCTTTGCCAGTGTAGCATATTAAAATGGTTTCTATTTAAGTGCAGAGATCCCTGAAGTATACTACAGTCTTAATTAAAATGTCAATAAAATGCAAAAGTGCATTGGGGACCTTATCTGATTTTTTAAATTTTTTTTTTTGTTAACTCTTTCAGAGAGTTAATTCTTAATAGCTTCATTACACTACTGAGGTTTGGAGCAATTAAAAATAAACAGAACTAAGCCATTTTTAATAATTAGCTGCAGTCTGAGCATGATCTCAGATCCTTTCTCTCTAGCACAATTCCCTGCAGGACTAGCTGGCAGGTTAAGTCAAGACTGGAAAAGTAGGTCCTTAACAGAGGCCAGGAAACAATGCTTCGGGTATTCTCATTCCAATATTTTATTTTCTTTAGTAGCTTTTAAAAAAAGGGAGCAAGATTTTTTTGTGACTCTTTTTCTGGGATCAGAGACCTTGGCCAAGTAAGAAACTCTCTGGTTTTCAGTGACACTTAAAGGGGACAGCATTTACTGTGCATGGGGGACAGTGACCTGTGAGACGGGTTGTCCTGAAGTTCTTGCCCTGACTTTCCATAGGACATCAAACCCACCATAAATGGAAATAAAAATTAGAGCCAGCCAAGAAATTATTATCTACTTGATTTTTCTTTTCTTTCAGTGAATATGAAATTACTATAGAAAAATTTCTTTTTACAAAACAAAACAAGATAAATCACAATGTTTTTCCAAAACTTGAAACAAAGCTCAGTTGTAAGGAAAAGAGATGTTCCCATCCTTGCTTTTGGTGATATTGGAAGTATGACAATAAATGACAGTAAATAAGCATTTCTCTTTCCTCCTCTTCCATTCTCCCAACCTCTTGTACCAGAAGAAATATTTTTGAAGATAAATTCATTTTCCACACTGCAATATTTCTCTATAATCTGCATTCCCTTGAGGAAAGATAGGAAGTATCTTTGCCTATTGCTAGCAAGATCAAACCCTTGCCAAAAATCATGATACTGGGAGCAACCCTGAAGTGCTGGCAGCACTGCTGGAGGCGCTGGTGTGGGTGGCTGATTTGGAGCAGGAGAATCTCCTGAGAGAGGTGAGGTTGGGCCAAGGCTGATTCTGCTTTGACACAGTGTGGAGAGCACTCTGAAGGCAGTGTCTAAAAACCCTGAAGGATCAGAGCCTCTGTTCTTCATTCCTGTAGCACATACAGGCAGTGCATCCACCTGGTACAGCCGCTCACGTGTTAAATGGGACTGACAGCAACCTTCCTGGTACCAGGGCAACACGGAAGACAAAAGCACTGTTTTTGGAATCTGCTCTTAGTGGCCAGAAACACAACGTGCCTATATTTTTTGAAGGCTGGAGAAGCAGAGAAAAGAAAAAAACAGAAGTAAATAAGAGAAGAAAAGTTTACCAGATCAACATGCCTTCAGATTGCAGTGGGATCTGTTTCTCTTTCTACTTCATTCCCCTCTGCATCCACTTTATGTTAAGTGACAAGCAGTTGGTAGGTTTTGCAGATATATTGACAATAGTAGACATATGATACAGCTGTGAAGATTTGTCTTACCAGGGCTTCAGCTGGTTTCTACTAACTAACAGCCAACAGCCAGATTTTGGGGGTTATGACCTCTAGTTATTTGAAAGAAGCTTGGGGGAGGAGGCAGGCAACACATTTTATGCACTAGGCTGCTGTTCCTACAATATTTTTAGGACTTACATAAAACTGACCCCATTTAATGATTCTCTTAAAAAAAAAAAAAAAATTGTTTGGAAAGGATATATCTGGTGAACAGAACTGGGAAATTTAAACAGTTGTGGGACCCTCACTTGTACAGTGCTGAGCAAGCACTTCCTGCAAAATGCCAAATATTCTCACCTTCTAGGGGATTATATCGAAATTGAAGGTATTTAGCCCAGTCTACTGTATTCCCTTTGGTGAGGATAGTCCACCCTGTGTTTCTCAGTTCCTCCAACACTTCGTTTTTTCTAAAGCTGAAATAATAAAGGATTTGGACTTCTAACAGCAGAGCAACTCTCCTATCAACCCCATATGCTCTGCGTGGGTTTCTTACAGACATACTATTTTCTGTAATCCTAAAGATCTCATGTAACACTTCTAAATGCATCAGCTCCACGTGATGCCACTGTAATAGTTTGGGAGGGGAAGGAAGAACTGCAGTTCTAGGATGGACCAGTGACATCAGTCAAACTCTGACCCCACTTGAGCTTATATGAATAATACATCAAATTAAGATTATCAAGCAGACATACAAAGCACATGGATATTGCATGACAACTTGACTAAGTTACTCCTGTCAAGTGTAAAAGGATCAGAACACTTGAAAAGTATAGTAACTGTCAAACACATAACCCTAAAATACTCCATTAAAACACTGAATTAGGCTCAACAGAGTTCACTTAACCTATTTGGCTCTCCTCATGAAATGGGAAGACTACCAGAAAACCCTCTCCACTGGCTACTCCAAAAAAAGACAGAGGAAGTCCTTCTAACAGCTTTAGTTTCTGTTCCCTGATGAATTATGTGCTCAGGTAAATGGAAACTCCATTTTTTTATGTCACTGCTATCCATGGGGGTTTAGTTATTTTCTGCTATCTGCTGTCACACATTGTCCAGGTGAGCAGAGGTGAGTTTGTCAGGAAGGCAAGGGAAACACCCCTCGCTGGAAGGCACTGAGCAAATTACAGGCATTCCTTGGTAGTGTGGGAGCCACCACAATGTTGGCAATGAAGCCCTGAATGCCAGCAGGTGTAGGGGGTTTGGGCACGAGGAAATGGAAGGAGAATACAGATCTCTGAATTAGGTGGCTGATGTCACAGGAGACAACTCCTGGATACCAGCTCCTGGAGGTGGGAGTTTAAAGGCCCTGCTGATGGGGGCTTTGGAAAGAGGAATTGGCAGCTTGTAGAGTTGGCTGCAATGTTGTGTGACTTGAACAACACCACACCCATGTATTCAATAGGAAGAACTTCCCTGGGATGTTTTGGTTTTTAGAAGACAAGAGAGGAACTAAAAATTGACAAATGCAAAAAGGAGGAATCTCTGTGTTGTCCTCTAAACCAGCCAACTCCTTTTTCCTTGTTAATGCCAGGAATTTTATTATTACTAGAGGACACACCACAACAAGTACAAATTTTCAATTGAATTAGACTTAAGGAGACTGCTTTGTAATGACATATTTATATGATTGGTTTCCAATGTTGTAGTTAATTATAAAAATAACTTGCCTGCAGCTATCACATACACATCTACATTTTAAAAAGTCTGTTTTGGCTTACCAAGAAGTAGGTTAGCAAAGGCAAAATTCCTGTTATTTAATGTTTATTAATGAACCAATAAGCTAAAACCAGTGTTCAAATCTGTTCTTGCATCTTTACTCTAAATACATAGCAGTCAAAAACATCACAAGTGGTATGTACAAAACATTATTCAGGAATGGCTTATGTGTAGTAAGTTTATATCCTATTCACATCTGAATTTACATTCATCTGTAAGCAAGTGAATCAGAGACCTGTGTTGAAGTCTCTTAATCACAAATGTCTTCTTTTCAAATCACAAAAGAAATGGGGACAGTCCTGACATAGGAGAACCTGCCCTTAATATCACACTGTTGGATGCTAATTCTGTCTTGAATGAAATCCATAACAAATACCCTGCAGTATTTCCTTGCTGCATGAAACACTGTCAACATTCAGATGTTTCCAAAGTTATACTGCAGGGGAAACTGCAAGATTTATTGAAGGAAAACACTGAATTAATCCTCATTTCCCTTGTCGTTCTCCACTTCTCCGAATCAAAGTGCAAAGTCTTGGACTTAAGGTCACTGACTCCTCCACCTTCTTGCAACCTGTAATAGAAGAGAGGGATAGGCATACTTTCTAGCAATAATATTCCATCCTCTCTATGCAGCATAACCAGTGTTTCTTTCCAGCAGGCCACACATGTTTCAGAATATCCTTCTACTTCCTACACTCAAGGAGTGACCTCCCCTGCCTAACAACACTGCTGGGGTAAGAGGAGATCCCTGACCTACCCTTCTTACATTGGGGTGATGCTCAAGCTTGGGAAAATGGAAATCACAACATTTGGGATGCCAGAAATCTGCTCACTTCTCCTACATTGTGTCTTCTCAAGTGTAGCAATAATTTCTTGCACTGTATCTCAACAGCAGTTTAGAAATTTTGCACTGATAAATCTGGGGAAGGGATATTTGCACAGACAAACACTTGCCAAGACACACAGTACAGCTGCAAAAGAAGTTTTCACACACTAAGTGGAAAATATGTGACATGTTCTGTGGCCATATAAGATTTTTTTAGGATTTTATTTGAAAGGTAGCATCTGTAAGTCAAACACTTCCATTTGTTAAGAAAACAGGTGCACTTGTTTGCCAGCAAAAATAAGGAAAACATTGTCAAGTTCAGAGGTAGGAAAAAAACCCCAGCATTGAGAGCATTTTGGCAGAGTTGAATTTTAACATTTTAGACTGCATTGAAAGGTAGGAAGTGCCTTGATGTGCCCTTGATTTTTCTCCAATACTCAAATAAATAATTGACAATTTCCCCAGCAGAGTATGGGATGCTCAGGAAAAATGTGTATGAATTTCAGATTAAAACAACAAATATTTCTTTATCTATCAGACCTGTTTCAGGGAGATAAGTATATTTTTTCTTTGGCGGAACTTTTATGATGCCCCCAAGGATGATGCTACCCTGGTCTCTGAAGCATGAAAGTTGAAGCTTCAAAGTCCTACTGAAGTCAATGGGACTCAACTCTGATATGAACTGTATCAACCTAAGCAGTCATGAGAGAAACTGCAACACTTTTTTTTTACTTGAAATACTTCATGTGTTCTGTGATCTACTGTAGAACACTAAAAGTCCTGTCTCCATCAGAATATTTAACAAAAGATTCATCAAGTGTTTTTGATTGTTTTAACAATCTCAGCCTTTCAAAGACAAGAGTTTACATTGCATAACTGAATAGCTCGGTATCTTCATAAGCCCAAAACAATAATAAAAGATCAAGCAAGCTGTGATGTGGACAGAAAGGAAATAGGAAATGGTGTACCAGCAGTAAAAATACAGAAGAGTGCCTGTTCTTAGGAACAGAATACTGCAAGATGCTGAATGAAGACACTGGGAATATTACGGGGATTTGTGGCCATCCTATGAAGTCAGAGAGTGCTCAGCCGCTTTCAGAAAGAAATCAAGTGACTGGCAACTGCTCAGAGAGTGGTGAAGGTGGGAATTGCATTTCATTTTGTGTGAGTTACTTGGAGCCCTTTGGTGTTAAAATGACGATCTTCTGGGTTGTTTTTTTTTAACGCAAATCACAAACGTAACAGAAAAGAGAAAAAAAAACACCAAAAACCAGAGCTGAGTAAGAAAATCCCTGAGCAACAGGAGTGAGTTCCACTTAGTGCCGTTTATGTTATTAGTTCAAAAGATGGAGGTACTGTAAAAGTTTTGCTTCTTCCCATCCTAGAGAATAGATTGTGCTGTACACAAAGCAGCCACAGATTTAGCTGGTGGGAACACATGGGTACGTTCACTTTAAGGATCCAAAGTCTTTCCTTTATTTAGGAAAGTTTTCCACCCATATGAACACACACAGAGAACATTTTCCAATATAAATGTAAAACTGCTGACATACATTTAAGTAATCTTTCTCATAGCAACCTGTACACGTCAGCAGGGAAACTCTCCAGTTTTGTAAGTGTCATTTGAAATAAATATCTGTATTTAAATTCTATTGTGTTACCATGTATCCCTAAGCAGATTGGCAAATTCCAAAATATTTACATATATTTGAGACATCACTAAACGTGTTTGGGGTGGTGGGTGGGGAAGGCACATCTGCAATCCATTTTCTGAAGTATGAATGCTTACATTTTTGTTGTTGAAAAAAAAAAAAAAAGACGCCTTCAACAGATATAGGCATCTCCTCCATCCTCAGACATTGTTAATGTATATCAACTGTGCAGCTCCTGGGATGTGCAAAAGTTATTTGTTCTGTACTTTCTGAAAAATGCAGTTCTTTCTTGATTTTTTTTCTGTTTTGTTTTTCTTTTTGTAACTACAGATTAAGCAGCACAAAGCAGGCTATTAAGAAAATATTTCCAACACATTTCTCATATGAGAAAGATCCTCCTCATATCTTTTCAAGAAGCCAAAGTAGGTTTTTGGAATTTGAAAGGGGAAAAAAACAAACCAAACATACAGGAAGACAAATCAAGAAAAATGTGATCAAAGAGGTATAGAGGGATATGGCACTATCACAGAGAAGATATAAATAAGGAGAGATTTGATCCCCTCTTTATAATATTCATATGGTACTTAACAAATCAAAGCGCACCAGAGCCAAGCGCTGGTTCACCTATAATTCTGTTTGCAGAGATTGGAATAAACAAGCACAGATATACAGATGAAATACAGAGCTGTATCCTTTCTAACCCCTGCTGACATACTCTAATCACCAATTGCTCATACCCTCATGAATTTTTTCAAAGTTTTACAAACACCTGATTCTGCAGCCATCACTTACACCTCACTTATTCTTCAATCACATCCTTCCTGATAGGAACAACTACTCAGGGAGTTCATGACCCTACTCAGAATACAGCAGGTAACAGGCCCTGGCTGAACATGGGACATTCAGTGCCTACAGTAAACACACTGCAGGATCTTTGTCAAATTTACCTGATGCTGTGTACTCTAGGAATAAAGCCTAATCTTATTTAAACCTTCTAGATAAGACTCATATTTCTTTGCCATGTATCTTCAGGTATAAAAATTAAAATCAATTTGATCACCTGCATAATATTTCACATTCAAAGATGAAAGAGAGGACATCAGTCAGTCATCACCCTAGATTATCCTGAGTCCTGAAAATACAGCATCAATAAAATACAAGAACTTGTAATTCTCTCACTGAAAGCCAAGCTGACAGCCTCCCCATTTGCTACACCTGCACCATGGGTAAGGCAGACAGGCCCAGTTTCTGTTGCTTCCCCCATATCTGAAAACTGAGTAGAAAGAAGAGTCCAAACAGCATGAGGCTGTAAATCTTAATAACTGCTTTTCAGCTAAATCTAAAAATGGCACATTAACAACTATTTTCAGTAATGGCAACAGTATATTTTAATGATGCTATTTCAGCTTGCTAATTAAATGGACAGATAAGTGACAGAGAAATATCCATTCTCTTAGAGAGCCAATTAAGAACTTCCTTCATCTAGGATGTGCCCATACCTCCAGCTAGCAGTTCTCCCCAGAAATGCGGCCACAAGTGGTCCAGCTAACCCAGGGAAAACCCACCCCCACAGCCAGGTACATTTGCTGTCACTTGCCCTACAGGTGTTCAGCACAATCGGCAGCACTTCACATCCCTCTCCACTCTGACAGAGTCCTTCAGAATTTGTACTTCCAGCTACACAGCTGGCAAAGGATCTTTGACTCACAGGAGATATTTCTCTTTCACGCAACTCAAGAATATCTCCTGTAATGGTCACTCAGGTTGGTGAGAAATACTGTTTCAGCACTTTATCAAATGTGATTACATCCTCCAGCACTTTCAAGTAGCAGATTTTGCTTTTCCTGATGTTGCACGAAGAAGGTTTCTTAACACATGTAATTAGGATACAAACTAAAGACTGTATAGTGAACACACGAGTAAGCTGTCCCTAAATGACCTTGATTTTCAGCCACGTAATTTTGGTTGCAGGTCAATGTATCAATTTGGAAAGCTCCATTGATCATTACATATTGCCCCTGAATTATTTATTTACTGCACTTGACTGCTGCCTGTTCTCTCTCAGGCTTTGAGGGAAGACTAGCATGTGAGAATGGTGGGGTGGCTCAATACACAAGGTTGGATGATAGACCATGGTTGGAAATTCAGTACAGCTAATTTGCCATGTCACTTTCCCACTTTTGCCTGATATAGCTGTGGAGATTATAAATCCTTTAAGACAAGAACTGTCCTTCAGCTCTTGGGTATTTCTACTCTGCTGCTGTGTCAAAATAAAAAAAAAATTACTGATACTTGCTGTAGGTAGGGGAATTGTTCAGCATTAAAGGCCATCTTTAAGAATACTGTCTTCATACAATGGGTCACAAGACCATCACAGCTTCTACTCTCCTGATACTAACCATTACCAATCCTGTTTCAGCCTTCTCAATCATTTTAAGTGCAATATCCCCATCAAGCACTCACCCCTAACAAGGCAGCCAGCTCCTATCCCTGTTCAAATCCAGCTTCCTTTGTACCAAATCCCTACCGTATCATATTCATTTCGAAGAAAAAAACCTATTTACCTCCACCTGGACTGGTTAAATGTGGTTTTTTATATATCTAAAATTTCCCGTTTCCAGGTAGATTTGGGTAGATTTCAACTCTCTCATGTCTGGTTTGTCCTTTACTACCTTCAGTTAGGGAGGATGAATCAGGCTGAAGGACATAACCTCACACAGAAGTTCAAGTGTTTGGACAGTACTCTCAGGCACATGGTGTGACTCTTGGGAATGGTCCTGTGGAGGGCCAGGAGTTGGACTTGATGAGCTTTGTTGGTCCCTTCCAACTCAGCATATTCTGTGATTCTGTGAAAATACGACTACTGCCTTCCTCCAGGCCAACACCAGTTTTTGCAACGTGAATAACCCGTTTTTCACTGCGAATTTCATCTCTGAGTCTTGAGTTTCCAATTGACTTTGGGCCATACCACAAGCTTTCCCAAGGGTAAGATAATCTGCACACTAAAATTTAGCTGCACTGCTTCATGTGTTCTGATGTAATTTGATATCTATGTATGCTGAGGTAAAATGCTGGCCACACCATGCTCAATAAAATGAATCCTATAAATTGCATTCTGCTGCTCTCCCAGATCATGGGTGTGCAGTACAGGCCCTGGATGTGTCCTGGCAGCTTATCCCACCTTGTCATCCTCAAGGAAGAGGCCGGCATATAGTGGCCATGTAAAGTCACATCATGGTGGCATTCTGAGGCAAATGGGAAGGGAAGGAACCTGCAGGTCTTAGGAAACATCAGCAATCCTCAGCTCTTGTGCAAGTCCTACAGATAAGACTCCTCTTGGCTGATGGCTGCTCGTGAGCAAGCACAGTGCAGCCTGCTCAGGCCCAAAGAACAGAACATAACTGCTGCAAGTCCTCAGCAGAAAGAAATTCAGATGTGCTTGCGCAACAACAAACCCTCTGGGGACAGGAGGTAGGGTTTCAAGAGGCTATTTACCAGCTCACCAGTGATTTGATCCTCTGATGGTTCCAGCTGCCTCGTCTGGGCAACAGAAATAAATTGTTGCCTTCTCTATACTTCTCACGTAAGGGCTTGGCAGAAGAAATTACACTCGTTATTCAACACACACAGATCTCAAGGATTATATGCTGGTCATCTACAGCTGCACCAGCAGGGTTGTGGCAGAAACAGGAGGACACAGCGTGAGGGGTGACCATTCAATGACATTCCTTCCAGCTCCTGCACTGGAGCAGGAGGGATCTGACCCACTGACTTTAAAACTGAGATTTTAAACCCTGAGTTTCTGCTTTAGTGAAACAATAGTGTGGTTGTGACAATAATGGCAAGAAATACATCAGGTTCTTCGGTATCTTATTAATGAGAAACATTAAGCTGAGTAAGTGATACACTTTGGCTTTTATTGAACCAACACCCACAAATAAATATACTTGTTCCCATGAATAGGGATTCATTCTTCACTTGAATGAGTCTATAATTTAATCTATTGTTACACCCTAACCAGAGCCAATATTTAACATCTTTTCTAATCAAGCTCTAATTTAATATTTTTAAATTTCTTTTGAATTAGTTGAAATCCTTTCATTTTTTTTCTTTTATGAAGGAAAGTTCTCCTTTTTTGCCTATGATTGAGTTTGATGTGGCTTTGTTAGAGCCCTCTTAAGATATACAGTACACATTTTTATTCTTCTTATCTAAGTTTCCAGGACTTGATCAATAGTAGAGTATATTTTTCTATCCAAGAACTAACGAAATTTATTCAACAGATTATACATTAATTTTACCATTAGAACATAATATGAGCAGATAATCCACAAAAATGCTTCAGATTTTTTGAAAGTGAATTTAATTATAACTAGTAATGTGTATTTGAGAATTATAATTATAAAAAGTCATGTTCTATAAATCTGAAATGACAGATTATATTTCAAAGCCTTATTGCAGAGGAATTAGAGTACCGATTTATTAGTTGTAAATGTCTGATTATTGCAGCTTTGCTAAAAAACATGCATATTCTAGCTGGATTTAACATGTTTAATCCTTCCAACAAGAATCATATTTTGAACAGAAAGCAGGGCTGTGTTAATTTGTTTATGAGACAGATTTAGACAACTAATGATCCCTGATCTTATGATCCCTGAACAGAATGTATGTAATAATTTAAAAATACTTTACATACTTGTATTTTTCCAGCTTCAGACTACAGGTGATTATGAATTTGCATTCATCTATAAGCACCACGATTATCACTTGGCTTTAGGAATGGTACTTCCCACTATTTCCCTGCTACTGAGGGTCACTCTGCACACAGGGAGCCTGAATCACCTCTGCTAAGGATTTATTCAGACAGGTGGAGAAACTTATGGAGGGCTATCTCAATGTTGGGCATCTCTCTTCTGTCCCCCATACAAGAACTACAATTTCCCAGCAAATCCAAAAGTGTCAAACAAACTTACAGTGTTGACACTGACTGAAAACAAAGCCCTCTGTTTCATCAACCAATCATGGGGTATGGTATAGGGTGGGTTTCCCTCAAATCCACCAGTGTTACAGTTTCTCATGGTGTTCCTTCAAGAGAAGGATGAGCTATGTTTTATAAACAATACTGAGATTTCTATATCTGTCAAGCAATAAGGCTTCAAATGAGGATATTTACAGACCTAGAACGACTTGCTACTCAGCTTTGACATATGTTTGAAAAATCTTCATACTGGACTTAATTTTTATCTGCACCATTGCAAGAACATGTTTCTTCTCATCGTATAGCTGAGCAGGGGAATCAACTGTTTCTCCAAATGCCCATTATCTGGATTTTTGTTAGGAATTAGAATTAATCTCAAGATAAATTTGTTTAAATTTCTTTAAACAAAGAGCCCCTCTGGTGCCTATTTCCTGGCCAGTGATGCCATGTCAGTTTGGGCACAGCCTCACTCCTTTGTGCGGATGATGCAGCAGAATTCCCTTGGACTGGTTGAGCTGGGCAAAGGTTTATGTTCTCCAGGGCAGAAACTTCTCTCTGAAGGGCACAGCCCTTCCTGGGCTCCCATCACCCATCCACATGCATCCCTGTGGTCTGGAGAGGTGAGAAACACATCTTGGGACCGCATTTAACACAGATTGACATATTTTATTTCCTTTCTCAGGCACTTCCAAATGCCGACTCAAAAACAAAGGCAACATAAGTGTTGTACAAACCTACAAATAGTCTGAATTCTTCTCCTTTCTCTAAAGGTAAAACACATTTCTGCTGTGATAATACCAGACTCCTAGAGGCTTTAAATATGCCTTGTTGGTATATAGGCATAATCAGAGCAATAAAAATGAAACAGACTTTATTCAGTAAGAACTGTAAGATTCCCGTTACAGCCCTGCCATTCAGTTGTCTATCAGGTGGCAGTACATGGCAGATATTTGCTGCTACACAGTTTCTAAAAATAGATGAATAAACAAATAAAAAAAAATCCGATGACAACCTGAACTTCAAAAAACCCCATCTCACTTTACATCAAGTATAGTCTGGCAGCACTTGGCAATCATTAATTTTGCTCATTTATCACAGGTGCTGCAAACTGAACTGCCAGTGGAGTAAGCTGATAGCAGCCTACAAGCAATCCAGCATGGTTTTTTAAAACAATATTGCAATATTTCACCAGTCAGCTGTTTCCAGTGAAAAATCAGAAGCAGCAGACTACTTGCTCAAGACCAAAACACGTGAATATTCCTGAAAGTCTTTTCTACAGCAGCTTTCACAGCTTGTATTGCTTATCTCCAGTCCAGTGTTACAGTACTACAGAGTTACTTGAGGTGGGCTGCAATGTTTAGACCTTGCCATTAAGAACAAGCCTTCCTGACAACACACAATTCTTCTACCAGCTTTATAGATCACTCATTGTAGCTAATGAAGAAAATCCTCTTGTTTACAGAAAAGAACAAAATTTCCACTTCTACAAAGGATAGGGCTTGGCAAGGTGACTTTGCCAAAGGAATGTGACTTGTCTGTCACCCATCATGCCTGAATGTGAAGAGGAGATTGAAGAAATCAAGGCTGGAACAGTTTGATTGATCCCTGCACGACGCCTCAAGGAGCAAGATGCTCACCAGGGAGGATTGCAGGAGGATTCGCACATCTCATGTGGATTTCCTTGAAAAGTGTTAAGTGTACCCTTCACTGAAAGATTAAGATATAAAATAAAAATGAAAGAAGTATTTGCTGGTCTTTCATTAATTTCCTATCCTTTTTTCTATGTATATATTTAGCCAGGGAGTGGAGTAGAAAAACCTTCATCCTTCTCTTAGAGACCAGCATAGATCACCCTTCTGCTCAGCAGAGGACCTTTTCAGATTCTCTGACACAGAAGAAATCTGAGAGCCAGAATTTTTTTCTGTTTTTCCTTATGAAAAAGGTCTTCTCAAGAAAAATGTGATCGACAAAGGATATACATACATATGTCAGTCAGCATAACACAGCAAAACCCATCTGAGAAAATGGGCAAATGTGTTGTCCCATGCTGAGCTCCATGAGGCTGTGGTAATATTCCTGATTTAAAGCTGGCTCAGATGTGTCTACATGAACTACAGTCCTGCATGACTGTGCAGCCACATCCAAAGAAAAACCGAATTCTTTGGGAGTTGCCAGTCCAATTCTTTGCTAAGTCGAGAGGCTTGCTAGCAAAAAAAAAAGTTTAGAAAGTCTTACAGATCTACTTTTCTGGCAGGTTTAAGGCAAGTGCTCACCTAACTTCATTCAGAATCTGACCTTTTCTCATGCTGAGTTTTTGAATAATTGGTACATTGTGAAGCTACTAAAAATGTAGTAACTTGACTTTAACAAGAACTGTAGATGATCCATATATTATATTCAGCATCTCTTAGAGAAAAGATGGGATGTAAAAGCTGTTACAGTTTTTCTCAATCCATGCAACTGGGTTATTCCACTTCTCTTCAGAGAATCCAAATGTATGCATGGTAGGTCAAATTGCTCCCTGGGGTTGTTTTATTTGCTTGAAGGGACAAACTTGGCCAGGAATATCTTAGGACAGACTCCAAGTACTGTAATTCTGTTTGCATTATGTTCCATTTGCTCATTTCTGTATTTTCAGTATTCATTTCATCTTTCTCCAGCTCCTTTTTCCAGCTCAGCAGTTCTTACACTGAGCAGCTCAGCATTTTGCTGTGGTACAAATATCCATCCCCTGATATCTTTACATAAGTCAATGACTGAAAGAAGCAGCGTGATACAGTTTCATCCCCTCCCCAAGGGAATGCAAACAGTTAAAGCTGGTTTTGTGTGGGGAGAGATAGAGGCTAAGGCAGAAGGGCTCTTCGGGGTGCCTTTTTCAGCCCTCTCCATTTGCTAAATAAGCACCAATCTAGTTCAAATTCTGGAAGCTTTGTTGCCTTTTTTCATTCTACCCTTACCAGTCACACCCACATATCCCCACCACCAGGCTGGAGAAGTATTTGTTGGCAGCATTTTTACAGCCCTACTGTCCCCACTTTGTGAGCCCACAAATATATTTGCTATATTATGGTTTACTCCAGATAAGACAGAGGACAGTCCTGTGGGACAGCTTGACAGCTTGTGCAAGTCATCACAGTTCAACTGCAATTACTGGCACTCTCACATTTTACATCTGGTGGGGGCCAGACACCCAGCAAGTTACCTTAAGAATTTCCTGGGAAACTGCATCCAGCTTTCACACAGCTCCTAGATTTTGGAGGTTGTTTTAATGGATCAAAAGAACAGACCACAATTCCAATACACTTGAAGATATATCTGAGTCTTACCCCGTCTGGCATGGGGAAGACACATCCTGATCAGGCAGCTGGCATGAACTTACAGAGTTATCATAGACATGCTTTTCAAGCATTTAGGGGAAACCATCTGTATCCCCTGTGCTTATTGTAACTACCAAAGACCACTGGGGAGCACAGAGGACTGGAGAAACTGATATAAAGAGGAAAAGACATTATTTTCTAGTAATTGCTTAATAATAAAAAGATACCACACTACTGGAAATCCAGTATATATGCCAGGGAATGCCTCCCTTCTCCCCCCAAACACTTCTGAGCAAAACCAGGCCTGTCAGTATGGCTAAATCCAAGCAATGCCTTTAGACATGTTGAGCATCCTAGTTCAAGAGAGGGTTTGATTACTTGCTATATAATAAATTATCCAAAAGCAACCTTTGAAGACATACAACCCCTAACACTTTAAAATTAAGACTAAATTCAATTTAGAAAAATTGTAAAACAGTTTCCCTGAAATTAATCTTAAATGAAGTTTCTTGCTTGGCCTCTCGCTCACTGCAGATAATCAATCTCGACACGGCTGTGTGAGAAACAGAGGCTACTGAAAGGGAAGTGAAATTAAAGAGAGGAGCTAGGCCAGCAAGATGAAAAAAACCTATCTAATTATCAGCATTTTATTAAAAACAATTAACTAATATTCAATTAGTTGCTGCCCCTGAAGCAAAGTGACAGTTAGGAAAACAGAAAATGAACCTTGACAAGGTGTTTCTTTTCTAATAAATGGGAGATGAGGGGAATCATTTATTGGTGGTTTACCCCTGGTCAGAGCCTTGGGGCAACTCACCCAGCATGAGGCAATGGGACTGGCTGGTTGCCAACATTAACTGTACTTATTACATTCATCCCATGCAGAACACATCCATCTCCTGCTCTGCCTTGACATCCCATTTATTCCGAGATTCATTTGTCATGTCCCCAATCACCAAAATGAATAGAAACTTTCCAGCATGATGGATTGTGGTTCTAATTAGGACTAAAGAAAAGATCCACACTCAAGTAGAGCCCTTTTTCTTTTACTTCTTCTCCTAATAAAATAGTATTCCTAGCCAACTTTGTGACTGATGTCCTTTCGTGGTGGTTGTCCACTGTAGGTCACCCAGTCAAAAAGAAACAGGAGTCTTTCCAGAATGGATTTTTTCCTCCCCTAACAACTACACAAATTATTATAGAAAAAAGTCCAGACACACTGAAAAACACAGTTTGGTGACGTGCAGCAGATGTCTAGAATACCAAACTTTGGATAATGTTTGTCCCTTTTTTCTCACAGAATTTCCTTTAACACAATGTAGATAAATATAAACACTCAGGATGACAAAAAACTTTAATTTGCCTGGCAACTAGTAACATTGTTGATAAAGAAATCTAATTTTTTTTAACCAACTGAAATTTTTGTCGGGATTTCAAAGTAATGGCACTAAACAAAGTGCTACTATTTGAAGCTCTAAACTAAGCCTAACATAATTTGGTTATCTCTCCTTATCAGCACACATATCAGAAATACACATATGCCCTGACACAACAGAGACATTTTAAAGTACCCTCTGAGGTCTTTCTTATTTTTCTCATATATGGATACTTTCAATTATTATGTCTTTAATACAATAAAAATTAAATTCCTTTTCATAACAAGCTTCAAAGATTTTGTTAGGGATAATATCTGAGCTAGTGGTAAGTGAGTAAAAAAAATGGTAATGCCACAAGCACAGGACCTTAACAAATAAAGTTATTTATATTCACAGAAAAATCACCCATTCTCAGCTGCATTTGAAAGTCAGAAGAAAGCAGACTGCAGTTACAAAAGAACTCAGGAATTCACAGATACATGAATATACTCCAATTCATTAAAATAGCCTGAGGACTATTTAAAAACCCTAAGAAGGTTTACTTACTACACGACAGATGCAGGTATTAAATACCAAAAATCTATACAAAATTTCTTAAATTTTGGAATATGAACCTTCTGTCCGATTTATTACCTGTGCTGCCTTCTCAGAGGAGAACATGAGACTTTCATCAGAAACAATAGAAACAATTCACAAGGAATCTGCTTTAACAGGAACTATTTAAAACACAGGTATTTTTGGACAGCGAAAAGAACAATTTCCCAACTTCCTCAAAATAAAATATTTTGGATTATCCTTCAATTTAACCTTGCATTTTCTGCAGAGTTTAAATAAACTAAACGTCAAAAGAAATTTCAGTGCAATAAAACATAAAGATGGTTTGATAGCAGAGCCCAAATTTATTTTGCAGAGCTTACCATGGAAGCATTATGACCTGTATAGAGTCCAATTTCTCATGGCCTTGTCCAGAAGTGCAATGCCCATCCAAACATACCCAGCCAAACAAGCACAGAGCACACAGCAACCCCAACCCCATCACTGCAGAGAGAGTTGGGCAACTGCTATTTGTAACCACAGTCTATACTTGATTCTGCTGACCAAGCCTCTCATCTCCTGCCACTTACTGCAACCAAAACATAGATCTACCTCTCTTTTTTCTCTTCCATATTAATCCTTATCTTGAAGCAGGTATGACTAAGCTGATGTGTTGAACATATTGTATTATTTTGGGCCATAAAAGCCCCACAGTGCTAGGAGATACGCACCCAGCGCATATACCTGCAAGAACAGCTACAGAGTTTGCAATGGAAACTATTCATCTGGCAGGAAAGGAAACAGGTAATTACATTATTGTTTGTTCTTATTTAATAGCAAACTAGTTATGAACTTGGTTAGATGCTTTTAAAATGCCTACTCAAAATGCACATGTTCCTATAAACACACAGCAAAGGAGATTGGTAGCTTTTGCCAAAAGCCCACTAATTTAAGTGATACTTTCAATGACATCTGGATTATTTTCCATGCTTGCTTGAGCCTATACTGGTACTGAACTGTTTCCCATTGAAGTACCTTCCCAAATCAGGATTTTACCCTTTCTATTTTTTCTCATTCATGAACACGTGATGGGTTTAAGACAATAATCCAGTATGTAGTGAGCTGCTGAATCATGCCATAGAGCCCTGAAGTGCTCCCAGAGAAAACAAAGAAGTCAAACTTCAAACAGTTCTCAAATACAAAATACAATCATAGAATAATTTAGGCTGCAAAAGACCCTTAAGATCATTGAGTCCAACTGTTAACCTAACACTGCCAAGTCTACCACCAACCCATGTCCCTAAGTACCATGTTACATTGAAGAATTTTATCCCAATAGAATGGGAAAATATCTTCATAGGCCATTGATCTGATTCATCCTATGTCACATTTTCTTCCATATCAGTGTATCCAGACATGTCATACTCCCACTCATTGCACCAAGATAAAACAAAAAGAAAGCAAGCCCACATGCAGGAGAGGCCTGCCTCCCCCTGCCACTCTCCCTCCCCCCAAACAAGGTCAGGTGGTTCTGGAAATAACATAAAAGTGCCTATCAGTTGCAAAAGGCATTTGGGCCTTGATGGCTCTGTACTGGCTCTAGCAAGTTTCCAAAGATGTACCCTTCAGTATATTCTTAGAATAACACTCCTGCATAATTTAAATGAGCACTATAAATTGTCATTTAAATTGTATGAGAATCTGAGATAAGGTTGGCAGAAGATCCAGAAAGAGCCCTTGAGTGTCAGATTAACACAGCAGGCAAGAGACAAAACCAGGCATTTTCTTTTCTTTTTGACTATAAATCTTTCAGAGAGAAACTCAAAGCTTCTCTAATTCCTGACCTTTCATTTCAATGAAGAACATGCAATCTGCAATCTCCTGCTATAATTGATCAGTGTTTAAAATGAACAAACTGTAGATTAATAGAATATACTCAGACCAGAAAAGCAGGATCTTGAAGAGCACTCTTCGAAGCAGATCCCTCGCTTCCACAAAAATGGATAATTTAATCTTTGTCATTGGCCTGTCTCTGTCAAAGAGAACAATGGATAGTCTATTCGCAATTGATGACTATATAGAAATTAATATTAGTAAAAGGTGTCCATTTAGTGTCTCACCTTCTGTGCTAAAGGTGACATCCATGATGGATGCATCCCAAGACAATGGATTTATCTTTAAAATGGAGTAATTACACAGTGGATGCATGGGTGACATAATGACATTGTGGTTTTATATTAATAAAAGAAAGAAATATTCCTTCTGAAGATGGAAAAAAATATGACTAACATGGTCATTTATGAGATTTTGGCAGCTACTTTGTAACTGCAAAAAGCACTGTTGAATTGTTCAGTTATAAATTAGAGTCCTACGCAGTTTAAGCAATTCATGTGGCAAACCCTAGTTAACAAAATTTAAGGTGCTCATGGGATCCTAAATCTCCCACCTTTGTATGGGGGCTCTTAAACTGGGGCCCCCAAGATACAGAAAGAAGAGGTAAAGTAGATGAGATTTGAGGGCAGGAATAAAGGGATGTAAATATAATTCCAGCTGTACTGCTGCCCCTTCAGGGCCACAATTTTTCCTGTTTGGCAAATGAACATCTCAGTGCTTTCGTTGTTCCCCTGTGAAACCCAGATTTCCTCAGGGAAGCGTTTGTAAAATTACTGGTCTCTGCAGGAACTGCAGCAACCAATTTGGCACAGTTAAGACTACAAAAACAGGCCTCAGGTTGCCAATTCAACATCCCATTGGTATCAAACAGCATCTGTTCACAGGGTTATTTATTACTGTGCTGTGCTATTGCTTGGCAAAATGACACCCATAGGGTGAGGTGTAGTTTTGGGGGTTTTCTTTCCTCCCCCTCTCAAAACTGCACAATTTCAGCCATTACTGAAAGGGTTTTTATGTCCTGTACCTGATGTTTTGTGAGGCCTGTGTTGCTGCTTTCTGAAAATTCACCACAGGATTCAAAACACAGCATCTCACATAGAAACTTTGAAATTACCTTGGTTTGAAGTTTTTTTTAAACTGAAACCAGCCTTTCTTTACATTGGCCCTATAATATGAATAATTTGACCTAAATAAAGCTTTTGAATGTCCCCAACTTTATTCTCAAGAATAAACAGCAAACTGAAGTTAAAATCCCATTATTTGTTTAGTCCCCAGTAATCTCTGGGACTTCAAGAAGTTTGAAAAGCAATCTTTGACTGATGTTTTCACCATTGGAATCAACTAGAATCAGGGTTTGGTGGGGAGGTTTTATTTTATATACATATACAAAAATATTCTCAATTTTAGTATGCTAAAAAAATCTTAAATAACAAAGTACTGTTAGGGCAGATTATAAATTTGTTCAAATTTATTATTTATTATTTATTAAAAAGATTGTAAATGTTGACATTATATTAATAAAGAAGCTAAAAACTACCCTCTGTAACTTAGCTGAGATTTCAGTAAGAATTAATAATAAAATTTACATGCCAAAATCATGCAATTTGGAAGGATAAGGAATAATATAAGGTTTCTTTTTAATAATGTATCATACTTGGATCAGTCTTCGTTCATACTCTGAACTGTAAGAGTTCAAGAATGGATAGTAGTACACAAAAAAAATTAAATTAAGTTTTCATCATAATGTACAGCAGAAAGAAAACATCCTGTTCCTTATCTCATGAAACCCCTACATTTTGTACCTGCCACTCAAACTGATTGATGCTCCTTAATAAACTGCTGTTCAGTGACAAAGGTTTCCCTACATAGTCAGTCTTTACAGCAAACTTCTGAAACTGTTTTCTCTGGAGAGCTTCCATTCCCTGTTCCTAAATTCTATTAAAAAGGCAGATAAAAACATTAAATACTTTCCAACTTCTATTTTTCTTTTACTCCACAGCTACAACTGTCACATGGCAGTGAGATGGGAATGGACCACAAAAAACTGCATTATAATGTAGTCCAGTGTTTAAAAGGCATGTGAAGTTTAAATTTAAGAAAAGAACAAATACTGACATCGAGTTTGAATATTCAACACCGATTCTCTTTTTAATTTGAATTAATTTGCTGATCTATGCTTCATATACTTTCCTTTCAAGGCTGACTGTTAATTTCGTAGAGGACACATCTTCAACTGCTCAAAGAGGAAACATTTCCAGCAGCACTTTGACATTCAGCCACTTCTTCCCAGGTCATCAGGCTGGAAGCTAATGACTAAACACATCAGCTTCCCAGAGTTTTCTGACTTGGTAGGTAGAGGGTTTTTCTTGCAGGTTTTTCCTGAAATGCGTTTCAGGAAGATAATTATGGAACTAAGCCAAAAGTAGTGATTTGGTGTTTCTCCAAACACTTCTTCACTTTTTTAGTGTGAACAAACATTAGTAAAATTTGAAGTATTATTTTGGGACATCTCTCCTACTCTCAATTGATTAATTATCTTGTTAATGACACTCATTTCAATACCAAAAAGTGGTTCAGGTCTTTAAAAGAGATAATCAGCAATAGCAACTAGGAAGCAATTTGCAAATATAATGCCATTAAGATTATGAAAATTATGAACGACAAAATACACCCAAAATAAAATGGCTTGCACAGCTGTAAGCGATAACTAAAAAGGCCATACCAAAGGTAAACAAGAGGCATTGAGTCATTTGAAGGAATACCTGAACCTCTTATAAATTCTTGTTAAAATTATGCTGCTGTTATGAAAATGGAGCATCGTGACCTAATGATGCAGGAAAAACGTTCCATTAAGTGAGAAGAGAGAAACAAGGGGGAAGAAATCACTTTACAGTGGGGAGAAAACTTTTTTGAAGGATCAACCAAGGTTGAACTAGTAGAGCTGCAAGAAAAGTAAGAGATGGAATCCACAACTCTATTATTAACATCTTTTTTTCCCTCACTCCTCAAGTCTCTCCTTGCCCAGAAAACAAAGAATTTTGCTCCCAAACCATGTATCCAAAATCATATGTATTTTCAGAAGCAGTTTACTCAATGTGACCCCAGAACTGCAACTTACTTGTGACTACACACAACTGTTTCTTATCTATGAAGTTTTATATGCCCAGGGTCAAAGGCAAGATCTTAAGATTTAGAAAGTGGAACCAAGGTTAAGGCTGGGATTTTGAGACCTAGAGAACTTAAGCTTTAAAGTTCTATAGAAGCAAATTGATTCAGTTTAATCCAATTTAATGATAACATTAAAAGGATCTCCCTTACATTTTTATTAATAAAGAAAACCAAAGATCTGTTTTATCTGAAACCTATTTTGTTCTTGGACCATAAGGCACCATTTCAATACCAGTCTTTCAGATATTCCTTCCTTTTGCACCACACATTTATCCAATAACTTGAGTTTGCAGCCTCCAACCACAATTTTATGTTTACTAATATTGTTTGTTCTTCCTTGTTACAGTCACCTACCAAAAATATGGAAATCACTAGGAGAAAACTGATTGGTTTTTATTTTTATTTAAATGTAATATTCTGGATTTTAATGAATGAGCCTTTTTATTTACATGACACATTTAAATGATGTGTTTCTGCAGATGTTTCTGGTACAGCTGGTAGAATGAGAAGTGCCTACAAGACCCTGGACTATAAAATTTATGACTTCCTCACAATCTAAATCAGATTTGTTTTATTTTTAAAATAAATCCATCAAAAAAGACTGACCTTTAGCTGGGTTTTCCTGGATTTTATTCCAGGGTTGACTCTCTTCTCAGAGCTAAGTTATAGAGCCAGGCATGGTGCAGGGATGCAATTGCCACTGGAGAAGGCCAGAGCTCTGGTTTTGCATTCATGCTCCAAGAGCACTGAAATCCAACTGGATAGTTAAGGGCTCAATATTTTGAGGGACCTTCTTAGCACTGGCCAAACACAGATTCCAAACTAAAAGGAATTAATGGTTCTGCTTCTCCAACTTGGGCAAACTCCTTTTGTGGGGCCAGTGCAGTGCCTTTAACCTTCGGGAGCCTTCACTTTGTTTGGAGCTTGGGTCTAGTGTATAAACACTGTCCCCAGGCCCAAAGATCTGAAGGTCTTTGGTAACTGTGGCTGGACATGTAGCTGCTTAAGTCACACAAATGGCTCACGCTGCCTCAATACCTACAAGAGACTGCAGGCTGCACCCACCTTGGCTTCCTGTCACACTCAATCCCCTATAGTACAAAGAACTAAACCAAAACAGTACTGATTTACACTTTACCATAGTAAGAATAAACAAAATGACGTTTAATGCTATGGAAACTCAGGTCTGGATCCTTTTAAAATTCTATTTTCAGCCAAAAAGACAGCCACTGGGAAAAATTCAGTCACTGGTGGAGTTCTGCAGTTTCATTTTATTCATTCCCTTCAAAAGTTTTAATGAAGTTGTGGTTATCACAAACCTTTGCCCCACAGACACCAAAGTGTTCCCAGGCTGTTCCCTCTTAACCTGGTATTTCATATAAACATACAAAGTGCAATCTGTGACACAGGACCAAGGGTCATTTAGAGGTCTTGTGCCATGTTGAACTAATTATAAAAAAAATTGGCAAGAAAGTTAACACATGACAGTTTTATGTATTTCAGAAATACCTTCTGCAAAACATTGAGAAAGAGTCCAAAAAAAAAAAAAAAAAAAATAAAAAAAAAATAAAAAAAAAAGAGGATACAAGTCTAAATAAAAACCATGACTTCTCCTAATCTTTCAAGCTTTCATAACAATTACTTTTTCATCATCACGAACACAACAAATTTTTGGGTATCTTCTAAACTAAGCAGCATAACCTCCTTACCATGAGCAGATTCCAGTTCCCACTGTACGCATGCCAGATATAATTGGACATAATTCCCACTGACCTCACCTCAGCAAAGGTAAAGGCAGAAAGAAAAAGCATCATCCTTTCTCATTTCCAAGTATATTACCTCTCCCCACACCCCATTAATAGAAAACTCACGTCTGGCATCCTTGTTGCACCTACTAGCTCTGTGCTGTTAGTTCTGGTCACTTGCTCCAAAACTAAATCTTTTCACACTTCATGGCCTTGCACAGCAAACGCTTTTTGTCCAAATACCATGTTTTACCCAGTTTTTTTTGCTTTACTAACATCTAAAAGCTCTGTCTCTTTAAAGGAAGTGCCACACCTATTGCTCTGGTTTAAGCACAGATGCTCAGTGTGAAGTGCAGGCAGCTGCAAACCCACCGCACAGTCCCAGACGAAGGAGCTGCCCAGCCCCGGTGTCAGGTTTGGATGTTCCCGTCTTCCCAGACGTCACCTCTGGGTTAGGAGCTGTGCAGCTGGAGTCAACCCTGTTTCAGCGCCTGATCCAAAGCACATGTCCTTTCCAAGGAGCCTTCCCCACGCCAGAGGAGTCTCCAGGCACGTGGCTGCTGCTTGTGATTCAGTAAGTCACTGGAGAAGAACTGAGTATTCAGATAATAGTCACGGATGTATGAGGCAATTGCAAACAGATTACTTTAGTGGTCTCCAACCTTCTGATTTGCAAACATCAATGTATTTTTCAGCAGAAATCCCAATCCCAGAAAAAGTATGCTTTGAATTTGTTATTTTAGTTATTCTTTGGGAGCACCCTGGTGGTGACCTGTACCAGACTGAAAACTAACAATTAGAGATTTTCTATATGTATGTATATATATATATGTAAGTGTGTGTGTAGAATCTTGTGAGCAAATATTTTCAGATACTAGAAGCTTCAAATGCAAACAAACCACCAAGCCTGTCTCAATAATAGAAAAAGTGGTTATAAGTGTGGCCTAAACATCAGCAGTTGAGATTTAATTCCTAAGAATAACAATATCCTTGTTTCTCAGTGAAAAAACAAAATTAATATCTCATACTGGTTTCAGTATAAACAAGTTAAAAAGAAATTCATAAGTTAAAGTACTAGTTAACTGGGAATATAAGACCCTTAAATAGGTTTCAGCTTTTCAACACAGTTATTTGTGAAACTCTAAATGCTCTACCAGCTCTGCAGTTGTACAGGATGAGACCAGAAAGTGAACATTGTATGGCAGGAGGAAAAATAAGGTATTTTATACAGGACAGATGTTAAGATGTTTGTTTTTTGGCGGTTCTTTTCTCCTGTGATCATGTTTGCTTTTATACTGAGCACCAGGCAAGCCAGCCTTTCTGAATATTGCCAAAAGCCCCTCCTCAGTTCTACTGCTACATCTGCCATCCAGAACAGTCAGCACCTCAGCAACTATCCGTCCAAGTCATAAAAATTCACATATTTCCCATTTTCAATCCCACCAGAACGTACAAGTTACATACAGATGGTTAGAGGAACCCAACAAATGAGACACCCAGATCAATAAACCAGAAAGCAAACAAACCCCAAGAGAAATGTCTCTTTTCACCACTTTCAGAGTAATTTCCCTATCCTTGCATCTCTGGGTTTTAATAGATGTGATTATATACACAGCGTGAAGCCAGACATCAATAAGACAATACTGTGCTTGCTGACAGAGACGAAGAAAGTGATTCTCTTGGTTGCCCATTTATGTCCTGATGTTTCACACTTTTGAACTGAGTCACAATAGTACGGATACACAGGTAAAGAGTGTACTGAATTTAGGGTGAAATGGTTATGGCAGGAACTCACTGCTGATCAGAGCAGTGATGGACCTGTATCTTCCCCTCCAGTTTTCTACTTAGACCCAGATCAGTGCTTGGATACAGAGCATGAAAGGGATTTATGTACCATTGAAATATAGATGTGATTTGCAAAAAGATCAATGACATCACATGAACACTGATTTCTCTGACAAATAATGTTAGCAGGGGCAATTCAAAAGGGATAATTTTACGTACATTATGACCGAATTTAAACATTTGATGACTGAACAATCATTTGGTATGACATGACCAAAAGGAGTGGATAACAAAGGAAGACAGATCATCTTCCTGTTCCAGAGAGGCTGAAAGGCTACACATTCTTTTTGGCTACTTGTTCAAACTACATTCTGCTTGCTGCATTTTTGCAAATAATAAAGCAGTGCCTGTACAGCTTCATGACAATGCTAATTATGAAAGAATCTGTAATAATTCAAATGGACCTTATAAAGCTCATTTATGTCCACTTTGTTCATAGCTATGAAGGGTTTTGGTTTATTCTGAGACCATTCAATACAGTATTTGCATCGCTCAAAAAGGCCACATAAACTGGGTCCATTTACATTGGCGAAAATCCTCCTAACACAGAAAACTGAAGCAAGTTTGTTGTTTTCTCAAGACATGCAACTCGCCATCCAATTTTCCTTTTTCTACCTGACTGTCTTAGGTTGTGAAACTGGGGTAGGGCAGCCAGAGAGAGAAGAAATAAGCCATGATCACATATGGGAATGCAACAGGTACAAGTAGAGTGAAGGAAACATTTAGCTTTGTAGCATTAGTGGAAAGTAGTTTCATGTTACCTATTCCTTTCAACTAGACTGCCTGTACAGGAACCAGACTACAGACAAGATAAAGACCCAAGCAGTCAAGGTTTAATGGCAGCTCAGGCACAAAGGAATGCTTTTCAAATACTCACTCTAAAGTTGCAATGGGGAAATGAGATTTCTTTTCCCAATGATCCCATGAAAAAACAAAATAGTTTCTCCTTTGAGCAGCAGGTGCCCATCCTTAGGTTTTACTTGCTAATAAAAATACTGAAAGCTTCATATAATTACCAGTTGCAAGCAAGCTGGCACAGTTAACTTTGCAAATGTATGCTTGAGACACAGTCTGAATGTTATCACAGTCAACTCTTATGTTTCCATTTTCATTTACCTTTGATACAGAATAAAAGACATGAGCATACAAATACAGAAGTGTACTTTAAGTTCATAAAATATCTCGCTCGCTTTTGGCTTAGTAACATCATGTGCAAAGCAATAAAAATTGAATTAAGGCAAATTTGAAATGCTCTTTGTTTTTCTGTTGGTTTAATTTCCATTTTTCATGTTTTTTCCAGAGGCTGGTTTTAGCCTATTACACACAATACCTGTCTGTTTCTTGTCCTGTCAATCATCTGGCCATATATTTTACTGTTCATTGATGCTTGCAGATCTTAAGGTTTTGTAATCTGCAGCAAGCAATATGAAATATACTTGTTGATCTAAAAAAAAAAAAAAAGTCTTTCATAGACATGTGCTCTAGTTAAATCAGGGATGTAAGTATTAAAATTTCTGCTAGCCTTGTGCAGCAGGGTACAGCATGGGAGTTTTTCAAACACTAATGGGAAGCTGGTGGCAAACCCTGCAACCATTACCCTCAGCAGATCAAGATTTTTAAACACATCACTTCTTTTTCAGTCATTAGTGTCTTCTTAAAACAACATCATGCTTTGTTTCCTTGATCAAAGCACCAGACTTAGGAGTTCGAAAATAAATTTCACTTTGGTGTGTTCCTTTCAAAACACGTCAGTCTCATAAGCAGGCTATGACAATGCGATGTATTATGATGGATTGTGCTTATCCATGCAAATTGTCTAGATAGACAGTTTGCTACTCATTAAAAGGGATTATTCTCCCCTGCACACACCAGCACCACATGTGTGCTCACACACGGGTGAGAGAGATGGGCCTAAGTGTTCACATATGAGCCTTGAGGAAACTCTGCTTTTCCAGGATCAGTCACAGGGCTTGGAGCAGCTTGTTGGCTGAGGCTTTGGAGACACCTGCCCTTTCACAGGCACCTTACACACCTGGGGCACCTCCAGTGCCCCAAAGTGCGTTACCACGGGCTACACAGGTGTGCTGAGCTGCTCTGGAATGGCACATTGAGGCTCTGACAGACTATCCTTGAAACTCATCACATCTGCAGGGCTGTCTCAGCCACTTCAGCAGCTGCATTTATAGCACCTTTACACACAGATTATTATTCAATAGTTGACTGAAGCACTGCTCCCCATTTTCATGGCACAAACATCTTATTTCTTGACTGCATCGGTTTTGTTTCAGTAAAGGCACAATATTATCCTATAACTGCTTCAAGAACTCAGGTGTTTCCCTTCAAACATATTGCAGCTCTGACTTAGTTTAAAAAAAAAAAAAAAAGTGAAATATCTAAACTACCCATATACTTGCATAGTTTAAAAATTATTGATTTCCTGTTTGTGTCCTTTCTTCTGTCATACAACAGAAATACCCTACATTATGTAGTTTAGGGCATAGTTTGATATTCCAGAAAAAGGTACAATCCTTCATCTGGGGAAGGAAGAACCTATCAGTGAAATTACTAAACACAGTTGATCTCCTGTTAAATCCCTATGCACTCATATTAGAACAAATACCCGATTAATTATATTCTTGTGTGCTGTGATCCAGAATACTTTATTTATCGCCTTAAACTGCATCTACAACTAGACATCTAATGAGCAGTAGCTTTTCCCAGTAATACAGATAATCTCTTAGCAGAGAATTAGTTCTTGGAAAGTAGAAATGCACCTTTTTGCAAATTCCATTTTATACTTTCAGTTCCCAGGAGAAAGGGGAGTGGATCATAAGGAAGGAAGGGAAGAGGGAAAGACAGATTAAGGATGTTACAGTAATATTCTTTTGTTCAACATCTGCATGCTAGAGAGATTACACAGTCTTCAGCAGATCAGCAAAAGAAGATTTGAAGTGACTAGCGTTAAACCTCCTGAGCAACAGAAACACTCCGCCTTCTTCTTTAGCATCCACCCAAGCCATTCCAGGTCCACAGCTAAGAAATATTCCACCTAGCTGTTCAGATAGCCTTCTATCTTTTAAAACCACTGAGTACCATACATCCATGACCTTGGAGTAAACATGGTGTTAGCAGCACACACTCTCAAACAGATTCAACATCTGCAGGCAGAAGACAAGGGATCAAGAAAAATTTTCGGAAGAGTAATAAAATTCCACAAAGCCCAGCTAAAACCTTTTTTTTTTTTTTGCATCATAAAACCAGAATACTTAACACAGAAACACAAGTTTCCATGATTCTAATCTGCAAGACAGTTCATCTGGGAAATGAAAAATGGTTGAGCTTGTGAAACCAATGGAGGAGCCCCAAAGCTTCTGTTTTCCCCTCCCTGCAATGAACATGGAGACAATAAAGGTTTTATAGCACCTAAAATAGAAGAGGTACAGCTGAAGCAGCACAAGCACTGTGGAATAACACTGACCAGTAAACATTTATCATGTCAAACCCAATTTTCTATCATACTGATGATGAGTCAGATCAGCCTGCCTCTGAAATGCTAAGGAACACCCCAGCTCCCATCTTCTAGACATCTGACACTACAGACAGGAGGCTTTAGTTCACACATCAACAGGCAGGTGAAGTAATATGGGACATGTCTTCTCTCCAGCACATCAGTGTTAATTTGCTTGTTTGTTCCATATTCTATGTTTACAGCAACACAACCGGTCTGGATGGCACAGAGCAACACAAGGAGCTCATAACTCCTAATCCTCTACTGACTGTAAAACCAGCAAGGAAAACTTTGAAGGTAGATGGGCTCAGACCAATGCAATTCCCTTTCCTGCTTGGAGTCTCCTCAGAAGCCCTGCCAGGCTGCAGAGCTGGCTGCACAGCACAGCAGCCCACCCCTGCAGAGAGCAATCCATCCCCCAGTGAAACAACCAAACATTTCAACAGAAGGATATTTCTACTTATATTATGTAAACAGAGCATAGATTTTTAAAATATCAGGCGATTGCTGGGATACAAAAACACAGCACAAACTCTGTTGCCAACTACATGGTTCATAAGGTATCGTTCAGCCTGTGCAAGCTGAAATACAAGACCGCAATGCTGCTGGGAAATGATGGAGATCATCCACTTAACTTCACCTCTTTAGTAAAGCAGAGACAGAAGTTCCATTCCAAAAGTTCAAAAAAAATCACTTTATGATCAGGATAAATCTTTCTCTTGATTTTACAGGTATCAATAGCCACTGACCTTTTCAGTGAAGAAAAAAGGATTGAGGTGGTGTTTTAGGGGCAAAATGGAGTTTCAGGGATGAGCTGCCATGACTCCAGACAACAGGCAATGCAGTAATCCTGTGCCAGGCTGCTCTGGACCTCCAAGGATCATTCTCCCCCCTTCACAGTCTGAGTGCTGCAGCTCCAGCAGCAGGGATGAACACTTTTTACAGAAATCTCAGTGGATTCAGTTGGGATGAATACCCATTTATGTATCGCTGCAGCAGATCAGGCTGGAATACCTCAATGGGGTAATGGCCCCACTTTCCTTAAAGCAGACAAAGCCTTGAGCCTCCTAAAAAACCACACTAGGCATGCCTAAAGAGAGACAAAATTGATTTTACTACTTACCTCAGAATCCATAATTTGACCAAGAACAAATTCCCAAAGACTGACCTTGCAAATAGCTCTTTTGCAAAATTTTTTTGTGGCTTTAATATTTGCCACCTAACATTTCACATCTGGAAAAAAAAAAAAAAAAAAAAAAAAGGTGCTGCTTTGACCTGGTGCATAGTAATGTGGTGTGAAGCAATGAGAGTCAATTTGCTGGGCATCACCGAGACATAATATGTCGATTTGCAGAGTGAATCAAAATGTCTAAGCTTTCTCTTTTGTGATATCTGCAAATCGTTGAATAATGTGGTTCACTGACCAAGTGAATTATTTTCAAGGAGTTTGGCACATCTTTAATTACAAGATATGTAAAGATGAAATAGAAACATGCTGTGCATATTTCTTTATGGCTGCTGAACTTTTCTTATGGAAAAGCACCTGTTTTTATTAAACTGTCTCTAGAAGGCATAAAATGTACAAGATCTAGGTTGACAATATATTTCTCAATGCATATAAGTTAGCAGTTGAGCAACCTTACAAGGTATGGATCAACCATGTACACATATTGTATCTACACACACAAAGCTATAAACACATAAATATACAAATATGCAGAAAATAGATTTCTTCCTTTTACAAATGTCTTTATATTTAGGCAGCATACCCAGAGTATTATAAATGTTTCTCTTGCAACTGAGGAAGGCCCCCCACAAAAAAACAAAAATTCACATTGGGCCCTCTTTACTAAACATTTTTGTGCCCTTTATGCTTCAAAAATCATGAATTTGCATGCTGACAATGATTATGTAAGTGTCCTGTTTTGAGAATCAGGTCCCAGAGGATTCCTCAGCTTAAAGCAATTCTCTGGCCCCCCACAAATCGTGGTCCTAGTTAGTGGTCCTTGAGACACCATTTCCAGTAATGCAATAGATGCCCTGTCAGATACTTGCTGTTTGCTTTCCTCTCAAGCAATGAGCCCTTTCTGCTTTGTAACAGCAGCCTCCAGCAAAGGGTCCCTGCTGATTTTGAAGGGCTGTGGCACATGACACAGTTTTAAACTTCCACTCTGTTTAAAATGTTGCAGTCTTGGCTCAACAGACCGAAAATCATAGATAACCCTGTGTCGTGGGTTACCAGGGATCAAACTTTTTTCTTCAAACTCCCCTCTTCACACAATTACTATCAGTTGAGAGAGGTTTTATACAGACAAAACAGAGGATTGACTTAAGGGATATAATACTAAGATTTATTACTAGACAGATAGAAACTAAGAAATCACATATACTACAACACTACTACTTAACTAGCTTATCTTATGGAAATAACATATACTACAACATATACTACTACTTATCTTATTAATGAAAAGAATATCAGGTTGCTATATACAAATTTGGTCATTCGTTCCAGGAGTTTCAGTTTTTATTGCCTTGGGAAAGCAAGGTAAGGGGGAGAAAGTCCTCTCTCTTCCATGGAATTGGACGGTTGGTCGGGTGTAACAAAAGCATTTCTCTTAGCTTTTTTTTTCAGTCTAAGAGAAAGGTATCTTCTTTTGGTAAAATCATTTACAAAAGCATTTCTTTCCCTTCTCTATTAATCCAAAGAGAAGGAAAGGTTCTTCCTTTAAAACAGTTGCTGCAGCACTTGTAAAGTGTCTGTCTCTGTTATCTTGAGGACGAGTTTGGTGTGTTGTAGCTGGAAATTCCTTTAGCTCTCTCTCTCTCTCCCTTGGCTGGTGCTGCTGCATGATGACTTCAGGGTTGAGGGTATACCCCCTCCTTTAAGGACCCATGGCTTCTAAGGGGACTCTTAC
>VYXB01008441.1:55251-166883 GCA_013397135.1 Pachyramphus minor | reverse complement strand
ACAATGTAAGACTTGTTGATTTCTCTGCCACCTTTTGTGTTACAGAAAATAAACCATCTACTCGGTCAACATGTGCTCCCAATAAGTTGATCTAATTAATGGCAGACTACTGAGAAACTGAGAAGCTTTCCTTATCTGCATAGGAAAGGAGCATAAGTCGGCTTCTGACTTTTAAAGTTACTTGCAGGAAACTACCTTACCAGGCAGAGCTGCAAACCCTGCTTGTCTTTCAGAAAGAGTAGGGTAAAAAGAAAAAAGGTACCATGGTTTCACTTCAAAGTAATGCCAGGAGCTTAAAGAAGGTATGTTAAGAGCATTTGTGTGAAAGCAGCATGACACCTTCACTTCTCCAAAGTGGGTTTTCCTCCCAGTGTTGATGGTTAACATGAAGTGCAAAGAAATAAAAAACAAACAAACAAAAAACAACAAAACCCCCCACAAACAAACAAAAAAGAACCAAAAAACCCAAACAACAACTACAAAAGTTAGTCCAAAGGATTTTTTAGGAGGTTGAAAACATACACATGTAACATTGTAGTTAGTTTTTAATCAGTCTGCCAATCAGCACAAGTGCCCACTGACTTCAAAGCTGCTACAAGCCTGTGTATTTGTAGATGATGTACACTGACCAACAGCATCTGGTACAATAACCTGGAAGTTACACAAATCAGGTATGTGCAGGTAGGGTAATTCTGTCCTTATTAACTATGCAGAGCTCCTATTAAAAAAGAAAAAAAAAAAGGTAGTACAAGCCATTTAATTAAAATGGTTGTGTCCTATCATCCAGAATGTCAGGTTTATAAAGTATAGATTAAAATCAAATTAATGGAGTCTTATGGCTGATTTGCCTTCCCACAGTTTGTCAGCACAGCTAACAGAGATCTTCTCTCCCTGCAAGAAAATGCATTTTTCCCAGTTCCCACATCTAAATCTTTGGTTCAGAAAACTGTATCATCAGTGTTGTATGTCTGTGGTGAAGACATTCACTATGGTACCAAGATGTTCCAGGAGTGTTTGTTTGTTTAAAGGGAGAGATGCAAGAATTTTGGAATAAAAGTCTATTAACATAGATCAGTCACCATCAAATCACCAGTCAAAGATTCCTATTTCCTCTGGCTTTCAATGAAAAGAAATCATTAACTCTCCAGATTTGCCTATCTCCTAAAATAGTAGAGCTAACAAAACTGGAACTATCATCCTGGAGTGCAGGGAAATAAAGTAATATTAAAACCAGCTTTCGCTCCACAAGGTAATGCATACAACTTCTTTCAGGGGAGGATTAACTTCTTCATGTTCAAAGAAAACTAGGGCAAGCAGAAATGCAAGCATGGAAATCTAAAAATATTCCCTTAGTCCACAGAAAAGTAATTCTATATGAAATTTTTCAAATGAGTAGAACATCTGTGAAAGAAACTTGCACACATTGAAGACATGGAAAGAAATATTGCTTTAAAATGGAAGCATGGCTTGAAACCCACAGCTAAGTTATATTAAAAAATAAAAATAGTGATGACTAAGTAAAATATTGTTTTGAAAGATCCTAGATAACCTTCCACACTCTACAGGCATAAGTAGACACACAATCAAGGAGTGGATCCAACACCCACCTGAAGCCTTGCAGAATTTTAAGCCCATAGTGGAAGGAAGAATGTTTTTCTTCCAGGGGTTGAAGGAAAACCAGGAATATAAAATGATAGGAGACCATCTTAAAATTAAGTTTTAGGTGGAGATGTAAAGACAAAGTTTACAACATCCAAAGACTTACATCTGTATCATTCTAGACAGTGGCTGGAGAATCAATGAATAATAATAATGGGTCTCTGCCTTCCCAGCTGACAAACAGCTTTCTGGGGGAAAAAAAACCCCAAAAAAACAAATCAGAAATAAATAATGCCAGATACTATCTCATTAGAACTAATACCTCATCTCATTAAAAACTCACTTCACCCAACATGTACTTTCCTAGGGGTGGATAGAGCAATGCCATATAAAGTGTGCTGGAAATGACAGCTCTTGCTACAGGCAGGAGGACCAGCTGTGATCCACTTGGAACTTTATGCAACTCCAGACCAAGTTTTGTCACAAAGGAAAACAGTGCTACCATTTTAATATCTGTCTAATTTCAAGTTCAGTGGTTTTCCCCTTGAAATAACTTTTCAGTAGATTCCTGGAGCAGGTGTTATCTTTCCTCCATAAACCTTGAGATAATGTAACTATAATGATTTTCCAAATAAAAAGTGAAAGGCTATCAGGACAAATATCTCCATTTTGATTCCACTGAGATATTATTATGGTGATGGTAATAATTTCACAGGGGAATTACTCAGAATACACACTCAGCTCTGACCTGACCCACCTATCACTCAGATGATACCTTTCCCAAGTTGGAAGAATTTATTTTCATTTTCAGCTCAGTTCACCTAATCAAAATGCTTCATTGTGACAAAGAGTTCATTGTTCCTGTGCAAATTGCAGCTACCACTATGAAGAACCAGACACTGCTACAGCAAATCCTGCCGATGGGGAGCTCAACTTATGAGGAGACTTTTCAGATGAGCAAAATAAATAGTATATTACATTTTGTTACTAACAAAGTATACATTTAACACCCCCTGTTGGTAATTGCCTGTATTAATGCAACACTAATATAAGCTGTGGATATAGAATTTGAGAGTGAAACACCACCAATCCCTAAATACTGCCTGTTGCAAACTCCTGTAACCCAGATGATGAAGGGACCCAAAGCAAGGTAGGTGAAGAGCAGCATGTATTTTATTCAGCCAGGTTTTGGGAACACGAGGTTTTTTCAAGGTGAAGACTTAATGAGTTTTTACATGTCTAAAAAGTTGTCTGTACCCTGCAACTACACCAATGGATTTCACAAAAGACATGACCCTTCCCCATAAGCAGTGTCTTATTTAGGATGTTACCAAACAGTACTCAGGAGACAAGGAACCCATTCTGACCACCTGCCCTGCTGTGCCATTTGAGCCAAGGCATTTAATGCTGCCTGGGCATCAATGGCCTATCAGCACAGGAAAATATATTTTCCTCCTGGAAATTCTGTGTGAGTCAGAATCCAAATTAATCTTAAGGCACAAACCCGTTAGAATCTGGCAATGGCAAGACCTGACAGCAGAAAAAGACAAAGATTATCGCCTTTATTTCTTTTTCTGTCATTGATTAGCCCTCAGATATATGGACAGACAACACAGAGAAACCCATACTGATAAGAAGAGCCCTATTTGCATCCAAGTGCACACAATGGTAGTTTCCTCTGCAATATGGCATATATACATAGCTGCTTCTAGACAACCACAGCAGAGGCGTGATGCAGACACACAGCAAGAGACAAGACTGACGGATGAAACATTCTTTTTTTTCTGCTCAAATGGTATATCTGAGTCATATTTTCATGCTGCAAACAAATTTTGCAGCACTTAAGTTGTGATTTGAACAAAACTTTTCATTCAAAAATACAACCATAGCTTGTTTTCAAAAGCAAAACAAACAAACAAAACCCAGTAGCATACAATTATGGATTTAGAACTTGCTTTCTTTTCTCCCCTTTAGAAAACCAGGGTGTTAAAAACTGTACAATTTAAAATAATAATCACTGGTAGCATGAAGAAAAAAAATGGCATGCCTAACTCTGCAAAATAGGTTTGCATCAGGAAGTGTGCTTTGCATTCTCTGCTTATTGAATTATTGGAATCTAATCGCTAGTTGAATAGGCCAGAGCTGCCTTGTCCTCATCCCAGGGGAGACCTGAATGTTACTGAACTGCGATCATTCTGACAAGATGAGCCACTCCTCCTTCAGATCAGATCAGATCAGTCCAAGTGCATTCCTTTAGATAAGTAGAACAATTTTTTAGTTCTTGGTACAGGTCTGCACCCTCTCCAAACAAGGTCCCCTGCCAAACAAGGTATGGAAATAGGTTTCAAGTTGGCAGTTTTTCTGCAGGTCATTTTATGATGAAATAATGGAGCAAACACATTTTTAGTTCTTCCTGGGTATGAGAAAGTCAGTGAGAAATGTTCATTCTCTCACAATGGCCTGAGGCCACTGGCACTGTGGTCTTCTGACTTCAGCTCTCAGCAGCTGCAGCTTCCATCTTGCACTGCTACTGCTCAGCCTGCATCACTAGTTACACAAATGACCCACAGACAAGCTAGATCAGAGCCTTGAGCAAGGGTGGTCACATTCACCAGGATTCATGTTCCTGTAAGTGCTGCCCATTAAAGGGATACTCTGATGAACCTGCTGGAGTCCAAATCTCTCAGTATCGTCTCCTCGGTTCCTGCCAGATAGGATTTTTCACTCATCTGCCACCTGCTGCTTTGCAGCTCTGCCAGGATCAGCAAGTGGTCCTAGCTTTTGGGTGGTGATCCCAGGAGCATAGAATGCTCTCTAGCCCAAAATCCTACTCATTTTCTATCCTATGCTCCAGCAGATACACTTTAAATGAATACTGCAGTGTTTGCTGATTGTTTTATGGTTTGTTTACTTCTTGAGCATGTAATATTGTTAGGGTAATGTTGTTTTTAATTAGTTGGAAGAACTATTGTTTCAGAAGGCTGAATGCATTTGCTAGCAAGGGGTCTTTATAAATTCAGTGAATGTTACTGGTTATGCCTCCACAGATGGGTGCTGACAGCCAGCTCTGCCCATGCTCAGTCAGGCTGGACCCAAGCCAGTGCCAGTTCAGAAGCCGTATTAGTTGCATTAGGACAACGTTGAGTCCAAAAGCCTCTTGGAAATATCTAATTTGAAAAATGGGAGTGTTTTAGTTCTTCAAAGAAGTCTCATTTGTTATAAGTTATTCAACAAACGTGCCAGAACTTTTCACTGTTTCAACCATATGAAGTGATGAAGCCCAGAAAATAACCGGGAAATAAAGAACCAAGTAAGTTATCAAGAAGTGACCACTATCTGCAGATAAAGATATGCTGTAAGTGGAGACAGGAAGGGTGATCACATACACAGAAGAACATTATATGCTCACATACATACATGGTAGAGACAAGCATATACAAGTTGTACACATACAGCAAGAGACCTGATTTCTTCAGCAGTTCACTCCTTTTCTACACCTGCCTGTGGAAAAGCATTAGAGGGACAGAAGGAGTGGGACAGCTGGGCTCTGCCTGTGTTAGCAGAGGAGACAGTGATAATCTATAGCTTGTCACCAGACAGGAGAGCCCTTGGTGGACAAGCACCCTCAGCCAGTGAGAGGGGTCAGACAGAGCTGATCAGGCAGCATTAGATCACCCCAAGAGCAACACTGGCTGCCCAGGTCCTCTGATAGCACCAGATCACACCCATTCTCACAGAACTGGAGCAAGAAAACATGATGCAATTCAAATTTCCTTCCTCTCAGGCACATGTTGCAGGTTTGCCCATAAATACTACTTTGACCTAGCTCTTGAAGCAGTTGATGTGAATCTCAGTGCCTGTTGTAGTTTACAATGAGAAACTCAGCAGCTGGAGACTGCAGCACATGTTTTCTTCAGCTCTGAGAGTTGTAACCTCTACTTGTTTTGCTCCGGAGTATATCTACAGAAGTGTAGATTATTATGAATACATACAGACTAGGATAAACTATCCCATGCATGTGTCTACTCTGTTCTCTCAGTAAGGAAATAACCCACTGCTGGAGGCCAGACCTTCCTGGCAGCTTGGAAGCCATGATAATGCAAGTTCTGTCTAAAGACAAACATCTGGTATCCTCATTATACAGAGCTTACACTTTTCTACAAAGAACAAGGAGGCAGAAATATGTCTCCACGTGGGAAAGTCCCAGCTCACTCTTTGCAGGTCACAGTATGGATACTCCATGCCAGGACTAATTCAACCAGAACATGTGCTCAACTCAATAAAGAAGAGGGATCAGCAGAAGAGACTCTGGACTTAGAGGAAATTAAGAATAGGGGTGGAAGCCCATCCTTGGAAATACTATTACACAGAATAAAATATGCATGAGGAGGATTTATGTGGTAGGCTCAAGGTCTCCTCCTCCATTTCATTTTCTGGGCAAGTATAAATTACCTTGTATTTCTGAAGAAGCAGGTACCATAAGCATCTGGTTCATGATGTTTAGGTCACTTTTTCTAACCAGGAAACATTACATTGTCTGGGACATGTTTTTCCCCATTGCTAGAATGTTTGTACTGTTGTTAAATTCTTAGTGCAATATTTCCCCAGATCAGAAAGCTAAGAGGAGATAACACAGAGGAGAGGTTCTCAAATACATTCTTTAAGAAAAGCAGTACCCTACAAATCCCACAACAAGCCCTTATTGGCACTTCCACTAATATAAATAAAATCTATTTGGTTCTCGGAAAAACAATCACTTCATTCTTGTTATCAGAGGACAGAATCTGGGTCAACAGATGCGTTTTGGATATGCACCAATTCTTAAATGATTTAGTATTCTGATCTGTGGATACAAAAAGCAATTTCCTACATCAGCAGTACCTTTGCACAATGTGCAATTTCATCCTACCACCTACATTGCTGTAATCATTAAATGTTATAAAACATCTGATAAACTAAAAAAAATTCTGATATATGACCATAATGTAAATCAGTGCTTTGGATTATGGTGTGATACTAGTTCAGTTATTTATATGTGTTTCAACTAAAAAAATCCAACTGGATTTCAACTATCACAAGATTAATCTCACTAATACTTTATATATACAGATGGTCAGACAAGAAAAATTAGACAAATATGAAAAATTAATATATTCTTCTTGTATAATAGAAAATATGATTTGTCTCCTAGGAGATTATAACTGGAGCTTCTAGTACCAAGAATTACTAGACTAACCAATATGGGTCCTCTGCTTAGTGGGAAGTTTTTCATTCTGTCCCAGCTCAAAAGTTATTGTAAGACAAGGGAGGTCTACAAAGTGTGCAAATACAACACAAAACACAGACTTGCTTGTGCCAGAGTACAGCTTAGTAACTAATCAGAGTTATCTATAGCTGGAGTCTTGTTCACGTTCGTCCAACAGGTTCCAAAGATAACAGCAGGACAGTTCCATGAATTAAATATTCCAGCGCTGTATCTATAGGAAAAGATGCTCCATGTCAGTGTATCCAGGTCCCCACATTTAATTAATAGTTTACATCCAATAACATTTGCATTGCCAAATAAAGTCTCATCACAGAGCAAAGGCAGACAGGACCTGAATTCAGGTTCTACACATGTCACCTGTTGTCATGGTTTACAAATCAATATACATGTTTAAACACACAGAGTTCTGGATAGAAACAGGTGCCTGAGACACACGCACTCAGAAGTTCATCAAATTAAAGACCTTCATTCTCACAACCTGTAGCAAAATAGTTGATCTGCTAGAAAGAGGGAGCACAGCCAGAGCAAACATTTCTGGCAGCATGAGGATCAAAGAGGTCTCAGATAGCCAGAAAAAACAAAGGACGCTGACATCAAAATATTGGCAGCTTGCATTGTTTCTTTTCTTTCCAAATAAAATGGGCAAAGAAAAGGACTAGCTTTCCCATCCAAGCTCAATTCTCCAGCAAGCAGCATTCTGTAGCTGTAATTATAATCTTGTATTTGGGTGCACACTCACTAATTTCCTGGGCAAGTTACATTTAGGCTTGAACATGTTGGCATGTAGAGACCAACCTCAATAACAAAAATAGCTGCTGAGTTCAGCAACCTGCAGCTTTTTATAGCTGACCTTGCAGCTCTGCAAGATAGTGGCTCTGGGCCACTTCATTATTTCAAAGAAGGAAATGTGGTTCTGGGAGTTTCATGGGGACTAACAAGACCCAAAAGATAAGTCATTTCCTGGCTAAATTCTTTTTACTTGTTTTAACTCAGTCACTCTCATTTCAAAAGTATTCTGGTCCTCTTACTATTCACCATTCTGGCTGTGATTGGTGGAGCTACTCTTGCTTATGTAGTTTCATTTACTCCATGGACTTTTCCTTAGTTTATGCAGTTTATTATGCAGCTGGTTGCCCTTGAACTCTCTTCCATGTTGCACTCTGGACACAGCAAGTGACCATCAGTGCATTAATAGTATTTCAGTTGGACTTCAATCTTGAAGATGACTACAGCAATAAAATTAGATTATTTTAATAATATTAGATTATTAAAATAGACTAAGAACAACAAATAAATGCAAGCATGACAGTCTGATTCCATCAGTCTACTTCTCTGCTAGATTGGGCAACTCTGGCCATTAGCCTACCCAGCTGGCTGCAGATGTGTAATGAAAAAGCAGTGTATCTGCATTGGTACAGCTCGTTTTCATCTGCATTTGAGTAGTAAGAAAGTTAGAGAGAACTATTCTAACTTACTACTAGAAAGCTGACAGCAGCAGGAGCTGGAGCTACTCCCAGCTGTTGGCTGGTCCACTGCAGCTGTGACTGAAAACCACTGCTCTCCTCTGCCCACCCTCCAGCAGCAGAAGCTATCAGAAAAGATTTCTAACAGGAACAGAACCAGGGAAACCCACACTCCTGCACTCAGTAATTTACTCATTTCCAAAACCCCTTTTTCTGTATCATTAATAAAATCCTTGAAGACATTAAGAAATGCTTTCCAGCCCTCTAGGTGGCAAATAAAGCCACATCCTCAGCCACATAAGTAGATATATTAGTCACTCATATAATATTTGTGCTCCAGTATGCTCATGTTTACAAAAATCCTTGCTTAGTCTGGGCACACCAGAAACTGAGAAAGCTAAAGCAGTACCGTCTTCACTGTTTTCTTACAGAGTTATTACACACCATTGTTGATAACAACACTAGGTGATCTCTTGCTGGCAAGAGATTGATTATGGACACACCACATAAAACACACAGCTAACTGAGCTGGAAAATAATACATCACCACGTTCTTTTTGAGGATTGCCATTATGAGAGTCCCAGTGAAGAGAGGTGTTTATCTAGTGTGCTCTCTGCCTCCAGAAGAGGGGCTTCCCAGCTAATAGGCATGTGGAAAGACACATTTCCATTGTCCAAGCTCACAATGTTTCATTTGTGTAGTGCTGAATCCCAACTTAATTAAATAGCTCTAGAGACCAGGCAAATCTCAATATACACAGGCAAGTGGTCGAATAGCCCCATTGACATGTGTGTCACAGCTCGCCGGGTATCACTCCAAAAAGCATCTGTCTCAACAGTCTCATCTGATTCCTGCAAACAAGCTACACTTTGCATTTTTGAATTTAACAAAGATCACACAGCTGCCAACATACTATCAAAGCCTAAAGACCAAATAAACGTTTGGCTTCCCTCCAACCATCCTTGCTGTGGTATTATTGCTGACAATAGAGCCAGAGCAGCAAAAGCAATGAGATGGCAAATTTACACATGTGCCATATTTTTATACATTGTCTACATTTGCTGCTACAAGACTGTAAGCAGAACACTGGTGAGCATCTTCTGGTTGCAAAATCTGACCTATTTTAGGGCTTTATGAAAGCTGTACAGTGTTATCAGCGTATAAGGAAACTGCAGATGGGCAAAATTATCTAAGAAAAACAATTCAAAGGTGTTTTGTTTATTTTCCCATGTGGATAGTAGAAATAGATCAGAACTCTATATTCTCAGGGCTACATTTTGCAATTTTTGAAGAAATTGTGCAATATCCATAAAACCAGAGGACCCAACAGTTGACGTTTCCCTTGGCATCTACTCATTTCACTTTAATCCACACATTCCCCAGTCCTTGCAATAAGAGAAGCATGCATATATCAAAGGGCATAGTTTTTATTTGACCTGTGTGGAGGAGCTCTGTTGCATTTTTCAGCTCAGTTAATATCCCAGCTACCCTCTCACCAAAAGCCAAGTACATATGCAGATAAGAGGCCCTTCCTACAGATAGCAATACAACTTTTTTGATCTGTATCAGATGATTTGAACAGTGGACAAAGACAACTTCTCCTTTACTACCTCTCCTATTTGGTGAATTTCCACTGTATGTGAAGATCTGCAAGGAAGCAAGTAGTTAAGAAAGTGGAGCCAGAAGGTAGAGGCAACTCATGGCATTACCTCCAGCAGAGCCTAGGCTGGGTCTTGAAAAATGCTTTGTGCAAAAGCCCGAGCACTCAGAGGACCCCTGGTTTGGAGGAATGTCAAGCATGTTGCACCATCCTGCTCTGCCCATTTCAGCATGAACAGCTGTGCTTTGGTCAACTTCCCTTCAATCTGTATGTACAGAGAAGAGGAAGACAAGGCACAGCCACAGCTGAGAGGGCAGCAGCTTGTAGGCATTTCCACATACAGTCTTCTGCTGCCCAGTCACAAAGCAATGAACTGATTGTTGCACTGATCAGGCTCTGGTGTCACAGGGTGAGTCAGATGGCACTGACCCTTCATCTCACCCCACTGCAATGCCCCCAGTGCACAACACATCTCTTCTTTCATAGATCCCATCCCCTCAACCAAGCCAGGTCTAGCACTCGCCCCCTCCATCTTTGGGATGGAGGGATCTGCTATGACTCACCACTGCTCTGATTTCCAGCCCCTTTCATCTCCAGCTCTGCTCACTTTCAAGTCTCCCATTGATTCGAAAGCAGTTTGCCCTTGGCTAACAAGCTGTGAATACACCCCCTCTCAAAAGACAAGAAAAAGGCAGGAACAGCATTTTTGCTCACAAGGTTGCATTACTCCACACTTTAGGGTCATTTCACTGCATTTTGAGGGAACAGCTGTTGGAAAGAAGGGCAAATGGAGCAAAACAGAGGTGGGTGTTGCTGGCAACATTTGCTGAAGACATCCCATTGCCCCTGTACATTTTTAAGCTTGGGATTTATTTTTTTTTTCCCCCTCCAAGGCTTCTTTTAATGTATTCTTTCTTCAAAGTTTGTGCTATCTGTGTAATTTTTCAATCAGGGATTAGAGAGGATTAAGTCCTTGCTAGCCTGTGTCTCTCAGGGAGTGTTGGATTTACATGCATGCTTTACGCACAGTTCTAGTGCAAGCGCTAACAGTCATCTTAATGGAGACGAAGAGTGGCTTACTTTATATACTACTGAATAAAGTCAGGACCTGCCCAATTCTACACCTAGCTTCTCTCTGCTCTGCCCTCATGTCCTTTACCTTTTGTGTGTTATTTACCTAAAAAACACTTCATTAAGTAATTGCCTTCATATTGTGCCGATTGCCCCGGTGCAGGAGTGTTTTATAAAAAACACTAAGTTTTGGCTACGTGATACAATGGGGTCCCCCTGAGGTCCATCACATACCTATGCCAGAAGAAAATTCCCTATCTTTTGTACATTTGGGCATCCAAAAAGTCTACTTACTCCCATTTGATTTGGGCCATTCCCCCCTCACACGTGTTGTCAAATAATAATGTCAATCCAACACCACTTTCTTTTACCTCTGCGTATTTCCTCTAATAAATTTGAGAAAAATGATCTTGACTCTGTTGTTAAATAATACAAACAGCAAAGAATATTTACATGGACAAATTCAGTTTCACTTCTACTAGTCACTCATATACTGGATCAACACACAGCTCTGCTAAATACATTCACACCAGCTTCAGCCAGCCAAAACAGCTAACAGTATTAGTGACAAGGCAGTCAAAATAATCTCATTCAAGCCCACCAGAGTTGCTGGAGATATCCTCTAGTCACTAGCTTACATGGAAGCCTGTCCTGCTATTCCTACATTGCCCTGGTTAGCCATGATGTCTAGATTAAACCTAATGTGTCCTTATCTGCAGACAGACCCACATTCTCCGTTTCCCTGAGGATATTTCATATTTCACCCTCACCGTAATCATACTCAGCAGGACTTTATTACTTAGGTGCAATTGGTCAAATAAAATCACATTTGTGTAATATCGCCTGTCCTGACTAGATAAGTGTTCCTGGACAGTGGGACTTTGTTTCACACGCAAACTCCCAACAACGAATTGAATAAATGAAACGTTTGCTGAAAATGACCATAAATAGTATTAGACTGGCCAATATTAACTCCTTAAAGCAACCAGGTAGTCATAAAACGATTTTCAGTCATTTACAGTGACTGGAAAAGAGTGACATCATGAAAAATAAGAATTTAAGGAGACTAATAGCACTAGCAGGAATTAATCATTATTTGTCTCTTCCAAGCTTTTTCATAAGTTAACATAAATATTAATTTAAGAACATGATGTTTTTAAAAGTACAGGGTAAAAATAATAGTTTATACCATAAGTTAGGGGGGAAAAGTTGTTCTCTGTTGCCCAGACTTGAATTCCTTTATCATTTGAGATCCTTATTAAGTCACTTGCATGGTATAGATTACAGTTCAATCCTAAAATTCCTCTACATTTATGTTTCTTATGTTTTTTACTTTGATATCCTGCCTGTTTTAATGAAGAACAGAATGTGCAATAGCTTGTTACTTACGGCAGTACTTTGACAAGGAACCTGGATCTTAATAAAAAACAGGAAATAAAATCCTTCATATTAAATCAATTCTTTAAAAAATAAGCATGTGAATGTCATATTTAAGATTAAAGGTATTTCTCTTTCCAGGAAAGGATCATAATAAGGTGGGCATGTGGCTATTTCGAAAACTGCACACATTTGGTAAAGAGCTTATAGAAAACAGTGTCAAATCCCATATTGAACCCAGCTGCTGGTACTTACTTTTTGATGTAAGGCTTACTTCCTGCAGATATACATCAAATTAAATTCTTTACTAAGCTCACAATGGTGTTTTCCCTTTAAGCAGAAAGGCAATACTTACCTGAATGAAATATTATATCTCTTTAATGGGTTTCTACAGTGAAGCCACATTCTACATTTAAAAAGGTACAGTGACAGTAGGAACAGAGAGAAACATGCTGTCTATTAAACCAGTTTATTTTCTCAAAAATAGCTTTAATGAAGCCAGTTGGGATTTGTTACACCAAGATATATCTTATGACCTAAGAGCAATTTTGATAGGACTGTTCCTCTACTGTCACTTGGCCAATAACCCACTGATGATTTTAAAAGTTCTCCTCAGAACGGAGGAGGAATAGAGTATTGCAATAGCAGACTCACCTCACAAATAAGGGTAATGGACACAAATAATGAGTCAAAGGAAATGGACAGATTCATGCAGGTTTTCCAGGCTTTGTTTGGGCTTGAAACATTTGGTGCTTTTGACTGTAAGAAAGAATTCCCACTAGATACAAACCAGAAAGATTTTCACTACTAATTTTGATTCAGTAACGTCCGCAAACGTCTGTCTGAATTGATAATACACTGTCTCCTATCAAGAAAACAAATGACTGAGGAATCAAAGAGATGCAATGTGTTACATGTTAAGCTCCCTTACATTCTGTCAGTGTCCTCTGCCTTTTGGATATATTTGCTGGTAGACACAGGATTCTTAATAGATGTCAAAAAAAGTCATAAGATTATTCAAATACAAGTTAAAATACAGAGCAGAACTCACCAACTGTTGCATCAGTCAATACACACTCTTTCTGTTGCCCTTAACTTAGAAGGCAGTCCATTTCAGAGCCCAGATATTAACCTAAAATGATCCAGCAGTGATGTGAGAGTAAGCATGTAAGTAGATTAACAAGGGACAAGAATAAGTTCAACCACTATAAGCTAATTTTCCAAAATACCCAGCAGAGCACTAGAGGCTAAGGGTGTGGAAGGCACTGGACAGAGGTCTCTCTAACACCATTTTAAAATAGTGCTTGTCTGAACTTTTTTCCAGATATGGTAGTTCAGGAAGAAGATGGCTAGTGGGTGCTGGGAGTCCTCAACCCTGCTGTGTAACTATGAAAAACAGAAACAGTGCAAGAGGCAGGCTGCCACTGAGAGCCTTTCACATGTTGAAAGATTTTAGAAGTTTAAAGGGCATGTTCATTCTTAAAATAGAGTTGATCAACTATAAAAAGCAAAATAAAATCCTTAGGTCAATTTATGCCCAGGTTTCTGGGCATTTCTCTTCCTAGCAGCCTGGTCTGGATTGAGCAGTGTTAAGTGGGCTCATAATAAATTGAAACCTGACTTAGAAACTCTCATGAACACTATTTTTGGGCCCTAAATTCATCTGTTTGCAACCAAATTGCCTCACTGTGAAAACATTTTTTTCTGTCATTGCCTTGTCTTAACATTATTTCAACCCATACTAAAGTTACATACCAAGGAACATTCCCACGTAAGTGATGCTCATCCTGTCCTTTGGAGAAGAGATGAATTGTCAAGCTTCTGAAAATTTTGGGTGCAGTTCCAATAAGAACAGGAACATTTGACAGTTGATGGTGCCCATCAGAACCTGCCTGTTTTCCTGTCTAAAGCCAGCTCTCTGCTTTTAGCCCAGTATCTTTGAAACAAGCACTGCTTTCACAAGCAATGTTCCCGAAGCAGGTCAAGCTTTAAATGAAGATGTCTGTAGAAGTTGCTTGTTCATGTTTATCTAGCATTGACAAAAAGTCTGTAAACCGGACAAAAGCCCAAACAACCATTCTGCAGGGTCTCATTACCAACAGCACTGAAAAGCCACAACAAGACTGAGCACCATAACGTAGGTAACTACCGACTCTGATTTGCAGCAAAGCAGCTTTGCCAGACAAACTAGAGAAGCAAAACTGGAAACATCATGTAACTGAAACATTTTAGAGAATTTCCCTATTTCACACCCAAGGATGTCCCCACAGCATTTGAATCCCGGAATTCAGCTTGAACTCTCCAAGTTTCACCAAACCAATTCAGCCCTCCCAGTTGAGGACAGACTCAAAACTACTCTCATTTGGAGACTACCACAGCTGTGCTGGACCAAAACACATGGGAGCTCAAATACCAGCCAGGTCTTTCCTCTTTACGTGTTAGTTATCTCTACAATTTCTAGAAATAAATTTCCAGTAATTGCTGGCAGAGGAGACAGCAACAGTGGAGACAAATGCCAGCTGGGCACAAGTCTACATGTGGAGCCAGGCAGATTGAGAAGGGCCTGGGGGCTTTCTGTGGATGAGCAGTTCTTAGCATAACCCAACATCTCTCTCCCTTCCCTGTACAAATTGCTTTGCTTAGACTGTTGCACACTCTATGCAGCTGCATTTCTGCATAAAATACAGCCAGAGAGGAGGCTGAGTTCTGGCCAAACTGAACATTGGCTTTGCTGCACAATTTTCTTGGGTTGGTTTGATTGATAGAGGAGACTTCTCCCAGCCCTGTGGGTGTTTGGCTGCTTTTCCTAGAGGATTTCTGGTAAGACTTCTCCAGCCACTACTTATCGGCTACAGACAGCCATTTTCCATCCTCACAGATACTTTCTCTTGTATATATACTTTCAGCAGACTGTCACAATTTCCACAATGCCAAAATGCCTAAATATTTTTATTTTTCTCTCTCTCTGTATATATGTATGGACTAATGCTAAAACAGCAGCCATTGCCTTCTCAAGATGTTACATGCACAACCAATTCCCCATCTTCAGCCCAACTTGCGGTGTTTTCTTCCAACGAAGACCCACTTGCTTGAGCTAATCCCATTTCATGTTTTCCAGATAGGCTACTTGCCATGCACATGCCTGGGCGAAGGCAAAACTTAAGGCTTCTTATTGCTCACAGGGGTATAGACAAAACTGAAGTCAGAGCCCCACAGGGCAGTATTAGGCAGAAGCATGATTAATGCAACAGTGTCAAGAAAAGCAAGCCCTGTGGAGGATCTGTGGTGATATTCACCCAGAAATAAGAAAAAGTATAATTTAGAAAAGGATTGGGAAAAATTGAGCACAAACAGAAGTGGGAGTCCTTGCTAAACCATAGACACAATTCAAAATACTGGAAGGTATTTTAAAAGTCTTTAAAAGCTCAACTTGACCAGAGTAGTACCAAGAAGCTCTAGCAAGTCTCACTCCTGTTGCATTTTTAGAATCACTCTTATTTCAAACTCTGTGCTTGCAGCTTCTGTGTCTGTGAATACTTCCTGAGCAAGAGAGGCTTTGAACACATTATGAAGGTCCTTAGCACAACAAGACACTTGTACCAGTAGACTACACAGAAACCCAGTGGCAAACACCCCTTCTGGTACAAGTCAAGTCACAGCACCAGCATCTTATTGGGATCAAGAAGTCCTCTCACAAGAGGCAGAGCTGCATTCACCCACACACCAGGATTTGCTCATGGGGCACCACATGTGAAGCTGCTAAACCCTGGAGTAGAATCGTGTGTGAAACTCTGCTTGTGAATCACAGTGCTTCGCAGGAATGTTTTCCTTTGGTTCCAATGTATTCAATATGGGCTTGACATCCTGACATTTCATGCTGAAATGAGTCTAGACATCCAGAGTGGAGCCTTCAACAGAAGAGCTCAGCCCAGAGTCATGCAAAGTTGGGACAGTCACGTAACTCACAGATGTAAAACGCAGTGTTGCTTTTATACAGCAAACTATGCAAAATAGGTATTACTCTTTCCTTGCTCACCAGACAGGACTCTGTACCTGGTGGTGCTTAGGCAACTTTGAAAATCATAACTGTAGAAGACTAGGAACCACAGGAAAAATGAAGAGCCAGACAAACATCTTTTTGACCCTCACCAACTGCACTGCTAACAAAGCCAAAAAGATATTGCCCTTTAGGAACATTGCTACTTGACAAATGGTTGCCTGCCCTTTATGAATTTATAACAGATCCCACCTGCTATNGCCCACCCCTTTAAAAAAAAAAAAAAAAAAAAAAAAAAAAAAAAAAAAAAAAAAAAAAAAAAAAAAAATTAAAACTTTTCTTCAACAGAACACAGCCAGGCCCAAACCAAGGGCATTTCCTATCTACCACCTCATGCAGCTGCTTCTGGGCACCTGCAGCTCCTTACATTTCTCCACAGCCTGGGGAACCTGCTCCTTGGCCAGCAGGAGCAGCAGTAACTGAGGCCTAAAGACTTCTATTCTGGGTCAGATTATTTTTTTGGGGAAAAAAATTCCATTACATTATTTCCAGCCAATGTTAATTTCTATTTTTCTCCACAATAACAAAACTACTCCTTTATAAATCCTAGAAACCTGTTCGGTGGGAAAGAATAGATGATAATTTTCATCTTTTTTACTAGAAGGCATCCCCACTTAGCTGACCAGAAAATTAGATGGATCACTAATTTAAAAGAAAAAAGTACTCCTACCTGCATTAATGCATCAAGACACACCTGTTAGTGTCTCTTGCAAATGCAGCAGAAGCAAATTCTAAGTCATTAATAATTTTTCTCCTTTCACCCCTCCCCAAGAAATTAGTAGGTGGAAAGACACCCTTTTAAGGCCCAAGATTTCTCCTATTCCCAGGGTGCTTTAATAAAAAAAAATAATAATTTACTGAGCCAAACTTCCCTGTACCATGACTGAAGCTTGTTCTCAAAATAAAGAACATCTTAGAATTCATTTTTTCTCTCTTTCTGCAAGAGGCCAGGTATGCAAGATCTAGCTATTTCTGATTAAAAGAGCTTTTTAGCTGAGGTAGGAACATTTCATGTTCCTGAGTGATTTCCTGAGTGTCACAAACAGCCAAATGGGCCACTTTATCTGAAGAAACATTAGAAATATTTCCTTAAAAATCATCCTTCAAAGGAAACTGTTGAAAAGAATAGTGCAGAGTGTGTAAAAGGACGGAAGAATTAGCACACTGACTTAAATTCGGCCTCTGGTTTTCTCTAAGGGGAATAAATCCCTTTGAATGATCCAGTTTCCACCATAACCATAGAATTATTACCCAGACTGGCCCTGAGATATTCTACACTGTGGAATTAGAAATACTTTGCATTACTTGCTATCATGGCAACATGGAGAGTACTCAGGCTTATTGCAAACTGAATCCAGGACAGTAACTTACACTGACAATCCCATACCAGTAACTTCTGCTGTTTAATTCCTTAATTAAAATTGAAAGTTCAGTGTTTTCTTTTACAGAAAAGAAGAAAAATATACAGAGATTACAGATAAGAGAATCCAGCATAATTACAAAGGTTTTGGTAACTGCTCCATTTGTAAAGCATTTGAAGATCACTAGATGAAAAGCACTTACTTTTTTATAACAAGTCATGGCAAGAAACAATGGTTACAGGCCCTCATCAAATGTAGAAAACAAGTTTTGCTGACCTGTTTTTCCCACATTATCTCTATTTTCACAACTAACTTAGGTGAAAGCTATTAACTGCCCTACTTTCATTAAGATTATACTGTGCATCTTTCAGCAGGTAAGTGAACACCAAAACCATCTTTTTCTTACAAAAGCCACAGGTGATTACTAACTTCCCTTGTATCTGTCTACGCTTCAGCAACAGTTCTACCTAAGGATGTCTGTGATTTATTGTGTTGCATCAGGAATCCCAGCTATCCTCACAGAAAGGCAGATACGATGAAAATGTGTTTGTACTGTTGAATGCCGTGCAGAATCCCACACAGAGGGAGACTGGCGAGCACACTGCAGGATGGTACCACTTGCTGCTGTGTGTTTTCTATGGTCAGTATTTCGTGGAAAAGAGAACATTTGAATTTCTACCCGTCTATCTAAGTTTCTCCAGGCATTGGCACAAAGGCAGAACAATATGGATGCACACACCAGAGTAAGCGAGGCAGCAGTGACGGCCCTGCTGCAGCCCGCCTCCAGGAGCTGGATGTACTTGCCCACTAGATGGTGCAATGGAATAAAAATAAGAGCTGGAAACTCCACTACTTAATGTTTGGTATCCTGGAGAAATCTAAGTATTCTTACTTCTCGTTTTAGCCCATAAACATCACAAATATTGTATAACCATGAATTTTTATACCCCTAATACTGTGGTTTTTTGAAAATCGTTTTTAAAATAAATGAAATACTAATATTCCTTCACTGTGAGGTTACAAAGGCTTCTGCTGAGGAGCCTGTATAGTAAATATTTCAGGCCTGAGCTTTCAGTATTAAAAGGCAGATGTCTAAACTAAGTCTGTACAAGTAGTTCTTAAAGTAAGTACTGCATTGCCACAACCAGCAGTACATCCAGGGAGGGCTCCCCCAGCTGGAGTCTGGCAGGAATACTGCCTATTACGTGTGAGCAAGTTCAGATGGGACTCAAGGGTAAGACATGCCCAAAACTGTTAATGGCACATGGTTCACAGGGTCAGTCAGAGTTCTGCACCAGCCTCCTCCGGTCCAGGCAAACTGGAAAGCATTTGCCATGCACCATAATGCATGTGGGTGTGTATTTGCTTTGGAGAGTATCCCAGAAAGCATTTTATTGCACTGATGGTTGCTACAGGAGGAAAATGGGCCTTTGGCACCCCTTTAGTGAAAGGTGAGGATGCATTTTATTTTACTGCTCTCTGATGCTGCTAAATATGCTTTCCTATGCATGTATGCATTGGCTGGAAGCATAGGACTCCCATGAGTAATCACCTTAAAGCTGCACCCCTGAGAACAAGTTGTTTGCAAAGGAATGGAAATCAGATGGGGATAAACCTGGAGCTCAGAAATGGCACCATCATCCACAGTAAGCATCATGTCTCTCCCTCCTCCAGTCTGTTCAATTCACTGGTGTCATTTTTAGGCAAAGTATGCTTATTAACCAGTTCTGAAACCATACTTCTCTGAATTCTGCAGAGGTGGTGAAGTCCACTCTGTGACACTTCGGTTCTGTCTTTCCAGAAGTGGCATCAAAGGGACATAAGCTCTGACATGGTCAGTCCACACCAGGTGGCTTTGCAGAAACTTGGGAGCCACTCCACTCACAGTGTGGTGCCACACCACCTCACTGTCCCCAGTCTGATGTCAAATTTCACATGCAAAGCAAAGGAGGATCTTTGTGAACTGTAGCAGCTAAGAAGTTGAAGCTGTAGCTTTTACTTACAACATCTTCCTCAATAACAGTCAGATCACGGCCACGGGAAACCTTGGTGCTTCTGCCTGCTTAGAGTTTACTCTCTGATTGGTTCTAGTAGTCTCACAAATTCCTTTAGGTGCTTCTTTTCAGGTTATTTTCTCATATTCACAAACTTCACCAGAAGAATACTTGGCAGGTATTAGCCCATCCTGACATGAAAACCTTACTTCTGCCCTCTGTGCTGCCAGAGCAGGAATTAATAAACAGGGGCAATAATCCTCTTGCTCAAAAGATGACCTGGAAGCAAAGCTTGCTTTGCTTCTAGCTGGCTTTATCTCAGATGCCTCATCCAAAATCCCATTTGTCACTAGAGGGCACTTCAAACCAAGCTGTCCTTTCATATTAGCACAGTCTATAAATGTGGAGGGTTGTACCCAGCCTACAAAAAGTTCTTGTGGCTCCTAGAAAGGATGCACAGCATATCTAATATAACTTTATGTTAGACAAAAGCCCATTTTAAATAAATAAAAAAGTTTCCTATATTTGGGGAGTAAAACTGAGTCCAGAAAATGCCTGTCTTGAAAGTCTAAACCAAAGCTGTAGGTAGTATAAAACAGATTGTTTTGTTTAACATAATTTGCAAAAAACCCAAAACAACACAAAAAAACCCCCCACACTCATTGTTGCTTAACAGATTCTTTCTCACTACAGTAAGCAGTGCTTTGTCTGTGTACTTTTAACTTCTGAATTTCAGAGATTAAAAAGCATGAATTAGGACTGAAAAGAGCTTGGAATTCAATCTTACTGAAAGGAAACCTAGGACCAGCCAAGTACTACTAATCTGTTCACATTTAGATAATTGATGCCCTGATTTGCCACAAACTACTCACCAAGAGCTGCTTTACTTCTTAAGAACTGTAGGTCAACCAGTTTGGTCCCATATATTTGATGTCATATTTGCCAAACTCTTTAAAAGCTTGGAGTACAAGTGCTTGAAAGCACTGCCCAAGATGTATCCCAGTCAAAAGCCAAGACTTGAGGAAAGCAAAGATTACTTTCAAAGTCTGGGTGACATTTGACTTCTTGTCCCTGCATAAACAAACAGTTAATTAATAAGACATTAGGTTAGGCAGATAACCTGCCAGCCCCGCACAAGTGGGAGCGACCAGCACCCCACGGTTTAGCAACATGAACAGTAGTACCCAGTAGGCTTGGAATGTTAAAAAGGCTGTCTTACTTCTTGAAGGGTTTGAAATCAGTTTTCTAAGAAGCAGGAAAGTACCTTTAGAGACTCAAACATACACTTCAATAGGAAGGAAAACTGTAAGCTACACTGAAGTGATATGTTGGTCTGAATATAGCTGTAAAGTTGCCAGCTGGTATCACTATGGTGTGACAATACTTATGTATTTTGTAGGGGACACGCCACATCCAGAGCTTTCACAGAATGAGGTACCTTAGCTGATACTTATTTCTCAACATTGTATCGTCAGAGTGCCAGTGCTGATCAAAATATCAATAGACAGCAAAACTCAAACAAAACTTGAGAACATGGTCTGTGTTTCCTCACTTAAACCAGAGAGTCCTGTCCCCTAGAAGTATTTGTGAAAATTTTAAAATGAATGCTGAACACCTAGAAACAAGTTACAAAATATATAGACCTAATGATTTCAAAATCCTCTGAGATCAGAGTCTGATTTTAAGAATGCCCTGGGTTTTTACCACAATGTTTTCAGGTGCTGAGCAATTAGTTGCCAGATCCACCTACTCTGAATATATGGGATGTGCTCACACTTTACAACAGACCAAGTTCCTTAATGATATCTTTAACAACTGTTCAGTATCAAACTTAAAGGATCTGTGCTTCCTAATACCACTTGGTTACATTCAAGAGTAGATTTATATTAAAATTAGCTCCTATAAAACCTGCAGCCACCTACAGACCTTTCATCAAATTCAGAAATAGTTCGATTCTATGCTTTCTGACAGTGCCTCTTTAAAAGCTGCCGGATCAAAAGTAGGAAACAGAAATCCCAGGCAAGGAGACAGCAGTCTGCTTCTCTGATAAGGCTTCACTACAATAGTAGCCGCATTTTGCAGCGGAAAATCTAATTCCAATTCCAAATTGAGTCATTTGAACCAAAGGAAAAACAAACAAATACCCAAATATAGGGCTAGAGGAAGATGTGAATATCAAAGAAATAAACTATAATTTGATGCAAAAGTCTACCAGTTTGCAACTTGAAGGTTGTTGAAAAGTGACAACTCAAGACATGAGTGGAGGGTGCTCTCACATCAGTGGTGAACTTCAGCACTGGAAGTGAGCTCAGAGAGGCTGCAGTGGCTGCCTGCCAGTACTAATATGTACACAAAGGGTGTTGCTTCAGCTTCATCACACGCAACTTTTGCTGAAGATACTAAAACAACAGCACTGCCCAGTCCTTCAGAGACTGGGTCAGCCTTGCAGAAACCTCTACAACAGTAAAAATACTTAGGGCCAACAAAAACATCACTGCACACGCATTTAAAACTTAGAACACATTGGCTTCTTGGCCAAAGGCCACAAGCCAATTGTTAAGAATGGAGGAAAATATGTCATTTAAGAAAATATTCATGAAAACTCTATTAAATGAGAGTTGCAAATAACGGGATTTGGCCTTCACTTGTCTTTGTGAAGGCAGCATCCAATGAAGGTTTCTGGGGACTGACAGTTCCTTACCTTATTCTCTTAAATTCTGCAATGACACACCCATTGTATTCCCAGTTCCATCCTATTACTCAAACCAGTGTGATGACAGCTAACCACTGCATATTCTCAAATCATAGATAGGGTGATTTCAAAATTATGTAATTTTGGTTTTCTATAATACAGAAGAAAAGTATGTGCTTCTGAAGAGCTACTAAAGTATATATACTTCCTTATTTAAAATATGTATTATCTGCTTTCTGAGCTGCTCACTTGATTCTGTGAGAAGACAGTACACTTGGAAACTCTGATACACCTCATTTGACTGGTTTTTACTCTAGGTTGCACCTAAAGGCACAGGTTTGCCCAAACAAGCATTTGGGTAAGTATCATTCCTAGAGGATCTGCAGTACTGGATCTATGTTTCCATACAACAGCAGATAGTTTTGAGGAAAACTTATAAGGAAATTCCAAAAACAACCTGAAAAAAACCCCTAAAATTACTAGCATCTCATGGCTGTCTTCATCCTGCCAAAAGCTGGTTTTACCACAACCATTTTTCCTAAATTCAAGGGAACATTGCATTGGACACCATATAAACAATCAGACAGACTAGATGTGCATCAACGATGGTCCGATGTCACTAATCTGCTGATCACTGAGCCACCTAAGTGTATAATGAGAATTCCTGCAATTCATCTGCAAGTACAATACCTTGTACTTCCTACTATTAAAGTCTTAGCCATTTTTAATATTTTTGAGTTTGTGGTTATCCACAAAGTGGGGAGTTTTCCTGTCCCACCCACAGAAGGAGGCTCACTGCAGCTTTGTCTGAATAATACACTATATTAAAATCTTTCCATTATTGCATTTATGTTAGCACTTAAAAGAAAAAAATTAACTGGGCAGATACTTGAGGAACCCAAGCTGTGATTTCACCACACACATTGATCACATATCCAGTGATCTTCCCGCAAAAGCTTTAGCTCACACCTTAATCTTTATTCAGTTAAAAGGAAGTGGTTCTTTGAAGGTAGCCACTTCTTATCTCAATGAAAATGGATGAAAAAACCTAAAATTTTGATCCAAATTTCAACCAGATCTTATTTGCAGTTCAAAACCGTCTAGAGAACTACTGCCTTCAATTTCTGTTCCTGGTTGTGGCTAACGCTGTAAGAAAGAATATCGGGACAGTCTTCAGAAAATTACCAGATTACTCTGGAAGATCAAAGATATCGGTGAGTTTCAAAAAAGAATCCCAATTATATGTTCTCATACCTTTATATCTTATATTCACCTGTTCTTGGAGAAAAAATATCGCAGTAGATGAACACTTTGCAAAAGACAAACCCTTCAAACAAAGCAAAAAACACAAAGCATGCCAAGACTGGCTTTGCAGATTCATCTGTGATCTCCTCATGGTTTTTAAGCTGAACCTGTAAATTACTAAGTACTCAAACTTCAGAAGGAAATCAAGGAAGAATAAAAATTGATTTAGTCATATAAATGCTGGAAGCAATGAAGGCTTCATGTGATGTTTGACTTTCTGATAAACTGTGCTGCTAAATGATTCCTGGTTTCAGAACAGTGACAGCACAGTTTGGTAACCAAGAGATTGCTTCTATGACATAGCCATGAGTATTTTACTCACCACAGTCTAAAGTCAAACTTTTCGAGAAGAGTCAACAGACCAAAAGGGATCAGTCCCACACATTTTTCCAAACCTGCATCCATCCAAAGTAAGCAGTGATTCTACTGATGTGATCCAACTATGCAAACTGATAAATCCAGTTGATTTTAGTCCTTGAAAAAATAACTTCATAAAATCCCAATGGCTACTAGATTTTTTACAACACTCCTCCCTTATACGTAGTGGTGGAGTATAGAAAGATACTTCACAGTGTCTTGCAAGATTGGTTCCATTATCTTTCTACTACAGGTTCTGCAATGTGCTTCTTGACAGCAGAGAGAAAAAGGTTTTAATTTTCTTGACAAAGAGCAGCGACCAATATAGTAAAAAGTAAAAATCCACTATCAAATACAAGTCAGGAGGCAACAGGACAGGAGAAATTGGGAGTTCAATAGTACCAGGCCAGAAGAAATAGGGTCTAGGACTTGAGGGTTGCTTTTCTCCTTCAGATTTATGAGATCAGTAGTTTGTTTTTCCCATGAGGCCCAAAGCACTCTTTTCAAGTAAAAAACAGTACTTTCAAAAGGGAATAGTTTTGAAACAAAATTCAGTCCTCCCATTCAGTGGAGAACAGTGCATGAACTCTTAAAGGAGCTGGGCTCCAAACCAGTTCTCCCATGCCCGCAATTCCCTTTATAATCCTGCTGTGGAACACAACTAGTATAGAGGTACATAGTGCAACCTCCAGTCACAATGAATTTCATACAGAAAATATCCCACTAGCCAGAACAAGCAGCATTGAAGCCAAACATCTTCCTTGTTCCCAGATTCTTTTGAATTCTATCTATTTCAGCATTTTCTGCACACAGATCCTATGTCGCCACTTTCTCCAACTCTGTGGAAGAGCCAAACAGTGGATTTCAACAGGGACTGTCAAAAGAAAACGCAATGGATTCCCAATAGAAGCAGCAGAAACAATTCTAAAAATATCCCTTAAAGATTCCACAATATTTTCTTCTCTTCTGAAGAGATATTTGATAAAATCAAACAAGGAGCAGTAGGGTCTTCACCCTGAAAATACTTCTTTCTAGAGCTTGACCAGATCTTCCAGTTTGATACTTAATTTACTTGAGGGTTTGTTAAATACTTTTAAACATGTCATTAGTGAAAGCCCTAGGGGGACATGCAAAGAAGAAAATGGGTTAAAATATAGAAAAAAGTGAAATCTGTGCAGTTAATCTTCAATCCAATGCTGAAAAAGTTCAGCTTTGTGATGTTGATTGAGGGATTACAGCATTGACATGTGCACACATCAAATTTTATTCCCTGAGTTGAATGACTTTAATATTGAATTTTACAAATGTTATGAAGATAAAGTTATGCCATGCTTTGATGTCTCTCTTTGTTATAATAAATTGCCTGAATTCATTTAGATGACCTTGATTTCTTTAATCATAAAAAAAGGGGCAAAGTTCCATCCTGCCCTTGTCTTTTAGCCCTGGCACATCACAGTTTTACATGGTGTCATTTCAGCAGAGAATCCTCAGAATACCGAAAATAAACCTGTTAGTAATTCAAGAATGCCCTGACCAATCACTTTTATAGTAGGATTCAATTAGGCAATACTCCACAGCAAGACCAAGTTAAGAAATATTTTACAGCAGTCCACAGATACCTTTGGGACAAGCAAAAGCTTAAGTACTCTTTTACACCATACCACAATGCCTGACCACCTTCATGCTTGAGATCAAAATCTTCCTGAAACTCTCCTGGTTTTCTGGTCAGGCTGTTCACAGCTGTTGGTGAAGCCTGAAGATGAGAGTAGGAGAGTGAGAGCAGCCTACTCACAGAAAGGTTTTCCTGCCACGTTTGGGGCTGGGACTGACCCACCCTGCACGGACTGCTCCATCCTGCCACCCTCCCAGCAGTGTCACTGTCTGCTAGTCCAGATCTTACAGCCATGTGCTAAGTATACAAATGAACAAGTGCCACCTAAAATGCAACATCCGAACCAGGACTTAGATCGAGATCCATGAACACTTCCACTGGCTGCGGCCAGCTGGCAATCTGAAAAACTAGGAGAGCTGCTCTTATCCAGAGTTAATCCAGCCCCCAGAGCAATACTGCATCACAGTTAGTGGCAATTACCACTAATTGGGGCTACTAAGGCACTTTTTTAAAAAAACAGCCTTTGTTTTTCACCCTAGTTCTTTCTGAATGTTTGTGAAATGTCACTCTGGAGTTGACTGCAGATATCTGACCTTAGGAAGGGCACTTTAGAGCATTTACGATGTGCTAAATAACATTGTACAGACCTGCCGAGCCTTTCTGTGCCGGGGGAAGCTCCACAGCAAACAGCAAAGCCCTCAAACTGTTTCTTCCTCTCATTCAGCACTTACCTGCCTGCCTGCAGTCGGTATCAAGAGGTTTATGGAACAGAAACCAGCCACCATGACAAGAACAAAGGACAAAGTTCTGCCTTGCAGCATTTCAAACACTTTTTACTTAGCTTTTTTTTTTCATTTAAAAAAAATACACACAAAGGCTTTTTGCTTTTAAAGAGAAAAGAAATACACAGAAAGGCTCTCTGAAGGTCGAAGGAAAACAACCCACAGAAAACAACTTTGGATTATAAATATTTACTAAAACAAGTCTGTAGCTATATAAGGTCTTTCAGCCTGGGATTTCAATGTACTGGCTCCCGCAGTGAGCATCCTACTCTGCAGTGTTTCTTCATGCTCAACGACATCCCCTTTCGAGCTGCCTAGTTTTTACCGTGAAATACATGAAGTTTAAGATGTCCTCATATCTTCTTTAATAGTTTTTTGAAACACAGGCATGTAGGTTGGCATTTAGTGCATAAATAACACAAGACTCAGGAACAGAGCCCTCTAAATTTTGGCTTCCATTACAATAACTTTGACAAATATTTTGCTCTGTGTTGTAGAAAAATATTTAAAGGTGTCCTGTCTTTAAAAATTGGGGATACATATAAAATAATCCTGCAGACAAAGTCAACCCCTCTATCCCACGCTAGTTTTACACCAGAAAAAGTCCCATCTAAATTGAATTGTCTGATGGACTGAAAGAAACTTCAAAAGCCCAAGAATAGGTCTGAATCATAGGAATTGGACTGGACATTATACAGAGCCAAGGTTTAGGGTGTCCATTACAGGACCCTGAACCATCAGGCACTGACCAAAATTTCAGGAAAAAAAAGAATTGTAGTTGTACTGGCCAGTTACTGAAAATATACAGATATTACAAGACATCTTAATTCCTGTATCCCCTTCACATGTAAAGAGCCATTGAAACTTGCCATTTAATTTCCTTCACACTTTTTTTTAGTTGCTGTTGACAATACAAACCTTTAGCACTTGCCCAGCTTTGCAGGGGTAAGTTGTGCTGCTTTGCTATTCTGGCAAACATACAACGATTTATGGAGCTGGACATTTGTCACACATTGCCTGGAAGCTGCTTCCCCAGCAGGACATTCCTTCCAAATGAAATACCACCTCATGCCTCCCACCACAAAATGCAGAGCACAGCTGCAGGGGAGAAATGCTGTCACCTCAAAGCTGCAGCTGCTGCAAGGCCAGGAACTGCTTCACAGGCTGTGCCACAATGATTGTCCACAGCCTGGAGGACACCTTCATGTTGTCAATTCAGAAGGGTTTGAGTTTCTATTAGGGTCAAATTAAATCATGGCCTTCTCCTCCTCTGATTATGTATGGTTACGTCAACCGAGAGTTTAGTTTCACTGACAAATTCTCAGACTTCCTTAATGGATATGCCCATTTGACTAATTAACATTTTTTCCCCATCTTTTTTTTTCTCCTTTTTGGATATACAATCTTTCCTTTAAAAAAAAAAAATCTACAAGACCTGTCAGAGCATGTCATGGCCACTTAAACTCCTCTAACATGCATATCACTAATACAACTGCACTACAATGCACAACAACAGAGTGAATTATGTGCAAATCTAAATGGATTCACATGGAAAAAGCAAAAACTGGTAAGGTACCATAGAGACAAGAGAAATTGCACAGACTATTATGTAAAATCTGAAAAAGCAACTATTACTGGCTCAGCAACAGCAATAAAAGAAGATACAAAAGTCCCAAGGGTCATGTTACGTGCTCTAGTGTACTAAAAGTAGGTTAACTTTCCCAAACTGTGCTGGCATTCACTTGTATCCCCAAAAGTCCACAACTAACCTTCTAAAATACATTTTTAAAAGTCTAAATATAGAAAAGTACTGTAGGAGAGTTGGGGGTTTTTTCCTTGCTTTCTTTTCTAATGAAAAATTTGCAGCATTATTTCTCATGTGATTTAACCGATTTTTGATACTTTCAGAAAAATAATGCAGGGATAGAGTAGATTTTTTTTTTTTCTGAGATTGTCAATTGTGTTTAAAGAACTGTACTACAACCTATTTTAGGTAGGACCAATATATGCTAGAGAACCTGTGTTACTTGTTAACTGAAATAAGAAGTCCACACAATGAAGCTGTGAACTAAACACAGAAAAGAAGAACTTCCCAGCAGTTACTGAGTTTCAGATGAAACACCTGTAACCCCTCTGTGCTGAAGCACATCAGGTATGTTCAGGTAATAAATACAGGTGAACCAAATTCCAGGTACACTTCAGCCCTGAATGACCTTGTGATACAGGTACAACAACAAGAAGACACAGACAACAACCCAAAAAGAAACACTAGGCCATCCAATCTCCTGACTGATGCCACAGCTACAAGACTGGATTTTTTATTGCCTCAAAAGAATTTTCTTCAGACTCAGAAAAATCCAATTCGCTCTCTGTCAACAAAGTTTCATAACTTGTGGATTCAGGTAAAACTGTTTTACATGAACAAGCAGAACATCACATTCTAGTCATCTAAACCACCCAGAAAACACCCCTGAAGTCGTTGGCAGTTAAACTAAGCGAGGTTCCATATCTGCCTGGAAATCTGCACCCCAAGTTTAGCGCAAATCAATATTCATTCACTGTAAATTGCAACTGTAATAGTAACACAATACTTTTCAATGCTATTTCTAAGACAATGCCAGAAGTACTCTCAAGACTTTCTGGTTTTCCAGCTGAGCTGACACAAAATAGTCATTTCAGCTTCACAGCTGTAGATATTTAGTCACTGAGAGTGGTTTAGGTAAAGTTGGCTTCACAAATGCACATGGCCTCCCTTATGTATACACACTAAAATTAAAAATACAGGCAGGAATTCTGTTTTACTTACCCAGCAAAGCCCATTTAATTTTGAGAATTTATTCCCTTGCAGTTATGTTACACTTATGCTTCCCAAAATTCTGAAGTAATTTATTACCTTCTCTCAACAGAAACCTGAGTCTGGAAAGCCAAACTCCTAAAGGCCAAACAGGCTGAAGGCAGAGGAGTCTACACTAAGGCTTGAAGCAAGTAAAAAAACCCCAAACTTTAAAAGTCCCTTATCATAGTATCTTCTATATTGCCCACATAAACAGCCTAGCATTGATACTCTTTGTTATTAGAAGCAACCCAAATAAACCACTTAGAGGAAATGAGGAATAGTTGCTAATCAAAACACGCAGGTTCCAAATCGGCTGCTTTGACTAAAGCCTGAAGTTCTTTATGTTAAAATTACATCAATCCACACTACAAAATACAACTTTTAAACAGGAACAAAATACTTGAGCCACTGTATTTCATTAGGAGACACTCCATCCCACACATTTCTTTTTTTCTTCTCAAAAGCTGAGAAGGCCAGATAAACTGTCTGCAGTACCTCCAAGGCCTTGACAGAACTGCAATACATAATAATAATCAGCCCAGGCTCAATTATAAGTGCATTAAAAAAACAAAAAAAAAAAGCCACAATCTTGATCTATCCTTAACTAGAGTTACACACCTCAAAAGATTCATGAACCTAATGAAAAAGCCCTGTACAAAGTTTGGCTTTACTTTCTGAAGTTTGTTTAAGGTCACCAAATGGTCAGATCAGTTTATCACCAAGACATCTCAAAAGCACATAGGCCCAGAAATATGCACTTAATCCTCTCTCCTCTTGTACTTCAGCTTTATCTGTGACCTATTAAGAGAAAGGTACAAGATACCTACAAAACTGACCCCCAAAATATTCACTGCTTTTTGAGACAGAAAATTACTGTGAAGGTCCTTTGACTCCAAACATGGTTTGTTATTCAATAGACTGAAACTAATAATTAACCATTCACCAGCTTTAGAACATTGATTCATAAAACTTATTACATCCCATTTAATGAAATATGTCTAGTTACTTAATTTTTGTGCTTCCTACACATGTTTGAAGCTTTAAACACGAAGTAGCACAGGGCTGCTGATTTCAGTGAAGGTACGTTAGGCAGCTTCCTTTTCGTAACATTTTTCACTACATGATATTGACACTAATTATTCCCAAATATAAACAAACCTTTTTTCAATTAGCAACTGAACAGGCCTAGCTATGTATTTAAAGCAGAAAATGGGGATTTTTTTTTCAAATTAATTTTCATAATAAGAGATTCGTAGAAGTATTTTGTCTTCTAATGGGAGAGAAGAGTAAGGAAAACCACTCTGAAGGATCCTACATTACTCACTTTGTCTTTGAAACACACAGAAAAACTGATACTAAAAAATATCGATTATTGAGTAAAACTTACTTTGTAGCAGATAATGCCTTCAACAAAGATGCAGATGCACTCCAGCACTCGCAAAGACTAACTCCTCCTAAGTGAAAGCAACCCTGGAGAAAGTGAGGGAAAAGAAATCTTAGATCCCTTTGAAATACAGATAGAGCATCAGATTTTCAGCTGCAGCAAATCTAGGTAGCACAAGTGATTTCAATTCCCTTTGATTTTATGGAGCTCATTTTGAGCTACACCAGCTGAGGACATTCCTGTAGATGCATATACTTATGGAGACCTAATGCAGCAAATCCTTTGGGGAAGGATGGGTCTGTCTGGGAGGAGGCACAGCTGTAAGTCAGAAGACTATCAGCGACCATAGGGATGGCCAGGGCTTGAAGTAATCTGTGCAGTTCAGTTCCTGCTCACATTTGCTTTGCAAATGTCTTGCTTGCTTAAAAATTAGTGCTTTGTTGCCTTGTAAAAGAATTGTTCCATTTCTCCAGAGAACTAGGTAGGAAAAGAAGGCATGGAAATTTTAAATACATCTCCCTCCCCATTGAATGCTAAGGATGCATCACAGGCAGCACACACACCACAACAGAGTGTTCTAGGAGATACAAAGCCTCTGTTTGCCTCTGGGAGCTTCCCTGGTCTGTTTTCATGCAGCTTGCCAAAATTCTTTGCTAGGAATGCAGCTGCCCTGGGCTTCCTTTGATAGAAGTAACTCCAGAAGTGTTTGCTCCATAAAATGACCCTGCTATCCTTACCTGGAAATTAACTTTCTTGTTTTTTAAGTGACTTTAATGACATTCAAAACACCTAGATGGTTTAAATGTTTATACAAAACTCCACAAATAAAATCAACACAAATGATGATTTGTTACATTTCAGTAAACAAAGGATGTCCAAGACTGAGTGATCCATTCTGCCTGCAATTATCCTGCTGTAAATGAAGGAGTGGGAGTATGTGCATTACATGACCAAATGCTAGCCTTGATCTGATCAGAAGTAACTGAGAACAGAATTTGGCCTACAGCTACAAAGTGTTCAAGTTGAAAAATCTAGCTTTATCCTCCTAGGCAGTCTGCACTGCACAGACAAATGCAATAACATGTAGATTTGGCAAACAATGTACTACTGGAGAGGGAAATGTCCCAGAGCAGCCTGCAATAACAAATTGTCACTGTTCAGGCTAATAAGAACAAGCACTTAACAAAGTTGACATGGAGAAATAGGCTGATCTTACATGGTAGCAGGTGACAGCAGCGACAGAGACATTTATGGAATTTGGAACAGTACACTGAGCAAGGGGACTGCCATCCTCCCACCGTGAGAGTGCCTTAGGCTGTACACAGAAGCATCAGGCTTTAATCTCCTCCATATTGCTCAGAACTGAGACCATAATCAGTATTAGATGAAGAGGTAGTTTCATTTTTGTTTACATCCTGGATGGCAGAGAAACATATGCCATTATTTGAAGCCTTAGAAATGAGACGTGCTGGGGGTTTTGTGAACGTGTCACCAAGCATTAGAGACAAGTATCTCTCACTAATTTGCTAAAAGCTATGCTAGGCAGTTATAAAACAACTTTATAATCATCTGTTTGTGGTGACTGCTCCTTTTCTCTTTGATGTTGCATCCCAAATAGTACCCGACATCAGAATACCTAGTGGGATCATCATTCTGCTGCTTACCTAGAGTTCATCTGCTTGCTTTTCTCTCACAAGCAGCAAGCCAAACTTTTGTTTCACTCATTTCTTACCCATGCTCTCCATTAATTTTGCTGATCTTACACAGCAGAATAGAAGAATCAGAAAGAGCATTTCTTACAACAGAATGTTTCAAAAAAAACCATGAATCCTTCATGTCTGAATGAGAAGTTAGGATAAGGATGAGAATGAGGGAGGAATGTTTTGGTCACGGTTAGACAAGCACAAATGGAATGGCTAGAGGTTATAAATGTTTGCATTTTTTAATAGGGTGCTGGAAGGCGTTTTTCAGATAAATACAGACATAAAGTGCATGCTTTGAGGAGATCACAATCCAAACATTAGATTTTGGGCAACTGTTCATGATGATGTTGGACTGTCCTTCACATTTCCCTGAAACAAAAAGATCCTTCTTGACAACTGTTAGTATGTCCAAAAACTAAGAGCTGGTCTCTTCTGTTGCCCCTCTGACCTGAGCTAGTGAATGCAGCACAGTTGGATATGGATGCAGCACAACTACACCCTCCCACAGTGGGCCTGAGGAAGCCACACAGACTGGAAATCTCAGAGAGCCCTCTGTAAGGCCAACCCTGTAAGACAGCCTGAAGGGGCCTAGTTAGTGTAGAATGCTTCTCCTGCTCCAATACAGTACAGGATACCTATCCTGTCAGGTCTGCTTCCAATTTACTGCTGGGTAAAACAGTAAATGGTCTTGATCTGAAAAGACTTGTGTAGTGGGTTTCTGCTAAGTCTGAGAAACTGAATCCCTCTCCAAAGTGGTGTCACTCCCAATTACATTCTCTGTGACACACATAAAAAAAGTTCCTAAGTTCATGCCAAGAGGCATTTCCTGTTTCTCAACCCTCGTATTCATAATCCTTCTTGGACCAAAAGTTAAGATGAGTGGGTGCCTTTAGCTTAAGAACATAAGAAAGGCCACAATAGTTCAAAGAAAATGTCCCATCTAAGCACTATTAGGGCTGTCCCTGGGGTCAGGAGTACATGTCTAGAGAAGAACATAAGCATGATTTTTCCTTGTATGAACTTTACAAGCTTCTAAGAGTCAGCGGCTCCAGAGCTGGAGGATACCTTTAGACCACTTTGACAACAATAGATCGATCTCTGAACCTGGTAAGATTAGTATGAACTCAGTAAGCTTAGTACTAGAGTTAGGATCAGATCTGGCATTATTCAACATGACTGTATATGTATTAATTGACATTAACATTTTCTCCCTCATCTGTGGGCTGTGAACACCAACCGCAGAGGTTGTATTTCACTGCTTTATTCAAGTGAATGATATATATTTATCCAGCTCACCTTGACATTGCTATTTTGAGGTAGTTCATAATCTTTCTCGCTCGTAAGTGTTCACAGACCTGTGGCATAAGAGTTTTCATCACCACATGTGCTCTTAATGAGCAACTCCAGCACCTGAGAAAACAGAGCTTACTTGGCATCATTCTCAGCCCTTCATCTCACGGCTCAGTGATGTGGCATTTAGCACACTCACCATGCACAGCCAGAGGAAGCACAGGGTTATCAGAACAGCATTTGGGTCACAAGAGAGCTTGAAGAACTGAGGGACAGCACCAGTGGTGTGATGTGTTCCCTTCACTTCTGTATGGACTCCCACAAGTACTTCTGCTGTCAGTAAAGGTCTTGTTTGTCTTGGATTAATTTTAAGTCTGGAACAAGGAGAAGAAATTGCAATTTCCTTCTTTCACCCTATTTCACTGTAACGCAATCCCATGCACACTTACTGGGTCTAACACTTGGCATGGTTCCTTTCTCCAGACTCTTCAGCAAGGCAACTTCTCAGAAGAAAGCCTGGCACAGATACCTCCAGAGTGGAAGCATTGATGCTATTCAGTTACATGGGGTTCCACGGGATGTGCACCACTTAGGTGCCTGAAAGTTGCTCACTGGCTGTAACAAACTTTGATGGATCTTAGTATCCCTTCAGACAGTTTTGATGCCTTCATTATCGCTTGTTGCCTGGAGAGAGTGAACTGTCCAGCATTGGTTGACACAGAAGACCCAAGATAGATTATAATATTAAATCTTTGAAACATCACTTTTTTCTGACACTAGTTTAGACAATCTTTGAGTAAATACAAGCCTCAAAAATATATATGAACTGTAACTTCAGCAAATTCTGTTGTAAGATAACAGAGAACTTTTTTTCTTGCCAACTAACTTCACCCATGTGTTGGAAGTATTTAGATGAACTTAGCATTCTTGAATTATTTGGGCTCTTTATTCTTATAAATATTTATACTGAGCATGAATCCAAGACAGTGTCCCCATCTAAAAATAGCATTCTGATTTGTGGCTTTGCAAACATGAGTTGAGAAGTCAGAGCATTACAAACTAAATACAGCAAGTGTGTGTAATTATCCTCATTAAAATACTTTGAGTGGAAAATTTTCATTACCCTGGGATATAAGAGAAAGCAGGACAGACACCCTCTGGATCCTGGTTGCAAGCTACTTTTATGAAGACTATGTAATCCCACATTTCTGGTAATTTGCTCAGACTTTGAGGGACTTCCCTCTAGCCCTGAAGCTACAACCTGTCCATGCAGATGGAGGCAGATGCATGGCTGCTTCCTGAGTAAATCCCTGTAAAATTACTCCATGGGTTCCTGAAGACAGGTGGTCTGGACTTCCAAGTGTCAGAGTTGGAATTTGAAAAATGCTACGGAAAGGCTCTAAGCAGGATATTTAGAGTTCTGCTCTTCCAAGATTTCCCTGTTTAAAAAGCAATTTGCTTGACCACAAGCTGAATATTTGGTGTTGCCACTCAATGGGATCTGGAAATTGAAGGATAAATGAACATATCACCATCTTATAATTGCCTATCTATCTGATATTCTGCAGCTGCCTTTGTGAGAATGGACATTTTACTTTTATTCTCCTGCTTTCATTTTAAAAGCATAAATCCTCAGCATACATTTTCTCTCCCACACATTTAGGCTTTCTCCTTCTCCCCTCCAAACACCTTCATGTTGTTTCCCAAAGAACTCAGTGCATTTCTGCCCTACTGAATGAGGGGGACCACAATCCTTTTCACTTCTCCTCTGAATGAAATCACATCAGGAAGAACTCCTCTGGTGATGTTTATTCAGCTGTGAAACTGTCTTCTAGAGGAAGTAGCAGAATTGCTAACACCTGAATCATTTTATCACCATACCCAAAGTACTGCAGAATCCATGTCCTCTGCTAGCAGAGTAGAGCTGATTCTGTTTTGTCAAAAACCTCCATTCTTGTCTGAAGAATGTAAAATAAAATACAGATCAATAAAAAAAACGTTGTGCATCATTCTTCTTAGAAGGTAATAAATGCTTTGTTAAGCTTCTGATTCTTGTTTTCCCAATTCATGTTCCATGGAAACGTGCTCAGTTTGCCTTTCCTGATGATAAGGTGACTGTGCAGGAGATGGACACTTGGAGAACACACACACTTATGGAATGTCTTAGAAAAGTAAGTGACTCGAATTTAACAGGTTTAATCCTCCCACACACTTTCCCTCTAAGTACTTAGTTATAAACCTAATCTTCTGAGTAAACTACTTTCTCTTCCATTTTCAGGATGTCAGATTAGTTTTTTAATATATTGACTCACAAATACATGTATGCACAGGAAAAAAGGCATGTGCAATATAACAGTAGAAGCAATCACAGTCCTAGTGCATGTTAACTATAGCACTTCTTCGGTATCAAAATCCTTTGGCCTGGAGCAGAAGCAGAGATAAATGATGGCAGATAAGGAATCAAAGTCAGATGGCTCCATAATGCCCCTTGCCTAATATTTTGTCACATTCTCCACATGTGCAGGACAGCAAGCCAAAGGAGGGTGCACTCACTGACAGGTCAAGCTGTAAAAGAAACATTACTGCTTGTGTTACTGGATTGCTGGCACTCCAGTGGAACACATTGCAATGACCCACCTATTAAATCTTTTTAATTCATTTCACATTGTTTTGAATTTGTTTTTCAATTTGAATCTTCAGGACAAGAAACATCACCCCATTCCGTGCTTGCTCAACCAATTCAGGCTTCAAATGGTTAACCATCCTCCACAAAAAGGAGAAAAAAAAAGGCCTTTTTCCTTCTGGACTTCCTCACTACAGCTGAAACTGAAAACAGAAGGGCCAGATCACCACAATAAAGGCTGCTCTTACCGTATTTTTGAACTGACTAGAAGAGACAGGAAGATCAAGAAACCCTGCGAGAGATAATAAAAGGCAAGCACTTGAAAACTGAATTGTGATGTGGCCACCAGAAATACCACTCTGAGAAGCAAAAATACTTGAAAAGTGCATCCCTAGAGGGTGCCAAGCCCTGGCTCAGCAGCTCTGCTCTTTCTTTTTTAAGATGGGTTATGCAAGAATCTTCTGTGGGCACATGGAAGGAAAAACCAGCAGTGGCTTTTGTCAAGCATCAAGCTATCATGAAAATCTAGGAATTAGCTTATTAGATTAGGCTATGCCTCCTATCAAATTCCTCTTAGCAGTCATTAGCCCCAGATGCTCCAGAGGAGGCTGAGACAGTTCTAGTATATCATATTCCCCAGGAGACCTTCCCCCCTCACCCCTGTTTCTCATAGTCAGTGTTTGCACAAAGCCCTGAAGCTCCAGGGCAGGACTGCCTCTCTCTGTGCTCCACAGAGTTCCAAGGAAATGCATGTAACTTGGCCCCTAACTGGTAGGTCTCTGGATCTTTTCAGAGTAATTCAGGGTTAGCTCTAGTCCAAAGAACATTTCATTCGTAAATGTTTTTAATAAAGCAATGGAAGCCACCCACATCCTGCTGGGACAGTACGGGTTTGTGTTTCTGAGCTCTTGAACCACTTCAGCAAAAAACTGATGCACACCAGAATCCTTTTAAATGTCATATCAGGCAGTAAGTGATATTTGGCATGGTGAACTAATTAATTTCTTAATAAAAAGGAGTTATCCAACTAAATTTTTTTTCTATGAACACACCAGAGTAGCCCCAGCTCAAATGTTTATGCAAGATGAATACACAGCCAATGTTTTTTTCCTATTACCTTTTGAGAGGCAGCAAGGCAGCCTCAGGCAGGCCTCTGACTGCTTGGGAACATCACTGGGGAGCTGTACCACTTCAGACTTCTTCAAAATAGGAAAGCATTTCAAAACTAACCACACACTTTAATTACTGGCAATTAGAAATTCCTGGGTTTGTGTGTTTACAGCTGAAAAATGTTAATGTGTGCCAGTTGTGTCAGAAAGTTTGATTAAGCTCTTTAAACTGAACTTGAAAAACTTAAAACGCTCCAAAGACTCTAATCAGAGTATCTTGGGGGGCTTACCAAAGTGACATGTAGAAGTCAGAACTGCTTTAACAGTCTCCTCACTGTTTCCAGTGGACCACAGCTTGCCTTGCAAAGACACACACCCAACACAGCTGGCAGGAGAGATTCCTATCTGGCAGTTTTACAAAGACTAAGCAGCATCTTAATCACATCTAAGGTCACTATCTGAATGGCAAACTGGAGTTACAACTGAGGTTCCAATAAATGTACCTGATGTGAGGGGTAGTTTTCTTAGAAAATTAAAGACGTCAAGAAACAGCATCATTTAAAAAGCAATGTTAGATTAAGTTTATAAGGAAAATACAAAGAGAACAAAAGGTGCTCTTTCCTGGTCTAACAGAGATGATATTTCCATGGACACATAAGGCTGATGATGAATTCTTGCTACAGAGTTCTCCATGTGTCATAAAATATGAGCAATAAAATAAAGTCAAAGAATTGAAAAGACAAATGACAAGCCTCTGTGCATCATTAATGAATGATGAGGGTAGAAAAGCAGAAGATAACCCTCCATGCATATAATAATGATGTCTTTGACTGGTGGTGCTTCTCTATGCCTGCACGTTTAATAAGATGTGTTAGAATTAAAAATTTAAAAATCAAGTCCATGTGCTCCATAAAATATGAGGAAAGAAGCAACTCTAGCCTAAGCTAAGATCTTAGCATTGTACACCCTATTAAAGAAGGAGATGTGTTGATTTATGCAAATACTCATAAATGAAGCATGATAGTATTCTAATTCTGATAACAAACCAAGTCATACAGTCAGTAATCTCATGTCTCATTAAAGGACAAATTTTGATACGTAGCAAAGAGTTGAAAGTCCACAGGAAATCATCTGTTATTGTATCAAGTGACCTTTTCTCAACTGCTTTATACCCAAAGCTGCTACAGACATCAGGCTGACTAGCCTGAATAACATAGATTAGTGAGAAGACACTAAGAGTTCATGTTTTGCTCATAACACTGTCCATTGCAAAGGAACTGAACACATTAGTGAGCAAAACTACATGCTACAGCCCTTTCAGTATCACAGGTACTCCCTAGTGTAGAAATGAAAGTCTGGGATGTGGCTAAACCCTGGGATGGGAGGCCCCTGACTCACATTAACAACCATTTAGCAAGTGGTTTTGACTCAAATCACCAACAAGCCAGTAGTTAGACCACAACAGCTTTGATTTCATTATTACAGCTGGCACTAAAAACGTTCAGACCAAATTTGCAGAAATAACTAATTAATATCTGAATTAATTAATATCTGAATTATTTTGTACTATGAACCTGATGAACAAGAAAAAAAATAATTATTTTTAAAAAAATGCTAGTCACAGAATTCTCTTGAAGTAAAGTAACCAGAAGTAGAGGCAGCATGACCATGCTGGTACTCAGAGATGCCGTTGAGGGAGGTTAAGAGGAAGAGTGCAGGAAGAGTGAGCTGTGCCTCTGGAGGTTAAGCTGGAGGAGCAGAAAGAGGAGCTTGTGTGTGCAGCCAGATGCTGGGATGAAGCTGAAGTCCTGGAGGAGAAACACATCATAAAACAGGCAACAGAGTAACACTATGTCACACCTTTTAAAAAGAAAGACCCACAATTGACTACGATATCTCAATACCTGGACACATTTTTTTCTACAAGCACTACTAACAACTGTCTTTGCCTGCCCCCCCAACTTTGTTTCAAGTTAAGAATAAGGAAAATTTGCTTTAGTGAACCGTTAGTGTTTCTCATTTATGAGGCAAGGGATTTTCTTTTCTCCCTTTTTCATTTTTTCCCCCATGCTTCCAGCTCTGGAAATGAAACCTGGAATGCGAAGTCTGATGGTAAGGGCTAAAACATCATCACCAATAATAAAAACCTGGAAACCAAAATTTAGCTGAGAGTGACGCTGTTAATGTGCCAGACAGAGCAGAAACCAGCTCACTTTCCCACAACTATGTTGTCTCTTAATTACTGGCAATAGCAAAAGCTCGATTCCATTAAGTAAGCAGATATGTCAGACATATGGGGAGCAGGTCTAGGGGGCAAGTGCCATTGTTTTATACTCATTTTCCTCACTGTAATGGCATTTAAGAAAAAGTTATTTGCAGCATGTAAACTAGAAGACATGCATGTGGGCATTGTGTGAGAGACAGATGAACTAAGAAAAGTATCTGGCTTCTATACAATAGAAATCTTAAACCTTAAAGCAATTAAAGGTCTTTAAAGTAAGGATCTCTGTCCTGTTCACCAGGGAAGCACATGACCAACATTTCAAGGTCTACAAGAGGAAGAATCCACCATCAAAACTTCCAGGAGTAAAGCACAAGCTATTTGTTTTACTGCACTTGAAAAGTTCCTGGTCAAAACACATAGGAAGCAAAGAACTCATAATGTTAAGGTTCTTAGGCAATTTTCCTTAGGATCAAGAAATTCCAGTTTGCTACATAATGAGAACAGAATTGTTTTTAGCATTACATTTGACACTAAAAGGACTGTAAATGACCCATTTCATGACTCGAGACTGGGTGAGAGGAGAGGGAGTAGCTTTAGCCCACAGGGGCTGGGAGAGAGAGAAGTATCACTGGGTTGTATGAGAAAAGGTTCTGCCCATGCTTCAGGAGAGCACATTATACATCCTTTAAATACACATTGCTGCATAGCTCTCCCAGTGAGAAGCAAGGAACAGACTTCACATCTAGTATGATATGCAAGTAAGAGGGAAATTACTTTTCTACAGAGCCTTCCCTTTCCCACTTTGATTATAGCAGTGTCCTAACACTGGGCAAGGTGACTTGGCCAGCCCAAACTTTTTGTTTGGTGGAAGTGAAAAGCAGAATGAATGCAGTAAACTTTAAATCCAAGGATTGGTGTCATGGGAGAGAAAAAGGCAAACTTCTTATAGAAGGATCTTGGAGAATGGCAAATAAGGGCTGTACTGAAATCATATTTTAAAATTATTTTTATCCAGTTGAATGACAGAGCTTGTCACTTCTACGTAGTATAAATGACTGAATAGTTGATATGAGCAATAATACCATGGCAGACTGAGGCAAGCCAAGATTTGATTCTCAGCTCTGCTACCAATTCATGCAGATAAATCATTCAAAGTCTTTGTGCTTTGACTTTCCCATCTGAGAAAAGAGATATTCAGCTTAGTTCACAGAGGTGTTGAAATGTTGATCATTTTTATGCACAGAGCAATGTGAACTCATTGGGTGAAAGGTGCTTTGGAAGTATTAAATATTCTTCTTGCTGTTATGCCTGCTCTCCCCTTCATACTGTGTGTGAGTAGTGCTATTCTTTTGACTGAACTTCAGCCTATTAGAATCTGACAATATAGAATTTACATTCTTTGCAATGATAAATGCATTTAATTTTCTTCAAGCAAATACATTCCAATCCAGCATTTAAGCGTAAGACTAATCTCTTTTGTTTCACATGACTATTGAGTAAAAACAAATGCTCAAGTGCTCTGTCAAATTGAGGACATAAGACTTTTTGCAAGAATAAGCAGCAACTGGCAGGTGAACTTGTTAATTTAGAAAAAGTTCTCTTACAAATCTTGGAGAAACTATCAATACTTTGGTTGCTACCCTACCAAAATTTATGAGGTATAGCATCTATATATACAGGTTAAAAAAACGCAAATAAGAAAAAAAAATAGTTGCCCATCATAGTTTTGATTGTTCCTCTATAACGGCAATATTCCATGTTACATCTTGTTCTAACTCTGGAGGGGAAAGCAACACTAATTACAAGTCCAGGAGATTTGAGGGAAGAGGAAGATTCTTCCCTTCACCATCCTCACAGGGACTGGGTTTTCTTTTGTGGTTTTATCAGGTGTGCTACCTTTCCTACAACCACAAGAATCTAATATACCATCAATGTCTCTGACCATTTCTGCTGTCTTCCTGTTTTTCACATCAGTAGTAGTTATACTCCTTATACAATCAAAACATTGATCCAGGGTATAAGGAGGTGTGTGCAGCCTCTGAGGTATAACTCATGAATTCCTCTAGAGAACATGTAGTGTATCCATGCATATTTCATTGATTCCAATCTGTATATTCACATTTAATAACAAATGACTGCTATGAATCAGTTCTCATGCCTATCTGCAATAAACCAGAAAGTAATATAAATAGAGCTCACTTACACTGGTTGTACTAGGTCACATGTTGTATTAGGTAACAATCTCACTGTGACAATTAGTTTGTAATCTGCAACATTACAGATTATTAGGATTTCATCTGACTTCAGAGGCAGAAGATTATCTTCCCTTTTGCATACAGTATTAGGGAGATCCTTGGAATGATCTGATCAGCTTTATTGAAAAGACAGACCTAATGAACTTCAGTGAAATAAAAATGGAAGTTTCTGTTCATATGAGCTAATGTGCCTATGAAAAAACCTGGCACAAAGCCAGGTAATGTGTAAAAGTCTCCAGTGGATATGCAATGCAACACCTAATAAAGCTGGGACACCTGAAGAGTCAGTCCTCCTTCCCTCAAACTTAGATATTATTAAGGGAAGCAAAAGTTAAATTCTGTCATCAGGAATGGTATTTGATGAGTTCTTGAAGAAACAGGGTTAAGATTAACTTAAAATTGGCAGCAGCAGCAGATGCTGAGTGTCATGCTATGCTCAGAAAAGGATTCTGGAGAGGTAGGACTGGATCTCAGACCAAGAGTGTGGAAAAGCTTCTTTATGGTAATAAAATGGTAAATCACTTATTTCACTCCCCAAAGAAGCCTAAATGTCCTACCTTCCCCTTGGGAACTCAGAAAGTCATTTTTTTTCAGGTCACAGATATCTGCTCAGTGAATTACCTGAGAGAGATTTGTAGACTGCAGGTACAAGCACCAGAGAAGTGAACAAAGGCTCAGTAAAGCAGCATCCAGAATGAGACCACTGTTCTAGGTAAAGCATCCTGTCTCATCTCAGCTGACATGTGGACTGCCATTCCCAAAGCTACTCAGGAGATCAAACAGAAAAAAATAATCAGCTACAACTGTTGAGGTTGCAAAGACACTCAGTATGAACAGCTGAAAGCAAGGCAACTCAATGCATTTTAAAGGGTATCCCTTCCTGGAATAGGAAGATGACTCCATCACAGATTGTAATACTAAAAAACAAACAAACAAAACAATAATAATACAGTAATATTGTACAGGTGCTGCCTGCAGCATAGAAAATGGCATGTTTTCAGAAATGCCTGTTAATTCATCAACATATACAAAAGTTCCCAGTGCTTATTTTACTATTAAAAGTAAACATGTATTGATTTGCTTATGATCATAATTCCCAATCCAAATCTATTACATTACAGCAGACTGGGGAGGTGGGGGAGGCTAGGAAATACAGAAATGAAACCAAGTAAATCTTCACTTAAATTTCAGAGTAAAACCTTAAGCACTTTATTCTTTGAAACAGAGAACAAAATAGATGACCCAGACTTTGTGTGCAGTAGTCGTCATCTTAAAATCAGGAACAAAACCCAGTATGAACTTGTGCAAATGGCCCTAGAATCAGTCTTCCTGACAGGAAAATGTAGACACACTATACAGTCAATCAAGCTGCCTCTGGAAGCAGTTTAGCCATTTATTCGCCCTGTATTAAAAATGGTCAAGTATGAAAGAAATTAACGGCTCATAAAAAGCATAAGAGGAGCAATAAAAACGCTGAAAGACAAAAAAGTTGGAATTTAATCCCTTTACAGAAACATTCCCTCTACCCATTAAAATGCTGCCTTTATCCAGCCCTTCCCATTAAGAGCTAACACAGCGCTCTGAAGGACAGGCAGAGGGTGCCGCTCCCTCAGGTTTCCACACTAATGGAGGTTTCCCTTTGAACTCGATACCTCCCACTGAAGCACTTCGGGTCGGCAGGTTTTCCTCACTTCCCCCGCCTTGGGATTCCCATGGTGCCCTTCGATTTTTCTCCCTTTTGGCGTCTTTGAGGCTGTGATTCTGTTCCTGAGATCACCGTGATGAACCAGTGCGTTGGTACGACTTGTTAAAGGAAAGAAGCTGACCCTGATACCTAATTATTCCAGCAAGGAAGTCACAAGCGGGTTTCCTGGGCAGCCTCCTCAAACAGCTCCTGCCCCACATGCAGAGCCAGGAACTTTTTAGTATGATGCCATGAAATACTGCTCAACCAGAGGAGAGCCTTCAACTAGATGACATTTACTTTGGTTCAGCATTCTGAAATCCCAGCCTCAGCTGCCCTAGCAATGGTTGGCCCTGTAGAAACAGCCCAGTGCTATTAAGACTCATATACAAATATATCTGCCAGCCAAGCAGCCTTAAATAATCAAAAGTGAGTAACAATTTGCTGCAGCAAATTGACAATAAAAACAAAAGAAAAAAACTCCAGACAAAAATCCTCCATGACTGTGCCCTTGAATTCCATTTTAACAGTTAAAAAATCGTAGTTTTAGCACTTGGTTGAAGTAGTACGTAAACTTTTTGCAACATTACCAAGAGCAACCACTGAACAAATTAAGTAATACCTCCTTTCTAGGGAAGCTATTCTATATTTATAAGATATATTTCTATTTTTATTACTAAGACATTGCCACTGTAAAGGTAAAGATGGTAGCTACAAATGGCTGAATGATGTTCAATATTTACCAAAGACATTTTTCAGAAACTGCTGTAAAATTGTTAATCATATTTTCTTGCTGTTAAAACTGCTAAATAAGACATTTTTGAATTTTTGCCAGCTTGCAGTGACTAATTTATTCAAATGCAATTTTTTCCATCATTCATCTCCCTCTCAAGGCAATTTTTTTGAAAGATCTTGATGTGACTTATTGACCAATTTCTCTTAGCTATATTACATTGTAAATTTTGTTTAATTTATTAGCTTCTGTATGTGTATCAGGTAGTTATTCTTGTTGGTTAGTTTTGTTTGTTTGTTTGTTTGTTTATAATGGTAAGATCATAGATTGGCCTCCATACACATGACAGGGAAATTTGGCAACCCCAAACAATCTACTAGTCCCACAGAAAGGAAGACCCATCCCTTAGCAGACCAGATAAGATGGTAAAACTTAAAATACAACTCACAATTGTAAAATCAAAGCCACAAATATCATCTAAATCTTTACCCTTAGTAGGCAGAATAATCTGCAAGACCATGAAGTCCATTTCATGAATTCATGGAAGTTACTGCATTAGTGGGATAGCAGTATATGTCCCCTAGATAAAAAAACATATTTTGTAAGAAATTTAGGTGAATCAAGATATACAGGAAGATCAAATAAACTGAAACAAAATCGACTGCTCTCTGGAACAACAGATTTAATCTACAGCAATAAATTCTTCTACATGTTTGCTTAAGTCCAGTTATCCTAACACAGACCAGAAGGACATGCCCTTGGTCAATGCACAAGGCTGAACTGTTCAAGATTCCGTGAACTTCTTCTACATTGCCCGAGTGAAAGCACTGCCTCAGTTTCCCTTTATGTGAAATAAGAATTCTCTTACTGCCTTGACAAGAGTCCTGGAGGGAGGACCTTAACCATACACAGCATCTTTCCACACATCTCTACAAATAATAAATGAGTATGTAAGCATCATACAAAAGCATGTTCTTTTTTTCCCCTACCAACACAGACATTTAAAATACATGAGGATTTTAGAGGAAATGGGAGTAGGAGGGGGAATCAAATGACTGCAGGCCCCTTGACCTTACCATTACAGGGACCTCTCTGTTTCCAAAAAAAAAAAAAAAAGCCCATTCTGTTCTCTGAGTCTGCTGTGATGAAATGGAATTTGCAGTCAGGATCCATCACCAGTGGTCAGAGGGAATCACTGTCTTCGTCAAAGACTGTGCACTTTAAATCCTTTGCTAATTCAACTGCTATATATTTGATTTTAATTAAAGTTCTGCCATGAATTATAAAAGACTATATCTTCAAAGTCATTAATTAAGGCCCCTTGGTGTCTGAATATTAACACCACACTGACAAGTGAGATGTACTGTGCCTATCAACAAGCAGCTGCCCGGCAGCAGCAACAAAGCAAGCAGAACTATTATTCTGACAAGTTCAGGATTGCACTTGCTGATTGTTAGAGCAAAGAGATCTCCCATGAATGCAAACAGAACAGCGGTGGGGAATAGTCAGCCTTTGGCATGGCACTGTTTGTAAGTAATGTGCCTCTTTCCAGAGTTCGAGAAATGGGTCGCTCGGTGCAGTATTCCTTGGGGCTTGTCTCTGAAATTCAAAAGGCACAAATGCCATAGCTCTGTACTGTGGGGTTTAGGAGCTGATCGTGCAATCATGTGATTTAGCTCTTCCTCTTACTATGTCAACATTGACAATATATGACACAAGGCAATGCTGATGAAGATGGCAGGATCTGTCCCCAGATACTAATGACCATGTTGACTTTACCAAGCTTAAGGAAATACAGCAGCATCAAGATTTCATTCTTCTGCCGAGCCAGCAGTGTGTGGAATTTCCTTTAAAGACAAATTAGTTCTGCATCTTGTATATACCAGGTCCAGTTCTTTTTCAAATAGATAAGCCATTAACCAGACATCCCTCCCTTCCCTACAAATAGCACCACTTGGGTTTTTTTAAACGCAGTTTTAAAACGTTGTTTTAAACGCTTCCCTACAAATAGCACCACTTGGGTTTTTTTAAAGTGCAGTACGAAAGACCATAAAACAGCTTGGTGGGTCTCATACTTTGCAACCTGCTGGAAAAATCCCATAGTAAGTGGAACTTGTAAGTTGCCACGGAACTGGATGCTTGAAAATAAGAGGAAGTGCCAATTTTTTAAAAAGGGAGAAAAAAAGGAATTATCATATCATATACTAATAGTCTTTACATTCTTCTTTGAAATAATGCAACCTGATGCATTTCTTTATGTTTTAAGCTGGGTGCTTGGATTTACATTTGAAACAACTCAGGTTTTCTGTGCCTTTACAGATGTTTACTTACTTACTCCTCTGCAGCTTTTTCTGCCCTCAGTGCTGAGAAGCATCTTGAACTCTGTTTTCTCTCACCAAACCACTGGTGGATGGGCAGCCAGAACCCCTGGAGCCAACAAACAAGGCCCTTGAGGAAGTCAGAGCCATCTTGAGTTTTTCTTTCCTTAAGCAAATTGTCTTGACCAATAGACCATGCTGATTTCCTTGAAATGCAACTGCCCCATAAGCTAGAAGGAAGTTCTTCAGACTCATTTTGAAAAACATTCTCAATACACACTTTCACAATATTTTACACTAGTTGTCCAATTTGTGACCCCTATTTTTAATTTATTGACCTTGTATAGAAACTATTTCTCTATTTTCATACTTCCACCATGAGGAATTGTCTTATATTGTGCTCCATTTATGCCCATTAAGGAATATTTCCCCATTCCCATCCCTTGAAGTATTAAACTATGTCATTTTTTACTGAAAGCACTAGATTTGATATTTTATTAGAATGATTTTCACTGAAGACACATTTCAATTAGTAACCTAAACAGTTAGCATGTCAGGCATATATTATGTACTATAATAAGCCTCTAAATGAACATACCTAAAATACCTGATTTTTTATTATATCTAGTGCCTGTCTGAAATTCAGAGATGACAAGCAGGCCATGACCAACTTCAAACAAAAGTGTTCTAAATCAGTTTCTAACTAAATTCACAAAGGCTTTATGATTTCTGAACTAACTCTCTAGCAGAACGCTTACAAGAAATGAGCAATCAGAACACAACAAATTCAAGTTACAGGAATTGATCAGATGTCACTTTATCCTTTCAGGTACTTGAAATCAAAATAGTTAAAACAACTCAGAAAGAGACTGGGAAAATATGTAGGGAGAAGAGATAAATTTATAAAAGGAGTGTGAATTTTAAACTTTTTCTAGACCACCTGGCAGCATTAAGAAGGCTCAAAGAAGTTTGTCCTGGTGGCACATGTAGACTTGGCCTGAGGCTTTGCCCTAAGCAGTTCAGCGTATTTCCACTGAACTAATTTGCCCAACAGAAGCTTTGCAATGCCAGTTAACACCAGCTGAAGACACAAGTAGGAATTTCTGGTTCAGGCAGAAGCATAATGAACAAATGCAATGGAAAATGCTTTGTTGAGAGTAACAGATTTACTTAAAATTCATTTCTAATTTAGTAGCAAGCTAACAAATTAAATCCATGTGTCGATGGAACTTCGCATCCTCAGGACTTAACTTCCCAAAACAGAAGGGATGAGAGAAACACAAGCTAAAATATAATTGCTACCTTAAATTCTGAAAATCACATCTGGTACCAACTGTTGACCCTTTGTCAACAACACTGTCCTTCTCTAACCCCCTCATGTCCACACACACACTGATTTCCAACAGTTTAAAGACTCCCTCATGTGGTGGTCAGATATGGTGAATTAGATCACTGAAGTCTGAGCCAGATGCTGAGCAGGCAGAGAGCATATCCAGACAATACACGATGGGGATGTTTAATGCTTACATTCTGTTGGGATCAACCCTTCAGCATACAGGGTTTAGATGAGCTCACTTCCTGCAATATAAATGAGTTCTCACTGAAGTTATTAATCCTTTTAAACTCCAGTGGGGACTGCTCTGACTAACCACTGCTTCCTGGAGACAACTTTACTAAAACAGATAAACTGCTAATATCATGCCTTCCTCTGTTCCTACAGGGACACACGTCTCCATCAGTCAACTGCAGGAGACACCCACTATTTCTGCTATAGGCCCTGAACAGCAGGGACCTGCAGCTTAGTGAATTGCCAGTGCCAAACAGGAAGAATGTAGTCCCTTAGTATATCAATACTGGTACTTGTAAAAATGGCCCATCTTCAGCAGAGGTACCACTAGGCAAGCAGTGAGTAGATAAATGATTCCTATGCACCTCAGTTTCAGTGGGGCCTCAGTCTGGCACCACGCTGGTTGCCTTTCCACCGCAATGCCCTACCAGTCAGACATGTGGCAAAAGGCATCAAAATTCCTCCTTTAGCCTAGTCCAGTCCTATGCTTTCTTCTGTAAGCTCTTTGGTTTCCTCTTACTTGGAAACTTATCTTCCTCAAACAGGAAGAAAGAAGGCTCTGGAATGATGATCCAGGAGAAATTACAGAACGGGATCTCTGCATGGGGAATGAGTCACAAGGCAACCCTGGAAAACCAAGAAGGAGCCAAAGGCCTGGATAAACTGGACCTTGGGTTAGTTGCTTTGGCACCTTTCCTGAAGCTCAGGCAAACTTTTCCATCATCTGAGCTTCAGGTTTTCCAGTTCCTTAGAAGTTCTAATTGAAACACTCTGAGAACACCACATTGACTCAGTCATTTCTTTTTTCACGAATTCTGCTACAATCAGTGAAAGTCCATCTACATTAACCAAACTTCTGTTTTGCTTCCTAAATTAGAAGATATAAACTGGCAGCACGTAACCTAGAAGTAAGAAACACCAGAAGAGGTTATATTACAAGTACCACAACAGTTTACTTGGGGACACACATCCCACTGCACTCAGTTCCAGCCAGCTGAGTCGGTAATCAGAGGATCAGCTGCTTTCTTAAGATCTTAATTGTGTCCTGATGATTATTTAGTTCTTCAGCCTAGCAACAGGTTTCAAATTAAAACATGAAACCCCTCTAGGAACAAATCCATCATCCTCCCATGGCCTGTGCTCACTGACGCTCTGCCTAACACACTCCTCTGGAACCACCAGGAAATCATCAGCTTTTGATAAAATTTTGGAATTAGTGACAGCAGGAATTGCTACAGTGCATTTCTAGAGGGATGACTATTCTGTCAGCCAGTTACCCAGGACACCATCTGATGTCTAATCCTGAAACTGCTGAGTGCTCCTGAATAATTTCAAAAATAATTTTCTGAAACAGAAAAATCCTTTGATAAAAACAGCATGTTAATGCACGTTCATGTGTCTCTTATCACAGTCAGATCTTCTGAGATATGTAGCTTTCAGCTCAAAAAATGTCATGATTCCCTTTTTTACTGTTATTACTGAAGTGTGTCCTCAAAAGAGGCATTTGCCATCTCAGATGTGGTTTCTGTGTGTTTCTGCCATACAGTAACTATTAATGCATGAAAGTAGGCATCTAAAAAGTAAATCTGGCATCTTACTCATAAAGTAGATGGTTTTAAATTGTCAGTATGGAGTGGTTCTAACCTGAAACAAACACTGAACTAGAGGGGAGCTTTTTATGACTCAGGAGAGATGAACCAATATACTTATCAAATAAATAACAAATATAGAAACTCTATGCAACATGGAAATATTTTTTTTCCACAAATACATCAAGGCTGTGGAAGGAGTTATAACAGTGTTCCTTTTCCTGTAGCTGATTCAGAGGTAGTGTCTGTGTATGCAGACAAAATATCTTAGAGAGAATGAAGATAAGAGAAAGGAGATATAGGTTACTGTTTCAGCTCTTCCATAAGTTGGTAGATGGCCTTATGTTTTCTCCTCGGGGAGGGTTTTCTTCTTTCCTTTTGTTTTGTATTGCTTCTTTCCTTAATTTTTAACTTCCAGGGAATCCATACAGAAGTCACTAATTAATGTCAGAGGCAATCTCTTCAGAGTCTGGAGTGCTGAGGAATGTTTATGCACTAAACACTAACAGCACTGAAACTGTCAATCTGTCAATGTCAAAATGCACCTGTTCAAATGCTTCAGAGTCTGCCTCCCTGATTTTAAGCTTATCTAGTCTGAGAAGAGAAAACACACCATACCATGTTTTATCAAATTCAGCAAGAGCGGTAGGGTGATGGAGAAAATCAGGCTGGAATAGACGTCAGGAAGTCATTTAGCCCAACCTCTGGCTCAAAGCACAACCAGCAGCAGAATGTCCCTGCTTCCAGGACTTAGCACCACTGCACTCTTAGCCTGTAAAAGCAGCACCTCTGTAGCACACTACAAAGAGGATGATCCCATAGAGCTTAAGGACAAATATAAGGAGATAAGAAACATATCATTCCAAATCCATTCACAGTAAAATAGGACTTCTACTCTCACAAATAACTGTCACCACCATTTATTTTGCTTGGCCTATCTGAAAGAGGGCAGCTCAACCAGGACCTCGTAAGCTGCTACTAATCTTTGGTCCTAATGGAATAGAGTGCCTTTCACTGACTGCTCAGAAACTCAATCTATTGGTTCACCCAGTACCTGTAAATCCAGTATTCCATTATGTATTATGTTTCCTAATTGAACACAAGTTGCTTAATTGTTCCGTCACTGAAGTAGTACCAACCCAGCAACTTACCAGCAAAATGCAAACAAAGGTGAGATACAATGCATCACTGCATGGTTTCTATTGCTTTGACAATTCCTTTTAGGAAGTGCATTTAGAAGGTGATCTCAACCTACTCTCATTACCAGAAAAGACAATAAACAAAATATAGTGATATTTTCAAACTGCACAGACCTCACAGTCCATTCAAAAGTTTCCTCATCCATTTCTGATCTGATGTTCATTAGGACACACTGAGAACAGAGCATTCATTAGTTTTCAATGAGGCTTATGAGTGCAATAGGAATGTGCCAGGACACATTTGTCTTTAAAAGGTTTCACTGTTCTAAATGAGAGCTACTAAGCTATCATAACTTACATTAAAATTCTTCTGAAAACGGCATGGTTCTTACCCTTTAAGATTCATGGCAGCCCTTGACCTAACACAGAGCACAGAGATAACTGCAGAATCTTGCAACATGATACATAATATTTTTACTTGCTTAATTAAGAAGAGCTAAGAGCAGCTTGGCACATGTAGTGAAGGCTTTCTTAGCCTTTGTTCTCTTACAGTGTCACATGGCCAGATACAAATATGAGCTGTCATCACAAACAAAGCAAATATGTACAAATATGTACCAGGCTCTGGAAAAACTGGATCATATTTTCAGAACTGATGTTTATTAAGGTAATCTTTAAATGACCATGGGGTTTTCCTGGTGGGGAAAAGCTGAAAAGGAAGGTGTAATTTCAAAGCTGAACGTTAGGGGAAAGTTATTCACTCTAAGTCAAGCCACACTGGCCTCACTCCTGGAAGGTTGAGTGGGTATAAATACAAAGCTACTTTCTTACAAAGAGAGCTCCATTCATGCACAAAGTTCCCGTAACTCCCTTTTCTCTCTTGAGTGTTAAGTGTCATTTCCCATGGCTGATTCACCCCACAGCCGTGCATACAGCTGTTATGTTGGGTTGTCAGTGGAACTGTATGGGCAACAAAAGCTCCTGCAAATGCTTTCTCCCTGAGCCCCTCAGCCCACCCTTTGAAACCCTCGCCTTTATGTAAGACCATTCATGGATGAGGGGGTTCACTTAGCAAAATAGCTTGATATTAACACAAATCAAAGAACTGTTAATATTAGCTATTTGCAATCAAATATTACCTAAACACAAAATACCAGACAAGTATTTTCTTTTCATTACCAGCTCTATGTTAATAGGAGTCATATCTGGAAAACTTTCACTTAACATTCAGTAGAAAGCTGTGACAATCTTTATGGTGACATATAACTCAGAGGAATTGTCATAGATGGATTCATGTTCAGTAGAAACTGTAGACACTTGGCTGGCCAGAACACAGTTTACATTCATGCAGAATTGCCTAAATCTTGGAAATTACCTCTCATTTTGAAAAGTCATGAGCCAACCCCCTAGATTAGGTGTATTCAGCTAAAAAAAATATTCCACTTGTAATAACATCTCAAAGCTGGCAATATTATGAATGACACAATAAATAGATTGTGACTATGACAATGGCCATATTTACATGAACATTTCAGACTAAGGCAGCTGCACCAGCGGATCTAACCCCCATTATAAGCAATCCCTAAATTTTGTACAAGTCCTCTGACATCAGTTACTGAAAGTAACTGATGAATCTGCCTAATTACCTCTTACCCCATAGATTAAGGTGATACACTGTGCCTGTTGGTGGCAAAGCCTCCAGCTGGTTCTAAACCCAACAAGCCACAAGAATCTTGTTCAGAGCTCTGCATGTTTTGCACAGAGCAGGGAGGGAGTGAGGCTCACACCCAGAGTGGGTGAGCCCTGTGCACAGAGCCTGTGTAGCCTCAGCAGGAGTGGGACAAGGAGCCTCACTCGGCTGCGCTGACCTGTGCAGGCTTTGCCCAAAATCCATAATCAAAATGTTTGCTGTAAGGCATCGTGTGGGAGTGTGACCACACATTACTAAAGCATATCATTATGTCTGTGACATAAAAATAACCTTAAATAATATAAAAATTCTTAGCCAAGAAAATAATGTTTAGTAATTTCTTTCTCTCTTTGGATTTTTTTCTATTTTTCATTTAAGATGAAAGTGGGACTCTGCCTTCATGATTAAGGCAGTTTTTATTTTCTTCCTGCACTGTGGCATAAGTAAATACTTTTATGTTTGCAAATGAGGAGAAAATGTGGCCTCTTTCGGCAATAATAAGTATCTGCCTGTTGCTACCTTAAAATCACAGCAATCACATCTGGTAACTGCCCTTTTCTCATGTTTCCACTAGTTTTCAGACTTCCTCTTGTGGTAGCTTGAGACTGCGCATCTGGATGTTTTAAACATACAAAGGAATTGCTAGAGCAAGCAAAAGGGAAAACGGTGCCGAGACTTAAGATGTGCAGATAAGCAACTGGTGCACCAGCTAAAGTAACAGAGGGACAGTGGGGAAAAGCTTTTTTCAAAGAAGAGAGCACAAGTTTAGGCAGAATGAAGACTCACATTGGCTGTGGCTTTGTTTTTCAAGTGCTATTCGTCCAAGTATATCTTTTTAACAAAGCTATAGCTGCACCATCACCAATCATTAAGTTTCCTGGAGACAGCACTCCCAAAACAGACAAAGAACTAGCAGTGGTAAGTGTTGGTTTCATCTTTGCTTCAGATTTATATTGTTGTTTCATAAGCAGATGTTTCTTTCTTGTTTCAGCTGAGGCTAAGGAATGACTGTAGCATTCTCTCCCTGGAGTCTCTGGAACTGCTAGCTAGCTAGCAAAGGTATCAGCTTTCAAAAGTTACAACTGGAGCCAAGTAATGTTTCCTCTCTTAAAATTTTTAAAGCCAGCAAAGAAAGTAATTTATTTGGGTTTTTTCCCCTGAAGTCTGAACGTACAAAATATTTTCGTTTAATCATCGTGACAGTAATCAAAAGATTGCAATGTTAAGAGGGAAGCAGTGCAAATATGAGACATCTACTTTTTTTACTTAAATCAAGCAGAAGTGAAGGCTGTTGAGACTCACTTAATGCATGTAGCACAGCTTTCAGAAGTGTATTTTCCAGAGTGTTTACCGTGTGTTGCATAAACACAGCTTTAAGGGACACTATAATTGAAAGCTGGCTCGAATTTCAGAAGCCACTGTGACTAGTTTTGACTTTGAAAAAAAAATCTCATCGGGGTTTAAAGAAATATTTTTTTTTTCCCAAATCCTATCTGGAACAGAAAAAGGAGTTTGGATTTCTGTGATATTAGCAAATTATAGCTATAACTCTACAGCATTTTATTCTAACCTTATTTTTGCCCTGTGGACCTTCATAAAAATGACATTAGAGGGGAGTCCATTTAAAGGGAGATTGAGATGGATTATCCTTATTTTAACATGTAAATTATAGACATTTCTCTTCTTGAGCAGTAAATCCATTTTAAGGAAGATTGAGATAAATTATTCTTATTTTAGGGCATAGAGATTTGAAAGTTGGTATCTTTTCTCCAGGAGTTTGTGTGCATCTTGGGAAAGCTTGCCAGGTTAAAGAAGGTCTGGGGGAGGGTAGAGAGAGAATTTCCAGACAGCAGCTGTGTTGGAAAGTTTAGGAAAAACAGACAAACTGAAGTAAAAAGGGCATTCCTCAGTCTTTAACAAAACAAATTCTCTCAAGGTTTGCCTTAGCAGCACAGCAGCCGGGGGATGGGTGGGTGGAGGGTCCAGTGCATTTGGGAGAGGAGAGTGGGGTCCCACATGCCTAAGTAATTTAATCACTCTTAGATAAACCCTTTTCTTAGACACAGCCAGGTTTTTATTCAATAACAGCAATCCACATATCCCCTCATGTTTCCTTCCAACAACCTATTTATTATGTGTACTCAGAGGAAAATTACAAACTGGTTTAACTCTGCATTCTTCTTTGTCTTTCTTGGAGTATTCTTGGGTAATGCTAACTGGCTGCTTTTCCTCACACCCTCCATCAGAACAGCCCCAACACTCAGCATCAGAACAAAAATTGCTATACTGCAGCTGGACCCTGTTTCATTAATAGGCTGGATCAAAATTCCAGATCACCACAACTCCCTGCTGACTCTGGGGAAACTGCATTTCCCAGTCTAGGCCAAGATGTGGTTTACATAGACATCACATTTTCTTCAAGATTGTGTTCTAATAGAACAGCTGGTCATGTTCATTTCTCACCTTCAGTAAATTTCCATTTTAGAAAAAGTTGAAAAGGTTTAGCTTTTTATTTAGAGTCCTAGCAAGTAAAATTCTTTACCATGCCTCATTTTGTTTTTGGATGTATATCTTGCTCCCAAACCTAAACTATCAAGAGCAGAGGCCTGGTTCTTCACTAAACTTCAGTTCTGAGCTACAGTCTGTATGATATCATGGTACCTCATTGGGAGATGCAAGCGGCAGCATAAGAAAATCTATCAAACTACATCAAAGTGAAAATTGGGATAAGAACAGATCCTCCAAACTGGCTTGTTTGATTATGTTCTTAATGCATTTCACATAGTTTCCACCAGGCCCCATTAACTATGTGTAGACAGCCCTAAGTGGAAGCAAAGGTGAAATCACTCTGTGTCCTTTACTTGCCGTGCCACAGTCTCTGCAGGAGAAATACCACATCAGAGGTTACAGAAATCACAGAAACTAGGCCCACTCTGTGCTTAATCACAGTGAATGGAGAACCTTATGAAGGAAATGGTGTAACATTTTGATTAAATCCTTTCCTGAGTAAGCTCTGAACCATTTCTTACGCAGGGCAGATGAGGTTCGCCTGGACTTTGTAAGGAGGGGGTGGAATTCAGGGTTGACCAACTACAGTCATCAAATATCCTTGGCTTTATTTTGCTGATGTTGTGGTCTTATCCCCAGTCTCCTGGGTGAACTTCAGCAATTAATTAGACACATAAAGCAAGCTTTCTCTTGGGAATAATCTCTGGCACAGGAACTTAAATGTTCAGTCATTGTGTCAGGCTTCTTGTAATCCTCAGTTTGAAAAAGTTCTCCCTGATATTTCTGATATATTTTTGGCAGCTTTTTTTTTTCAATTGTTCTCCTACCTTGGACTTGTAGTTAATATTTTGGATACAATACCTGAAGGATGTTTCTTCCTCTGCTACAGACCATTTTTACCAGAAAGATCAGTAACTTGCAATCTTCTTGTCTAACAGCACCACAGGCAAGGGCATCTCTCAGCTCTGTGTTCAGCTCCCATTAGGGTGGCCTGCACAGCATTTTGGGAACACCTGCCCTTTGACATGGCTGTAGCTTTTCTTTGACAGCTAAGCATCAAATATTATAAACTATCATGAAACCACACTTAAGAGAGAGGGAGGAGACTTGAGTGGGTCTCATTTTAGGGAAGAAAAGAAAATAATGGGAATTGTCCCATCTTTTTGGCCTCTTATGACCACTATTTTTTTAATGACAGATAATTTTGTGAACTGCCACCACAATTGCATCAGAAACATGTGCTGGAGCATCCAACGGAGTTTTATGTATGCAGATATTGATTGGCTGCAGTGTCCAAGCAACTGAGATGTTACCAAAGACCTTCTTCCTCAGGTCTTTGCAATGTTTGACTCAAAAGCAAACATGTATAACATTTCAAAGAGCTCTGTGCAGTTTGAATAAACAATGGGGTTTTTCCTTTGCAAATAATGTGGTCTCATTTGTGGGGTTGCTTTGATATCTTGACAAGTTTCTCAATAATCCATATTCTTCCAAGAAAACATTACACAGAATCTAAAACTGTAAGCAGGTTTAAATGTCACAAAGAAACAAAAGAAAAAGACAAACCCATTTTTACTTTATAGCTCTACATTAAAGCTCTATGCTCTACTTACTGAAAGCAATTCATTAAGTAAAGGTGATAGATAATAATGGAAATGATTGCTTAATTAGCAGTGTTGTGTGATCAAAGATGCATTGTGTCAATAAAGGAGATTCTGCTGGTGCCTCGGTTACTAATAATAGTAATTTTGAAAAGAAAATTTGCAAGTTACAGATTGAAAGCTGACATCAAATTACAGAACATATTTGTAACAATTAATAATTTCTTTTATGAATGTTAAAGTCTTTGTTCTGTGCTTTTTTTTTCGCAAGCAATACCTGAATAAATACTATGGGTGCCCGAAAGACAATTGCAATTTATTTGTCCTGAAAGATACTCTGAAGAAAATGCAGAAATTTTTTGGGCTGCCTGAAACAGGAGATTTGGACCAGAATACTATTGAGACAATGAAGAAACCCCGCTGTGGTAACCCCGATGTTGCCAATTACAACTTCTTTCCAAGGAAGCCAAAATGGGAAAAGAATCATATAACATACAGGTACTGACTGGTGATGGTGCATTCTGCTCACATATAACCACAGTGCTTTCAAGAACCAATCAAAGACATTTAGCACTGGAGTAGGTCCTTAGAGGGCTAAACAGGATTCCTTGAAGGAGAATCCCCTTGTATTTGGATGGCTACCAGATGCTTTAACAAATAACCCTGTCATTGTAATATTTCAGAAATAATCATCTCAAGATCAACTCTGTGGTTCTGGTTGAAACCAAAGAGATTTGGGGTTTACTCTTTGCTCTGCAGCAAGCATCTTAAGAGAGCTGGAGCAGCAGTATCTCACCTGCCCATCTGCTGGAAGGACCACAGTACTTATTGACTGCAGAGGCCAAACTCATCTGCATTCAGCAGTCCTAAAAATGGAGATCATCAAATAAGTTTTAAAATCAAACAATCATATTTCAGACATATACAGACATGACTGAAAGCAAGCCTACTGCAATAAGTTTGGCACATTTCAATTCCTTCATCTTCAGCTAGAGAGTGAGGGACCAATACAGCTGTCATTGCAGTCAGTAGTAAAATAATCATTAGCTTAAAGTGGTCCAAGAAGAAACTTTCAGCACCAATGAGAACAAACAGCAGATTTGTCTTAGCTGCTTGACTTAGTCTGCTGCTCCCTCAAAAGTTTTGACTCAGAGCATCCCTCAGGCTGCAACTAACCCAATAAACACTGAAAAAAACTATGGTAGCTCTCACAGCTACTACTTGCTTATGTGCTTCCACTGATCCTTCCTCATTTTCCTTAGACACAAAGTAGTTTCCCTCACTATGCACAACCCCAGCAGAAATTAATTGGAAACTGATCTTTATATGGAGGACAGTGGGCTATGAAATAAGGCACTAGGAAGCCCAATTAAAACATAGGAAGAAGAAAGCAACACCCTTAAGAGTTTGTCCCTGTCTCACATCAGGCCTCTATCTCTATCTTATGTCTTCCTACTTCCCCATGCATCCCATTGCCAATGTAAAGGATTAGCATTCAACAGGGATGAAACAACATACAGTTCACAACAAAGAGGAGGGAGAAGGGCTGCTTTTCTGAGCAAAACCGTGCACACTTGAAACTTGCTATTGAGCTCCTTTTCTGGTCTCAGTGCTGATGCAAAACCCAGAATGTTTTGTGCAAGGCTCACTGCCAAGCAGGCTTTACAGCCTCTGGATATATGATTTTCTTCTTGCTGCTGCATCAATTCCAAAATAAAATAAATAACTAGAGCCACATCTAAACAGATCTCTAATCCAAAGGAAGGTGTTTAGATCTCATGTGCAGCAGTGTTACCTCTTAACTGGTTCACCTCTGAATCTACTCAGCACATAAACAACTAACACAGGAAGTAGGTTTCTGTGTTAATTAAGTCTTGCTTTTACCTCTAAGAATTATAGGCTATACCCCGGATTTGGATCCTGAGACAGTAGATGATGCCTTTGCTCGAGCCTTTCAAGTCTGGAGTGATGTCACGCCACTGAGATTTAACCGAATAAATGATGGAGAAGCAGACATTATGATTAATTTCGGCCGATGGGGTATATTTTTCTATTTTTACATATGTTTTTGGTTTTGTTCCTTTCATTAATCCTCAGTATTGGAATGATCCACCCTCAATAAGTAGCACCCATGAGCCTTTCTGGCAAACCTTGTCCTTGTTTGCACTTGGCTTATACAAGCTAAGATCTAATTTCACTAAGATTCTTTTTTCTTTCTTATACATGAGAGAGAGAGAAGTATTTATACAATATCCCTATACTATATTTAACTTTCCAAAAGAGAATTGCTAGGGGCAACACTTTATTTTTAAATTTACAGATCAGAAATGGAACTGAGAAATATTGGTACAGATCTTCAGATGACGTGAGCTGGCTTCCTGCCACAGAAGAGAATGGAATGCCATCATACTTAATACATGCTATTTATAGTTCTGTATGCTGTTTTCCATTGATAGTGGTGAAGGCTATTGGAGCTTAAAAATGAATTTGTGGGTTTCAATTTTGACTCTGTGGCTGGTTTCCATTCTTTAGCATCACAGAATGAAGGCTTTCAATGCGTTCTTTGGTCTTGAGGAATTTAAAAACATGGATCATAAGCTGAATTATGGTTTGAGTCCAGCTGATTATAGGTGACTTGATTCATTTTTGTTGTATTCAACTAATTTTGGTTTCCTCTGAAAGAATGTTTATAGCTTTTCTGTGTAAACACAGGGAATTTTAACTTCTTCTGGACAGTCACAGAATTTTTTATACTAATGAAGATACTTGCACAGCCAATCACTTGGGAGGTAGACTTTGGAAGTGAATTGAACTGTTCAAAGAATAACTGAGCTCTTTGTAAAAGCCTTCATTTCAAGCTGGTTTTCTTTGCTTTAGCTACTGATGAGTTGACCTCAAAAGCTTCAGAGGTTCTGTACACTCAGAACTTCAGATCCTCATCCAGGCCAGCTCGGTTCACAGAAAAAAAAAAAAAAGAAGTCTTATAAAAGCATAAGTGTTTCTGCTGGTTATAGAACTTGCTTAGAACTTGCTGTTTATAGTCAGATAAGAAACTGGGGGCAAAGAGCTCCTTCCACATTCAGTCATTCTTATCACTTTACTGTATGTCTCATCCACAGGAGCTGAGACATCCACAAGTTTGTTTCATTTTTAGCCTTTCTCTTAAGCAAAGAATCTACTCTGAAATAAATGGGAGTAAAGCATATGTGTTAAAATCTTCTCCTTGACAACTGACACTAGTCTCCCAAAATGAATGAACTGAACTAGTATTAAGAGAGTGACACCAGCCTTAAATCAGTGTAACAGAGTGGAGAATCAGGCTTGTGTATTTAGGGCTTCTGTTAAATGGCAAGACATCAGACCAAAAGGCTAGAAATGATGCAACTAGAGTTGCTGGCAGCCAGCTTTGATGCACAGGTCAGTGTGGTGGGAAGGCTATGAATACCAGGGCTATGCCCGTGCCAGCCTGCCTTACCCACATGTGGTGTACTTCCAAGAAAAGCCTACAGTGTAATAACAGGAGAGCTACTTAACCTGCTGCTGCCCTGCAAGCTGCCTGAGCCTCGAGGTGGCTGATGTGGAGGAGGAATAGGCTCCTTCAGCACTCAGAGCAGCAAGTAAGATCAAGTTTTCCAGAGTCTCACTGCTGAGACATTCAGCTTTGCTCGCCTGCTTGAAGGAGTGAGTATCCTGCACAAAGAAAAGAGTAGCCTGCAAAATGAAATCTGCCTTTACTTTCCAATCTCTGGTCAGAGACTGATACAAATTACCTGAAAACGACCCTCATCTACAATATTTATTTTACAGCTCCCTATCAATCTCCATTGAGAAGTAGCAGTGTATGCAGCCAGACATCTAATGTACAATACTTCACTATTCTTCACAATCTTTTATTCCTTTCCACAATACTTAAGAGATATAAAACAACATGCTGTGACAACTGCAGTACTGACACTTAATGTTCTTTGTAAGAACTGGCTGCTTCTCTTCTGGTGCAGTCTTGCTGGCACAACCCAAACCAATAAACTCCCTCACTAGAGTATTCTGCTGCTGTCTAGAATAGGGAAGTGCACATGATAATCATCACTTACGTAGAGAGTCTGGCAGAGCTGAGGTCATTATTTTGTTTTGTTTCCTCCTCATTTCTATTTCGTTTGATTCCTCCTGCAGAACATGGTGATGGCTATCCCTTTGATGGCAAAGATGGTCTCCTGGCTCATGCCTTTGCACCAGGGCCAGGAATTGGAGGAGACTCCCATTTTGATGATGATGAACTGTGGACTCTTGGAGAGGGACAAGGTACCAGACTTTTTAATGTTTCAGAACATATGGCCTGCTGGCTGCTGTATTTTAATACTGTTTTAGGGCACTGCACTACATGTTTTTGTTGACTGTCAGTAAATATTAGGAGGTGAAAATTCATTTATATGATTTAAATTGTTCTCTACAACAATTTTATGTAATTCCTTAATAAACGTCACATAGGATTTCCCTTTCTGTTCCTCTACTTCTGCCTCATGAAAAACTGAATTAACAATAGGCCTGATGCTGCATAACCTTCACAAATTGTGGTAAAAGTACAAAGCCATGACTACAATTTTGAATGCTTCAAACTACATCACCTTTTAGTTCATTTGCAGGAGGAAGACTAGTCAGTGTTTTTCTGCTGACATAACCTTTTTAATATTATTTAAACTGTGGCTCCAGTTGTTAAAAGTAGAACCATCCCCCTGAGCAAGTTTTTATATACTCATGGTACCTTAAAAACAACTGGAATATAAACCAGTCATGCTGATGACGGAAACAAAATTGACATCAAACAGTGCATTAAAAACACCTCCAAGAATCTTTAACAGGCAGTTCTCACACCTTTTAGAAGAAACACCTGAAGTCCAGATAATATCACCTGAACTAGACAAACAAGACAAAGTATCAGTAATTTGGAACCCGTTTTTACTGTTTGAACTTTTCCACAACCATATAGTACTAATCAGAATTCTTGTACTGTAAAATAGTTTGGAACACTTAGTTTGAGAATGAAAACTCATGTTTGTCTTTCATTTCAAATTCTGGTTTTCTCATCTTTCTCCCATGAAAAAAAAAATTGAACTTTAATACCAAAATAGTCATCTTCCTTCTGCTGGGCTTTCATTTACCTTTAGCAGAATCACTGACAAGTAACGGTACTACCTGGACTGGATCCCTGCCTCAGAGACAGAAGGGAACTGTTTTCCATATAAGTGAAAATACTACAGAAGCAACCAGTTAGTTACTGCCATTAAAAGAAATACAATGGATTATCTATGCATTAATAAAGATATATTACAGCACCAACACTGTAGCCATAAGATCACATGTGATAAACCGTAATAAACCCCAGGATCTGGGTGCGTCTAAGTTTCCACCCTGTCCCCTGTGCCACAGCAGATCCATTCAAGTCACACTGGAAATATCCAAGTGGTTCATGAGGCACAAGGCATGTTCAGCCCATGTTCAGCAGCTGTCTGGAACCTCTGAAACTATACTGAACATTTCAGACCATATTACCAGTGAAATTAAATTACTAAATATATTAACAGCATGTTTATAACTTTGCCTTGCCATGGTAACAGCATATATATTTTTCTGGGCTGATTCTAGTACTTCACCATGAGTTATATCCATGTAATTCTTTTAAAATTGCCAGTTATTATTTCAGCTATGATCATCATGCCAATAAAGAGACCAGCAGCATATTGAATTTCAAAGTGGAAATTCAGACTACATTTCTATATCAGTATCTTCCAGGAAAAGAAGATGTCCAGAAACTGTATTTTTGTATCAGTTGATGGCTAATTTCACCACCACATTTGTTCTCTTTATAGTGGTTAGAGTGAAGTATGGAAATGCAGATGGTGAATACTGCAAATTTCCCTTCTGGTTCAATGGCAAAGAATACAACAGCTGCACAGATGCAGGACGCAGCGATGGATTCCTCTGGTGTTCCACAACCAAAGACTTTGATGCAGATGGCAAATATGGCTTTTGTCCCCATGAGTGTAAGTAAATCAATGTTTCTACTGTTCTTTTCCTGGTAGACTTTTCCCTTCTTATTTGCTCATCCACTTCTCCTTCTACTCTTCCCACTTCCTTTCTGGCAGCTTTAGATTTACAGCTCCTTGATATCTTTAAGGAGACAAAACTTGTTAAACTCTCCCTTGGTGTAGAAGTGTTTGTAACTGATGAAAAACTAGGCCAAGGTCTTTCTCTAAACACACAAACATACTGAATGTGTGCCTGAAACAATGTCTGCCCCATATATACAGCAAAGATACCCCACGTTGAGTTTTACAGTCAAGGAAAGACCTTTTAGAGTGAGGATTGGGCCAACTTTGGATATGGAGCACATTAAATGACAGAAATGTCTCCCTAAATTGCAGGCCATTCCACAAATAATTGAAATTGCATCTTCTGCAAGAGCAGTAGTTGAGAAAAATGAATCATTAAGGATGAAACCCATTAAGTCAAACGTCCACACCTTTGCTTACCAATTTTACCAACTGGTGGCCCAGGTTATACAGGAGCCCTTGTAGAGCAACATGTCACTACTATTGTCACCCTTTAAACGATCTCATTTGAATTTGCTTTTCAAATGAAAATTACTGACTTTCAAGCTAACATCTATGCTAGTACACATTTATTTATATTTTGGTATGTGGCAAATTGCTAGCCAGGAGAGCACTCACATTTTTAGAATTTAGGGTTTTATCTTTAATGCAGGTCTTAGGACTCCTCATGAAGCAGGGCCAACAGTCCACTTTAGATATGGGAATTAATGTCTTTCAGAAACCATAACACTATATCAGTATCTGTACAAAACTGTTAGAGGTTCTAGGAAAGCTATGACTGTATTTCTAACTTTTAGGAATGTGAGCAGAATCCTCTGTTTCACAAGCAAATTATTTCATATTTGCAAACAATCATTTAAAGATTTGACAAAGTGTATAATGCCTTCATGCAGCCAACACTTTTTAAAATTATACACAAGTTTATAATTGTTTTTCAAATGAAATTATGACAATATGTTTCCTGTTAAACAACAGGAGCACATTTTTCTGTGCTTGAAAATCTTGGTGAATCTTTACATCTTGAGGATATAACATTTTAGAGACTTTATTAATATGAGTGTGAATTTCATCTCCTGCACATCACACAGCAGGAAACCTATAGAGAAGCAATTAAGTGTAATTGGCTGTAAAGTGATTACTGAGCAAGTTTATCAGTAGTGAGAAGAGTAGAGATGGTAAGGTGCTTTTAGCCACTTGTTCCTTCTCCTCTTTGCCAGTTCCTGGCACATATATTAACAGACATTCCCAGTACTGCAGTTTCCCACATTCATTTATTTCCCTTTGTACTGCTATTAGCTTTGGACAGCAGGGAGTGTTTCATCTTTTGCCTTACAGATCAAGCAATGGATCCACAGGATCACTAAAACTCCTGCCTACTACTGCTGGGTCATAAAAAATAATATGAGAGTTACAAAAGAGAACAAACCAGAAAGCAACAGCTTTTTTTCAGACTTGTGCTGATCCTCCTTGAAACAATAGTACTAAACTTACCTATAATATAATGGCTACATGTAATTTGTACAAGGAAAGAGAAGGGAGACTGCTGGAAGACTGCGATGCTTAAGATGCAAAGCTAACAAAACATCTTCAGGGGTCTGTGAGCCCAAGAATGCACAAGCACAGCCCAACACGTGCCAGCAAGCCTCAGAAGTACACTAACACATGTATGTGTGTTAATGTGTTTGTGTCTGCTGGGAATGTTGGAAAGTGCAGGGTATGTGTAGGTAGAAAAAGTTCAGGTGCCCTGTCTCCGAAACTTCTCTGGTATGCTGTTGCAGCCAAACACTGAATGGATTCCCGCTTGACAGAGCATTTTGGGGCTTTTTCAAGCTCATTTGCAAGACCATACAGTTTCCAACACAAGATTACAGATTTTCTACATCAGGATGGTTGTGGTTTCCAAAGATAATCTGTTGTAGAACATGTCAGTCTTCTAGCCCTCATGTGGTAAAAAATTATTCCTGAATTTCCAAACCCCTAATTGCCTTTTATAGATCACATCTAGAGCTGGGATCTACCATGATGACAGCTATTTACACAACTACAGAGGATGAACAAGCAGGAGCGTGAACTTTTAACAGACTTGAGTTAATTAAAAAAAAAAAAAAGTTATCATTTAGTTGTATGACTTTTTGAAGTAGCTTCTTTAGCCTAAGATTTACTTCAGCAGACTACACCTACATACCTGTACAATCTTTTTGTCCTGAAGCTTTGCTGTCTCCTTCATCTCCCACTTTTCCCAAATTTCATCTCCCTCAGATTAATCCTTGCAGCCAGAAAAGAGAAAAATTGGCTTATTTCTTTAAAATAATCCAAATGCTCAGATCCAGTCAGAGCAAAGCCCAAGTTATAGGTAACTAGACAAATGGAGATCCATGTACCCTAAATGATACCTTTGTAAAATCCGAAAGTCATACAAAGCTGAACACATAAGCAGGGAAGCACTGTCAGGGAGAGTTGGTTCTGAAAGTGAAGTTCCTGCATATGCTTGTGTCAAGGTTCTGAAATGGAACAGAAGGAACAGCCTTTTATTTCTGATGTAATTGTTTTGCAAGAGCCACGAACAGTTATTCACAGATGGTTCTTATTAAATCCAGAGTGGCATTGTTCACTCGTTATTCCAAGTTATCATTTGCTAAACCACAGCTAATAAATTCAGATAGAGGAAGATTTACATCAGAGTCTGTGTTGGGGGCAGCATTCCTAGTTGTTGGGTCTTTGTTCCTGTCATGTTTAACTCACTGAAGTTAGTTTCAATTCTTCGCATTATAGAGCCATGGTACATACATGGAAACATTTTTAAAGCTATAGTACTGCACCAGGCTTTTCTAAAGTCAATTCCAGATCAGTACCCTAATTTTGTAAACTGATTCAAATATAGTTTGTCAAAGAAGAAAGTAGAGCAGAACATTACTACACAAATCCTATGCAGATTGCCAAACCTCCCCTTTGCCATATGGGATCAATGGATCTTGAATCTCTCTCTTTACTGAACTCCACTGACACTAAAAGCAGTTTAGGCTCCCATCTTTGGTTCTCCAGTATATAACATTGCTGAAATCTGTACCCCCCTCACATCAGTCACAGTTCTCACAGGCTGCTGCCCGCCTGCTCTCCCAGGCAGAAGCCTCATGAAGCTGCATTACCTCCACCTTGGATCTGTGCCACAGGGGTTTTAGCAGCCTTCCAGACTGAGGTTTCCTGACATCACAAATGGTGGATTTTTCTAGGAAGAGCTAACAGTGAAGCTCACAGATTAGTAATGCCCAGTCTGAATCTACCCTCACATCAATGTATCAAGTTTTAAATTGCTGAGCTTGCCATGAGGCAGAACAAGAGGCAGGCCCTTTAAGATCTCCTTACATCTAAATTAGGCTTTTGTTTTGGGAAAACTGACCCAGTGTCTGTCTTTAACTTTCATTTACATTATAGCAATTTTATGGTTAAGGCTGGAGGGCAGGAGGATTGAAAACTTAATAAACCATTGTTGTTACCATCACATGATGTTGCCTCAAGCAAAATGAAAAGCTGCATTTTGACTGTGACTCAGAAAGGCTGCATGCAAAGCAGTAAGAGACCGACTTTCCATATGGTTTTTTGCAACTTAGCCACATATAAACTGACATAAAAAAAGGCTATTAAAATGCAGAGTTTGCCAGACCTAGAGCTGGAAGCAGCTCATGTGGTAAATGAGTCATCTAAACAACTCAGTTGAATTTTTCCCTCCAATTCTATCAAGACTTTATTAAAAAAAAATAAAGTCTTTCTCCAATCACAATAACCACAGTCCTAGTTAATGCACCTTTCTGAACTTAGTACAGTGTCTGAGACAAAACCAAGCATTTGCCACTTGCTCTTTCAGGGAAGCACAATGGGTTTTGCAGTTCCATTTGTCTAGAGACAGGACCTCTGTGTGACTTTCTATGCCCAGGACGCAGAAAGGATAGGAGCACTCTCTCAGGCAGATCTGAAGTTCAGTCAACTCATATGTGAGCCAGGACTGCAAAACTCCAAGTCCTCTCATTAGTGGGACTGGAACTTACTTCTGTAACTTACTGGTTCACGTCCCTGATGCTGTGGCCAATTACTAGTTTAAGTGGAAAAGGCAAAATGAGCCATCTGTGTCACAATACCCCATTGTTAGAACCCTTCCCAGTTACCCTTAGGGCAGAAAAAGTCTGGATATTTGAGTTACTGCTGCTCTAAGAAGAGAAGCACACCCATAAGTAATGTCACTTCCCATTGACATATCTGACTAAGCGAATGTAAACCCCCTCAAATCCTACACAAAGACACTGAGGCTGTAATGGCTGGTTAGTCACCAAAAATCACAGAATTTAGAACTAACCTGTAAGCTTTCCCACATACATATTTGTAGCTTTAAACTGGGTGAGAGAGAGGGATGAAGGTGCCCTTGGGCACCTTGAAAAAGGCCAAATTATGCCAGTTTTACACTGGAAATTCAAACATTCTGAAATCTCAAGGGGAATCAGCACAGGGCTGCATGAAGGATTTTTTGTCTCTGTTCAGAGACAAGACCTAGAGCAGTTTGTTACCTCCACAGTTTCTCCTCACCAGCACATGGCACTCACTGTCCTGCCATTGAGAATTCCTGTGGATAGAGCAGCCAGGAGAACACATAGGCAGATTCACAAGATGTCAGATGCTCCAAGTCACCTGCATTTTCACAGACGTACATTTCAATTTGAACATACATTTTTTAATATCAGCATGTGAAATTGTCTCTGTCTGCCTCTAGACATTCCAGAAAGTTTACTAAAATCCTAAAAGATCCCAGAACCCTTGAGTCAATATAATCTGTACTCCTTCATCCACAAGAGAGATTTCTGATTCTCGGAGTTGAGCTATGAGGGCTTGTTTGTGCATATGGACAGACAACACGAAACTAAAACACAGTCATCAGGAACACTGACCAAGCAAAGGACAGGAGAAACCTCCAGTGTTAAGTTTGTTGGAGCAGCCTATTTGTCCTCTCTTGCTTATCTATTTTGTGCCTGAGTCCAGCTGTGGGGATTCTCAGAAATGAGATGCAAACCTAGAGGAAGAGCCTACAGATTATTATCCAACTTCACTGTATGCCAGCATTTTAGAGAAACTGTCCAAAGTCTGCCATTCTAGCTAACATCTTGGACACAGGGTAAATGAGTCAGCAGACGACTAAGGACCACAAATGATTTTCTCAGAATCCTCTTTCTAAATGTTGTTTTAAGAAGGAGTATCCGTCTTGTGTTATGAGGCAGGCTATAAAGGATATACACAAACCCACACTCAAACACCTTGGTAGAATTTTCTTCACTCTCAATTTACTTATAGAGATTAATCAGTCATTCTTTTCGATACACTTGTAAGACTGTAACACCCCTGATCTATCTTGCACTTCAGTGTCGGTGTAAAACAGAGGTTCTAAGTGTGAACTGCACCACACATGATGGTTGTCTAATCTCTGTCCAGACCTTCACACATTGCCATTGGCACACTGTGATTCCTTGTCGATACTGAGCCTCGTGTGTTGACATTTTCCTCTCTCGTTCTCCCTACAGCACTTTTTACGATGGGCGGTAATGGTGACGGGCAGCCATGCAAGTTCCCCTTTAAATTTCAAGGCCAATCCTATGACCAGTGCACAACAGAAGGCAGGACAGATGGATATCGATGGTGTGGAACCACTGAAGACTATGACAGGGATAAGAAATACGGATTCTGTCCAGAGACTGGTATGAGGAATGTTGCTTGCACAACACAGTCTAATTTGTCATTGTTTTAAGTAACAAGTCTCCTCTTGCACACCTTCACCAGAGCACATAAAAGTTGATGAGTTAAACACAATTTTAACAGAGGTGGACAAGGAAGCCACTAGAACAGGAGCAAACTGTGTAAACAACATTGTATGTCACAGCACACCAGGTTTATCAGGGATACACAAATGTCATTGAACTGGCTACATGGCTACCACTGCAGGATAATTACAAGCAGATTACAATTTGTTAATGGCAAGAGAAGAGAAGTCTCATGTGACAGAAGAAAGCATGAATAATATTTTAGCTTAATGCATTTACACTTGAAAAAAGAAATCCTGTTTAGTATGTTAAGCTTGTGTTAATCGACCTTTTCAGCAATTCAAAAGAACTAAGTGAAATGGTTTAGCCACGAACATAGATTTCAGCTTTCTTCACAATTTTTCGTACTTTTTAACTTAAGTTTTACCACATAAAGGAAGAAAAATTAATTTATAGCCTTGTAATGCTTGGCAGGTGTTCAATTTTAGGATACAGATTAGAGCCATAAGCATTGAGACTGTCCAAGTTCGCTATAACAGTTCTAAAGTCTCTGGCTTTTAACAGAGCCAAAGGGAAGCTGCAGTCATTCGGTAGCCCCTTGAAGCTACATTCCAACCTATATGCATCCTGATTTTTGATTTTCTGGAGTCTTTTGAAAATGGCCTAACCATTCGCAGGAGAGCTTTGATGCACTGGTATTTGGCTTCCTGTTACTTTTGATAACCAGGTGTGGCACTTCAATTTTCCATTACAGATGTTTAAAATAATAATAAAAGAAAGGATCAAATTCATTATAACTTGCTGCATATTTAGAAAGGGAAAATTCTAAAGGATTGTTCAACAGACAAAAGAAACAATATATCTGGAATCCATATATTCAAAGGCCCAGGTAACACAGTCTCTATCACTGGAGCCAAGAAATACACTTAGTTTAAGCTTTTTTTTTGTTTCAGCGTAAGAGGCCATTGCTTGAGGTAGCTGTGATTTTTTATTTTTTTTTAAATTATGGTTTACTAATAAGTAATAATGAATGATAAATAAATACTATTTAATAATTAGGGTCACAACCAGCTTTGTCTCTGTATTGCTCTAATGAACCTTCCCAGAAGATAGATCATAATTTGAAAGGGACTGTAATTGCCAGGTAGTGGTATAAATGAATTTAAATGAATTTCCTATTCTTTTCATATTCTTTATATAACACCTCCTTTAAACTGTTATTTTACATATAGTTACACCCTCCTACCTCTAGAAAAATTCGTTAAAAAAAAAGTTATTCACTTTCAATATATCCTTTTCTTGAGAAAATGATTTAAAATCATATGGGTTTAAAATGTACTCTGCTGTCACGGTATATAAAAAGTTTCTCTGGGACACCCACTAGCCAGATGGATGCTCAGCAGTTCTTTAACCTTTCTGACGCTAATCCTACCTTCAATCTATTTGAGAAAGTTTTGAAATATTGCTGGGAAAGACCACCAAAAGATACCTGTCAGGCAATCGCCTTCCACAAAACACTGTGAACTGCTGCTCTCTCAGAGCTGTGAACGTGAGTCTGGGGCTCGCTCTTACTCCCACCAAGGCTATTGGCCAGTTCGTTGCAATGCCAATACTTAGACTCTTTTATTCTCTGTCAAACAATTTTCAAATATTACTTTTAATCTCACTCTTCACATTCTTCAAAGGACCACAGTTTTTCTCCTTGCTTTCTGGTTTTAGTCGTAGTGTAGGATTAGACTCAAAAGGGATCCCCCTTCTCACTGTGTTTCCCTGTCATTTTCCACAGCCATGTCAACAGTTGGTGGAAACTCAGAGGGAGCTCCCTGTGTATTCCCCTTCATCTTCCTTGGGAATAAATATGATTCCTGCACGAGTGCAGGGCGCAATGATGGCAAGCTATGGTGTGCTTCCACCAGCAGCTACGACGACGACCGCAAGTGGGGCTTTTGTCCAGATCAAGGTAACGCAGTTTGCCAGAGCAACAAGCAGCAACTGAACAGCGACCACAGTGGTGGCATCACCCCTCCTCCCCGGCCCAAAATCCCAGAAAAATCCCCACAGTTAAACCTGAGACTACAGTTAAAGAGCCAGTCCCAGAGCTCATCTGTGTGAAATAAACAGATTTTTTTAAGGTTATAATGAAGTATATTTCCAAACTATAAACCAACAAATAAATAAATAAATGGATGTTTTTCTCCCCACCAGCTTTTCCTTCCAAGGCTAAAAGCCACAAGTACTATACTATTTCACTAGTATGCAATAATTATACACTGATATTGTCCAAAATAGGAACAAATGCTAAACATAAAACCCCAACATATTTGAATGAAATATGATGAAAAACATGTTTAAAAAGTGAGACAGTATAAAGTTTATATGGTGAATACGGGTATTTAAAATGATGTTGGTTAATATTTGTCCTTATGGGCAGAATTAAGTGTAGCAAAATGTTTTTTTCATATTTACAAATAAATGCTAGGTTCAGCATTTCAGTTCTTTTAGGATGTAAAAAAAAAAGCCAAATTTCAGGTACTTAAAAGCCATTTCATGGTGAAAAGAAAGGATCAAATAGGATTTGATATTTAGATTGCAAGTTTAATTCTTCAGTGCTTAATAAAAGATGTTCAATGTTATTTGCTACACTTCCTTTTTTTCACAGAAGTATTAAGACTGTGGTCAGAATCACTTGCACGGGAAACAGCAGCAAACATCACCTACAAAAGAGGTTTTAGAATGTCTCCAAAGAAATGTCATTACTGGCAATATGTGTGGCATTCACCACCGCAGGCTGTAAATGCTAATTTTTATATTTACTATTGAGAGATTTTTTGACGGGCAGCAAGAAAAATAAAATTGTAAGACTGTGAATAACCTGTGTGGCATGATTCTATTTACACAAATACAGCTAACACTATCTTACTGTGTTATTCAGGATACAGTCTTTTCTTGGTTGCTGCCCACGAATTTGGCCATGCCATGGGATTAGAGCACTCTGAGGATCCAGGAGCTCTTATGGCCCCCATCTACACCTACACCAAGAACTTTCGACTTTCCCAGGATGACATTAAAGGGATCCAGGAACTATACGGTAAAGTCCTCCCTCATCAGCAAAGCTCATCAGAAAAGCACGCAGCACAGGTTGAAATTTGGGACTCAGAACTTGCAGTAAATTACAAACTGCACAAACCCATCAATGACAGAAGCACCCTCTATTCCTTTCTCCCCGCTTTTTTCATGTTAATAGCAGGGCTTCTACTCCAATCAAATATCACAATTTAAGGATGGGGGCTCACTAAATTCACTGAATGAGAAGGAGCTCCAAAATTCCCCATAAGCAAACCTTTATATGAAAATATCTAGTGCCTTTTCTGAGTCAATGAAATGCCATGTTTGTCTCTAGCTTGAAACACCTGATGTAGATGGAGTTGGATGTTACTTTCTATAACACTCTGAGCTTCCCAGATAGCAACTCCCTGTAACAGGGGAAGGACATTGTTTCCTGTGTCCCAGCTTGGAGACAGTTCACCTTGTCTTCTCACAACAATTCAAACTGTACCATCACAATAATGTGCAGAAGGTGTGTGGGAGTTGAAACCTCAGCATAAATGTATTTGTCAAGCTCCTGGAGAAAACTTGGATTTAAGTATTTTTACATTGCTGCATCTTTAAAATTTATTTTCTCCACAGATAGTGTTAGTAAAATGCACAAGTATTATTATGAATAAAATTCCTTGCATGTATATATTTTCCACCTTGCAGAGGCATAAGTATAATTACAGTCAATTAAGCAGTCATTTCTATATACTATTTCTCTTTCTGTGCTTTTCATTTTTCTACTGAGAGATCTTCCTAACCGGGATATATTCTAGAGTATTCAACACTTTAGAGATTTTAATAAGAGTATGCAAAATGATTATCACATGAGACAAAAATCTGATTTGAATCTTCATTTTTCCTTCATCTTACCTGAATGGCAGTTGAGACATGGGCAAGGTTAAGTGAGTTTTCTAAGCTCACACCATGTATCTTTGATAAGAGTTCAGAATTTAACCCAGTTGTCTCAAGGCATACTTCAAAACCTGAGACAAAACTTCAAGACAAAACCATCTTTCTTCTTTATAACTGATATAACCTGTTACAAACTGATTTCTATATAAACCAAGTATTTAAAAAAAATTTTTCTCCCCTTATTAGTATTATCACCAATCAGCTGCACTCCATTTTTTTCCTACAGTAAACCAACCCAATCTCTAAGAGAAAAGGAAAATGCCTCATATGGCAATACAGCAGCAGCCAAATAATAAAACAAAATAAACCAGATGCAAAAGTTCATGTTCTGAAAAACCCATTCTGATTGTTGTTGAGGGCAGAAAGATCATACTAATGCCTGAAAGTGCATCTTTGCAAAAAGGAACATATTGGCACTTCTTTAAGAAAGAAATATTCTCTGACGACTCTCTCAGCAGAGTTGCAGATAATTCTAAGTAAAAGGACTTTGAAATGCATTTCTCTTCCTTTTAGAAGCCAGCAAAATAAAAATCATAATGTCAACTTCTGAACCCAGTGTAGTCACTTGTGAATATCTCTCAGGTTAAACAGGCAGCTCAGCACAGACACACACAGGCACAATGTCTCACACGAGGCCACACAGCAGATTAAAGCGGGACTGGAAGCAAAGGTTTCCTCAGCTCTACTCCTGAAAAGATTTTGTTATAAGTTTTTCCTCCTTCAAGCACTGCCTCCAAATGATTCCCCTTCTAGAAATCATGGTAGCTCATGTTCTTGATGCAGCGCTATGTCAGTGTAACAGAATGTCTCTGTTCACCACCACAGAAGTGTCACCTGATGTTGAACCCGGACCAGGGCCAGGGCCAGGCCCACGTCCAACCCTTGGACCTGTCACTCCAGAGCTCTGCAAGCACGACATTGTATTTGATGGAGTCGCACAAATTAGAGGAGAAACGTTTTTCTTCAAAGACAGGTAAGTGAGATAAATTGCTTACCTATGGGGTCTCAAGTGGAGGAATCTGCGAGACATTAATTAAAATCCAGACATTTATTATCAGATACAATATCTGCCCTTTGTTTTGTGTGTTCAGAGACAGCAAAGTGTCCCAACCAACTCCTAAGGGAAGCAGAAGGCAAATTCTGGGGTTATGGTTAAATTATCTCACCTTATTTGCCACAAGGGTACACTGCTGGCTCAGGGTCAACTTGGTTTTGACCAGGATCTTTAGGTCCATTTTCACAAAGCTGCTTCCCAGCCCATTGGCCCCCTGTGTGTACTGGTGTTTGGGTTTGCTCCTCCCCAGGTGCAGGATCTTTAACTTCTGTTGATAATCTACATGAGGTGAGATAATTATGTCATAAATTCACCTTTTCTTAGAGATACTCGAACTAATTTGAGAGTCTGGAATTTTCAACTTCAGTCATTATTTTATGCAATTTTTTGACACTTCTAATTTCTGATTTCTGCCCTACACTGGGACTGTGCACATCAAAATGCTATGACAACTGGGTTGGTGATAGTTCTAGCTAAAATCAGAACAAAGAAATGCCACAAACCAAAAAAAAAAAAAAAGCCCATTCTCCCTTTTTCTGCCCAGTTTTACAAATTGGAGAGCAAAAATTAACCCTAGTATCAGCTCTGCTGACCTGTGAAGTCACGTGAGGGTTGCTCAAAACAATGAAGTAGTTGTGAGACAAATCCAAACTTCAAAATGCATTGTAATTGAGCAATGGAAATCCCATCATTTTCAGGGGAGTAGAGCTCTGGAGGCATTATTAGTCCTGATTTCATTTCATACAGTTTGTACTCTGGACAGAGGTTTCAAATCTGATTACAGAAAAAAAAGTAGTTCACCCAAAGCTAGTGGCAATATTCTCAAATGCCTCTTTCACAATGGAGACACTGTTTTAACAAATCTTGGAGTTTAACATAACTTTCATTTTGATAGACTGGTCCAAAAAAGATCGGTTCCTTTCCCACATTCATAAATAATAAATCATGGAAATCCATGAGCAAAGTCTTGTTCCTGAGTTGATTTTTATTCAGTTTGAATCCAAAAATCATTCAATAACAGTGTTACATGACTCATGGCTGCTGTAATAACACATCAAGGACACTGGTGATCGAGACAAGATCCATGTGTGCAAAGCCTCCAAGACTGAGGACACCAAAGACTTTTTTGATGCTAAAGCAGAGACATTCCTGATAAAGTGTGGTGGCTGCACAGCTGCAGCTCCCACTGCCTTTGCCAAGGCCTGTATTACCCAGCTGCTCAGCAATGAAGAGCATCTCCTAAGGAGTATGGGACTTGGCAGCACCATGGTGAGAGACACAAAAGCTCCTTTTTCCCTGCCATAAATCAATGCCCAGTTTGAAATCATTTATCTTCAGTTACCCTGAATACTCTCCTGAAGATCTGGGTCCACACACATGAGCTTGCCTAAATCAAACACTGTCTCCCATCATATAAAAACATACAGAGCATATGAAGCCAAGGGAAGTATTGCAACTCACCTGTTCATGCTCCTTGCCAGATGTCAGTGGAAATTTAATAGGAAGCAAGAACCAACAAACAAGTCTGCCTCACAAAACAGCAATTTAATAGTTATTTCTATCTCCTGATGATACACCTGAGTCCAGTCATCTACTCCAGATTGAAATTTTCAGCTAGAAGATATGAAAAATTTATTACTATGCTGCATGGTTTAGTTCTATTCACCAGAATTTTGTAACAAAAAATCATGGTCAATTGGGTAATTTTATAGGCTATGATATACAGTAATTCCTTCAGTGCACTTCCTTCTAGACCTAATCTATGTGATATCCAGAATAATGGCACTTTGGGTTTGAAGTTTGACTTAATCTTTTTCATAGGCTTTGTGTTTTAGCAATGCAGAAGTGGGATTTCAGACTTCTGACTCGAAGAACATAATATTTTTATTTATACTACTGCTGCTTAAGGCAAAAAGAGTTCACTTGATCCGGCTATGGAGACACCTCTGATACCTTTCAAACTCTTCCTCTGGGCCCTGTCAGCAGCAGACTCAGATTCCAGTGATCCCTATTGGCAAGGAACAGCCCTTTCTTGGCCACGATATGGCCCCAGAGTACCAAGAGATCAGTCCCACTGAAAGCTGCACTGGGCCCTTCCACCAACAGCCCCAAAAACCCAGCCCAACAAGTTTGTCAAAAGTGGAGCCCATGTTTGCTAACACAGCCATCCAAGAACATCAGAGTATCACCTTAGCTCAGTGCCTTCAAAGGAAAGATGTTCTCACAGCAGTAAAACCCCTTTCAAGTTCTACAGTATTCCCAGCATACTGCACCTCTTCTCCTCACTCGTGGGCCTTGGTTTTCTGCCAGACCTCCACCTTCCTTCTGCTTTTGTAAACTGGTAGTCACGCAGAGAAACAGTGTAAAACCTATTCCCAAATCAGCGAAGTGATCCAGTATTCTAAATAATCCCAACAAAATAGAAGTATTTTGCATTTAAATACAGTTGGTCTAAGAACTATGCAAATACCAAAACAATCTGTTCAAACTGGCTCAGGCTTTATCTAACATGCAGCAAAAGCAGACAATTATTGAATTGTTTTGCTCTGGAATGGCTTTGCCTGTCAGTCTTGCAGCTTTCAAGTATCAGGCAAACAGCATTATGACTCACTATTGGAATTCAAGAAACAAATGTCTATCATGTGTCGTGTGACTTTTATGATTCATGAAAATAACCATAGAATCCAACTGTCACATGGTAGAGGCAAAGAGAGCAAACAGCAAAAAGGAGGTCAGGTATGATTAATGTTTTCAAAAAAAGTATTTCCCCTCTCTCTTCAAACCAAGGAAATAAAATTAATGAATTACTCAAGGTGCTGTTGGCCATATAGAACAATTGAGCTTTTCCACTGGGCACAAAATCCTGGAGAACAGCATTTACACAGATGGACTTGTTCTGAGACTGAAAAAAATTCAAACTTCTGAAGTTTACCAATACATTAAAAAAGATGTACTGTTTTGGGCCCTTTTGATAACTGCATGCAATAATAATAATAAAAATTGCAAATGTTGGTTATGTAAAAATATGACGTAAAATACCCACTGTAACAAAATTATTAAATCTGTCTAGAAATGTAGTATTAAAATTTAATATAGAGGAGTTAAAACATTTTATCATATTCAAAGTGACACGAGAAAGCCAAATAATTCATTTTACCATTTCCTCAGTAAGATGAGTAGAAATAAAACTACCTCCTACTTTATTCAAAAACAAAATAAAATTCAGTTTTGAAAAAGTTTTTCTTTCCACAAGAAAACCTTACTATCTTAGCAAGTCCCTTGAAATGTGTGGTTTATTAAAACCCTGCTGTTTAAGTCTCCATTGGCTCTGAAAAGTTTGGAATTCATGTAGATAGCAATTATTAGAGCTGATTCAGCCAAAAATCAAGGCCAAATTTGACTGAGAATTCTGTAACTTGGATTTTTAAAGGAGCTGCTTTTGCGAATGCAATGCTAGAAAGATTTTCTATATGAATTTCCAGTCCATATCATATTGGATCTGCTTTTCTATCTAAAGAGAGATTCATGACACAAATGGTATTACCTTTTACAGCATTTCATATGTGTTTAAACACTGTCAAGAGAGAGTAATTAGCAGAATGCCTTATTCTTTGTCTCTTTTTTGTAAATGAAAATTATAATGAGTCATGCTCAGAGATATTTTTGCACATGTTAAAAATACATTGCTGTATGCAAAAATGGGAGTACATTAAGGTATTACTATGCTAATTATTAGTACCATACCTCAGGTTAAATTAATACATCATTTTAAGTAAGAGAAAAAAAATGCACTTGCCAGTTGTACTCTTCCTCATATCAAACACTATAATTATGATTCAGTATGCAGCAACTGATCACACTTGCAAATGCATTTCAAAATGTTTTATTTGTCCTAGCTGGCTATGTTTGCAGTCAAACTTCTGTTGATAAAAATACAGCAATTTATTAAATGAATTTAGGACTGCTCCTCCAAGTTCTAAGCAAAACTAAAATCCAGTTTCAGATCTTGGGTTTCCCAAAGGTATTATTCTAGGCAGGAACGAGTAATGACAATTTATACTCTGCAAAAAATAAGATGCCAGTAGCACCTTGAGCTTCAGAAATGTATTGCTGGCAAAAGTTCTTTGGCCTCAGAATTTAACAACTTGGTGCAAGAGCCATTCCATCAGCCTGCTGATTTTTCATTTTATGACCATGTCAAAACTTTTGTTCTGTTGGGGAAAAATGTTGTTCATCCTATGGAGTAGGGAATAAGAGTGCCATTTTTAATACCAAAAGTCCTCAGCACAAAGCTTTGCCCTTTAGAGATAATTAGAGTTGTTTAAAGCTTAAATCAAATTATGATCCTACTTATACATAAAATAGCCAATAAATTACCCTTTGCATTTCTCTAATGAACATTTTTAGTGCCAGCAGTTTCTTTTACAGCCAAACTCACTTCCCAGAAGTATGATATACTGCTCTTAGATTTGAACTTTTAGTCACTACAATAGTAATAGCAAGAGCAATCCACAGAATACAAAACTCTGCTTTTGTCAAACATTCATCCATCTGCTCCAAACACAGCAGCAGGAGAGCTCCAGCAGTTTAAATGCCATGTGAAATGGAGTTTATTTGTATACTCAAAGCACAGGATAAATTTTGCCCTGATCCAGAAAGCAACAGGAAGCCCAAGGCAATCAGGGCAACCAGTGCAGCAATTTCCCCTGCAGTCCAGCATGCAAGGCATGCTTATGGTGCAGCTCTTCCAGCAACATATTCCTAAATAAACACGATGACTTTTCAGTCACTGTAGGGAAAAAGTCACAAGTGTGTGTTGCTGTTAACATTGGTTGTGCACATGTGTGTCTACGCAGGCTGATGTGGCCTTTGCCAGAAGTGATGAGAAACAGATGTGCTGGTGAATTAGTTCATTGTAAATCTCATACAATTTTCTGTTCTGCTCAGATTCATGTGGAGGACTGTAAACCCCCGAGGAAAGCCCACAGGTCCTCTTCTTGTTGCTACATTCTGGCCTGATTTGCCAGAGAAAATTGATGCTGTCTACGAGGCCCCTCAGGATGAGAAGGCTGTATTTTTTTCAGGTATTGGTTTTTAAGTTTCAAAATGTAAGTAGCCATTTGCACAATGTTGCATTCGAGCTCAGTTTCCTCGGAGTTGTAACTTGGCCAGAGAACAACCTGTTAAGAGCTTAGAGCCATCAGGTATGGGTGACACATCTCCATCTCATGATGAGGATTTAGGACAAAAGGTAAGACTGAACATTCAGCCTCCAGTACAACAAAAGGAGATCTATAAGCACCCAGAAAGAGACATTCAAGAGCAAGCAAGACTAAACAAGAGTCATTATTTAAAAGGCAAAGCAACAACAACAGTGGGAGCTCTGTTTCATCAGTTACTGCTCTTTCTCCCCTTTCTTTCCATTTTAAGTATTGTCTCTGCACATGTTGCTTGAGAAGACTACTTTTTTTTTTCTACTCATGCCTTTCCTTCTCTCCTCCTCTTTTGCCAAAGACTGACTTCCACTCTGTCTTCCAAGCATCTTCCTTGGTGGCTCATCAGGCAGAGGATACAGGTGGCCGTGCAAGCTGCCTCCTTGGGAGAGAAGGAGAACAGGAAGCACAGCTCTGTTGCATGACACACACACAGTTCAGCTGCAGTGGCCAAATGAGCAGAGCTGTGAGCCTGTTTTCAACATGAAAAACTGAGCCAGCAAAAATGGGCTCCGGTATCTACTAAAAACATGACTAAACATCTCCAATCATGTAAAAACCATATGGCCAAAGCTGCTGTACATTTTCTGTACAGGAGGGAAAAAAGTAATGATAATCTATTCCACATGTCTCAGAGGTCATTTGCTTTAGTTTACATGGAGGAGGGAAAAAAAAAAAAACAAACCTAAAAAACTTTTATGTCAGGTAAGCCAAAACACTTTAAATATTGCATATACTATGTATCACCTTATTGCACCTAAACCTCTCCTTTCTTTATAAGTCTCAGGCAAACATAACCAAACTGCTTTTTAAAAAATGAGTAAGAACTATCAAAAAACAAAGATTGGTTTGAAAATAATGCAACTATCCTAAAATACTAGTGAGATCTACCCTTTCCTCCTGAATGATGAAATAATAACTTCTGAGGATCTCAAATGCTACTCTACACTTTTCTGATATTAACTCTTCATTTACTTTATTTCCCACTAGCACAGAATCAAAGAAATGTCCTTTCATGAATGAATCTTTCTGTGGCTTTCAGTGAATCCAGTAACGGTATTTGCTAAGTAAATTGTAATTCCATGTAAAGAACACAGAACACTACTACATCTTCCACCAGTACGTATTTGGAGAGACATTAGAAAATGTTGCGTGACAAAGGACAACAGGAACTCTGAACAAAAACTTCCCATTAATCACTCAATAGAACTGCTCAACAAAACAAAGAGAGGGTGAACATGAGCTGCTGCATTTGAAACTCGGGTGCCCCTACCTGGTTTCAGACCATGTTCATCTACTCAGCACTGGTGAGGCCACACCTCGAGTATTATGTTCAGTTCTGGGCCCCTCAGTTCAGGAAGGACATTGAGGTGCTGGAGTGGGTCCAGAGAAGAGAAACGAGGCTGGTGAAGGGACTGGAGCACAAGTCCTACGAGGAGAGGCTGAGGGAGTTGGGGTTGTTTAGTCTGGAGAAGAGGAGGTTCAGGGGTGACCTCATCACTGTCTACAACTACCTGAGAGGAGGTTGTAGCCAGGTGGGGGTCAATCTCTTCTCCCAGGCAATCAGCAATAGGACAAGAGGGCACGGGCTTAAGCTCTGCCAGGGGAGGTTTAGGTTAGATATTAGAAAGAAGTTCTTTACAGAGAGAGTGATCAGCCATTGCAATGGCCTGCCCAGAGAGGTTTTTAAGATGACGCTGGATGTGGCACTGAGTGCCATGATCTAGGAATCACAGTGGTAGTGGATCAAGGGTTGGACCTGATGATCTCAGAGGTCTCTTACAACTCAGTTGATTCTATGATTCTATACAGAAGGTTACCAGTGTAAACTATTTGTTTCAGCATAACCCCAATGTACCAAGATAGTGTCTGCCTCAAAGACAAGTCAGCTAAGAAGGCAGGAAGCAAGAGCACACTGAAATGATGTTTTTTCTGAGAGGCAAGCAACACTTTAATAGCAGAACCAGTTGTAAGCACAGTACACCTGCCTTGTGATCTAGTGCTTCACAGATGGTAAAGTACTAGAAAGAACAGTAGTACAGTGAGTGCAATAAAAATCACACAGCAAAGTAAAAAAGAAGAAATACACCTCTGTTACTGACTAATAAATAGTGTTTGTTTGCTTTGTTTTTTCCCCTACTTAGGAAATGAGTACTGGGTTTATTCAGCCAGCAACTTGGACAGGGGCTATCCAAAGAAACTCACCAGCCTGGGACTGCCCCCTGATGTGACACGTGTGGATGCAGCTTTTAACTGGGGCAGAAACAAGAGGACATACATCTTTGCTGGAGACAGATACTGGAAGTAAGATGCAGTGAGGGGTGGTGGGATGCTGTTGGCAGAGTTGTGTCTCCAGGATTGAACGCATGCTGAGGGTCAGGAGGCAGGGACCAAACACAGGGCTTCATCCTCTGAGAATACAAAGTGGGGGCTGCCAGAACAGCGCTGACAGCAAGAAAGAGTTTCAGTGCAACAGCAGGAAACTGTTTGAAAAAACAGCTTGCAATGGAAGAGGGTACCTGGGAGCGTCTGTCAGGCTGCTCACCAACAACAACTCGTCCCTCTGCCCCCATGTACCAGCAACTGCCCCACGCTGGTCTCAGGCTCTTTAAGAGGGGCAAGCTGTCCTTTCTGTCAGCTCACACATGCTGGGAAAAGAGTAAAAGAAATTTCTTAAAATGCACCAATCTCCAATCACTTGAATCCAAAGACTGACCAGATTGCCTTTGAAATTCTTTCAGTAAGTCAGCCGGCTTGGAGGCACTGTATTGAAAAGAAACAGCAGTGTGACTAGCAAAGCATGCTGGGGCTGACTGTAAAGCCTTTCAGCAGTGGATCCACCAGTCACTCACACCTTTGCTGTACTAATATATTTGGCACAGGGGGAATCTGAACAAACCACAAGTGTATCTGTTAGTACTTTGAGAAAAATCTTAGCTTAACTTAATCTTGACAGTCTCTAAATCCTTCTCATGTTTCCCGTGAAACTCAGGTGACCTGCTACCACCCTCTTATCTTATCTTCTTAGATGAAGAAAGAATGTCCTTAAAATATCTCAGGGCTATTACTGTGGTAAAAAAAGATACTACATTACACCTGGAGAACAAACTAATTGTATAATTGTATAATTGTATTTAATAGAATCTCATTATCATAATTGGCAGAGAGATCTGGCACAAAAGATCATCTTAAAAAGCAAAGGCACTTTGGTGCTCTGAGGAACTTTGTGAGTTACCTCCACGCTGACTATCAAAATGTCATGAGAACAAGACAGAGACATAACCCTGCAGTCATGTCAGAGGCCTGTTCCAGGAACAGGACTTTACTTCAGGAATGCAGACGTTACACAACAAGCTGAAAGTGGACCCATTCATTAACTGACAATTGAGAAGCAAGTTAAACATCAGAAACAACCACCAGAAATCTAAAAGATTCTCCAAGCTATGAGAGTTCCTTCTGGGAGATGCTCTATCTAAAATATCAAAGGAGGTCTCAGTATAATTGAGTCCATTTTATGTGAACAATAATTTCATGTTATGATCAAACTGAATGACTGTCTTTATTATATAGTAATGACTGCGGATTCCTGTAAGTAAAGAAAATACCATTTCACAAGTGCCACTTGATCATAACTTTGAATTACTTTGAGGGCAGTAATCTTCTCCATTATCAAAAGAAAAAAAAAAGAACTTAAAAACTAAAGAATGTTATTAATTTTTTATTGTTGTATTGTAGAGATCATTTAAGCACTTGCAAGTAGTTCTAATACAGCCATTTGTAACACTTCAGGCTCCTGCTAAAACCTACGGACTATGAGTTAGCAAAGCTGCTGGTCTCCTCTGTACCACCTTTGTTTTGATTAACTGTACTGCAAGGCCTCCAAGTAATTCATCACTCTAATCACAGACAGTATTTCTGTCTTGGTATCTTATCCATTGCAATTGCTGTAGAATGCATAATTTATTGTTAAGGAATCAAAATAAGCTTAAGTGATTTCTATCTGTATAAAGAAGAAAGCAAGCAGTTGACAAATATTTCAGGAAAAACTGCATCTCTATTTAACAGACATTATAACCCTTAAGTATGTGGCTGTTACATTTTACACAAGGACTCTGTCACATGGAATCAAAATAGTTACATACCATAGCCCTTCCTGTGCCATTATCACACTTACTTTAAATGGATTTTTTGGAAGACTTCTCTCTCCCTCATTCCAGCCACAAGCTATTTTAGTGTTATTATAACAAGACTGTTAAGCATAGCAAAGTTTGGGGTGGGAGGGCCGAAGGGGAGGTGGCTCAGATTCCACAGCTGTAGTTTTAAAGCTACCCAGCAAGGTACTAGATTTTCTTTAAATATCCAAGGAATAAAATAGTGAGGAATGTAAATTAATAATCTGAATTGATTTTGGCCACCTACTGCTCAGCTGTACTGGTATAACTTTGGATATAATCCAAGTAGTTCCATACAGCAATGAGGGAAAGGTAACTTGAGACACCCACAGGCATGGATAAATAGAAATCGGGAACATAAGTGCTTCCCTCCCTCCAGTACTAGTCAAAGAAGACCTCTCTGAAGTCCACTGCTCCCGAAGAGCTGTTGCTGGGGTGACTGAGGCCTCATATGCTCTGGGAGCCTGGTCCAAACTATATTCCATGCCACTGCTCCTCAGGACAACTCCAGTCCTGCTTAGCACTGACTCCCACCTAAGAACCAGAAACATGGGGAAACCAAGCAACAGCCTTGCTCATTTCACCTTCCCTGTCAAGGACCTGGCATCCCTGGGACATTTATTCCCTACATATGAAAGGGAAAATCCTGGATTACTTTTTAGAGGGAGTGTAAAATTGGCTTTGCCCAAAGCTACCTCTGCATTCTGCAGTGGAAAGCACACAGAGTACAGGAAACAACTGATCATCTGTGGGTGTGGATCCAGACAGACCCAGTCACATTGCAAAAGACATTTGACTTCCATGGACTGACGTGGATTTACATCAGCTGAGGGTTTTTTTTCCTTTAAAAGATTGATTGCAAAAACCATTGTGGATTTGAGGGGGTGTGTGTCCCCTCAAGAAAAGCATATATTTTTAACTTGGCATTTATGTGTCAATCATCACTGAGAGAGAGAGGCTATGTGAAAATAACAGGGGATTTCAGTAGAATATTAGGGAAAGTAATTAGTAATTTAACAGCAATCTATCAATTGCATAGAAAAAAATTCCTTAAAAGGTGTCTTTCCAATTCAGCAAGAATTGAGTTTTCAAAGCAAAGATGTAAAATTTCACAGGGTTTTAAAGGAGCATAAAAAACAATGTTATAATCTCAGTTGTTATAATCTGTTTGATTGCTTTAAAGAGCCATATATGCTGAGGACTCCCTGAATAATTATATTACATTTTAACATTAAACACAGGTTTGTAATTTAGAAACATTCTTTCACTCAGGTACAATGAAGAAAAGAAGAAAATGGAGCTTGCATCCCCTAAGTTCATTGCTGACTCATGGAATGGTGTTCCAGATAACCTCGATGCTGTCCTGGGTCTTGGTGACAGTGGTAAGCTGAACTTCAGATTTAAGTCACTAACGAGCTCTCTTATTTTTCTGCTGTGAAACTTATTGAAGACCTTAATTTCTTGTGATCCATAAGTAGCAGCCAAATTGAGCCTGATGCACTGGATGTCATAACACCAGACAGCACAACCAAGCCAGTCCCTGTGGCTTGGAAATTTCCCAATTTCTTGATTAGCTCCATACCAGCTCACAGTCACAGCACCATCTCAGCATCATCCTGTTCTAGCACAGCCAGAACTCAGGATGATAATCTCCCTGGTCACAGGCATGACTGGGTTTTATTTTATAGTGGTTTTAACTTCCTATCAATCATAGCTGAGAGCCTGGCCCATGGTTTTAAGGGGCCTTATATTTTGCACAGATATGCATAAATGTCTGAAAGTACCAGTGGTATCACATGAGTCTCTACTCAGTCACATTTTCAACATTTATTTTGCCAGCAACCATTTTCTCCAAGAAAATTCTGGCTCACAAAATAGTAACTTGACTGAGGCTCCATTTAACAAGACCTCTCTCTTCCAGAGGATGGGAATTTCGATGTAGATTAAAAATATATCTTTTTTTAATCAGACAAATACAACTACATGCAAATATTTTGAGAAATAAGTCTTCCAGTTGATTAAGAGTCATGAAATCACACAGACAAAAAAACTTTGATCAAGAATTATGTGCTCCATAATCTGATCATGCTTTTTTATTTATCTTCACAGGATACACCTACTTTTTCAAAGATCAGTATTATCTACAAATGGAGGACAAGAGTTTGAAGATTGTTAAAATTGGCAAGATAAGTTCTGACTGGTTGGGTTGCTGAGCCGTATGAGATATTAATAACCAAATATTTACTTTTTTGTTATATGCCTTATCTGTAATTAGAAATAGATCTGAATGCTAATTACTGGACCAGTCTGGTACTGGCACCAAAACATTAAGTACCAGTACTGTACACATCAGATAATTTAAGAGTGTTTGCCTCCTCAGTATACAGAAGATGTTTACGTATATATTCTGGTACAATTTTTGTCATGCTAGTCATAGTAGTGCTAGTGACAGAACAGCCATCGTTCTGTGTTCCCTTGGTGCTTAAACAAAGCGTTGAAATCTCTGGAGACTGGATCACACCCCTCTGTTATACATACAACAGATAGGCCCAAATGAGATGTACCAGTAGTGCACTTTGATTTTTTTGTTGTTTTTTTTTTTTTAATACAACTCTGTTATAAATAGATGGTTTGTCTTGATGTTTTTCACCCTCTTCAAGTTTGATCATTACATCCATTTATTTACATAATAATACAGAAAGACTGTCAAAGGCACGGGTTGCCTCAGGATCTGCTTTGTGTTGATGCATGATGGAATCATGGCAAGAAACTGTGTTAAAGTATTGTTTTAAAGTACTTTTTTATTTTAATACCTTAGTTAAATTTAGCAATTTGCTTCATGCACTTTGTTACGACTATATAACTTGTTTATATGGATGGAAACGACTCAGATTTTTGAAGACAATGCATTATACATAGAAGTCAAGTATTATTGTTTAACTTGTTTAATTTTTCTGTTCTGACTGGGGTTTTGGTCAATTAGGTTTTTGGTTATGCATCGGGCAACAGAAAATGTCCTTTTCACAATCTGATGGAATGTTTCTCATTTAAAAAATAAACCAGGAAAGAATGTCCCACACATGAAGTGCCAACAATAAAAATAAAATCAAATCACATGGTCAACACTTCTCATGGCCAGGCCTTGTATCATTTGAAATTAGAAATTTAATAGCATGTTACAGTGAAATACCTGTCAAAGGAAAGAATGTTACCCCAGTACAAAACTGCCTCCTGGTTTTATTGGGAAACCTAGGCTGTTTTCTCTGTTGGTTCTAAGATGCAACTGCAGCAATTTACATTAAAGAGATGATTGGCCCACAAAGCCACTGCCTTCTCTGAAAAGTTGACATCCTGTCTGTTATCTATGCTCTTTCTCCTTATCAGCAGGTTACTTCAGCACAACCCAGGCAGGAGGAGACAGCACAGACACAGTGGTATATGTATCCTATAGGGATGTAAGCTTGAGAAACAGAGATGTAAACCTTTAATCGTGCCCATGAGATCAGACACCACCTGGCCAAGGATCTTATCCAGCTCCATGCACATGAAACACTTCATGAGCCTCCGTGGGCTGCATCATGCAAGTGGTCATCCCAGGCCCTTCTTCACAACACACCTCTCACACTGAGTCCATGATTCACAGAAGTGCCTAGTAACCAACACCACCTGAGCCAATGATCCATGTGTTTCGTCTCATGTCCTCTATAGTTTCATGTTTACACTCAGTACTTTCCTGTTCTAAGAAGACTTTTTTTTTTTACTATGATACTCTGAAAAGATAACATTTCTGATGTGGCTGCACTTGCCAAATGATCTTTCCATTGCACCCTATTGAGATATAACTCCCCCTTTGGGAAGCAGTTGGTTACTACAGACAATTCTCACCTGGATGAACCAGGATTATTTTTACTGATGTCAAAAGAAAAGATGGCTTATCTCCTTCTCAGAATCCTCAGTCTCTTCAGAAATCATTACTCACCCTCCCAATTAGTCCTGCACCAGAGTCAACAAGATAAGGCACAAAATAAAGTAGTTATAATTGCAAAACCTTAGTGTCACAGGCTTTACTGACACCAGGCAGCCGTCTCAGGATTGCAGGATCTATTGAGACATTTCAGGCATGTATGGTCTGTCCTGACCATAAACATCTTCCTGCTCTAGTGTTGAAAATATTGTCTAGCCTTAATGACTGCCAGGAGTTCCTTTTGAGTGTTGCAATAATTTAAGTTCTGTCTTAAGAATCCTCAATAACCATCCCTTAAAGATTTTTATGTTCTTGTGTCAATACTGCCCCAAAGTGCATGCTCTAGCATCTGTATTTAATATGCAAAGGTTTTGAAACATAGATATAGTGGAAGAACATTTGCAATGGGCCTTGCAATGAACTTGCTAAATGACATTTCTACTGATGACTGAAATAGTTTCCTTTTCCTCTACAACTTACGCATGTTTTGCAACATTGGCAAATCTATCATCTTACATTCTCTAATAATAACACTATAATCCTACAAAACTCCACACATCTGGTGGGCTTAAGGAATTCTGCTCAGCTTCTCCTTTTGTTCTTGCTTATGTAAACCCATTCTCCAATGACTAAATCACTGGCACAACACCAGAAATTAGTTTTCTATCCTTAAACCGACACACAATTCTTTGGGTTCAGTTTCAGACTGGCAACTTTTAGATTAACATGGTTCATTTGTAAATACATCTGTTTCTGTTCATCAGCTGTAACATTTGCCAGGTTCTCACCTACATGTGTCAGACAAGCTGGAGGAGTATACTGACCCCTCTCATTAACCTTTCACATCTGACCTGTGAAACACTAAGTCACAAAATGTGTCCTGCAAAACATTTTGGGTCTAATTTCACTTACTGATAACCACTTCTAAAACCTCCCTCCCTTTCTGTTTGTAATAAGTTAACCATGAGATGGAAAGTCCTTGCCTGAGCAGCACTGCAGCTCTGCCTGTACCTGCCCATGTCCCACTGGCTTGCTTCCCTGTTTAACTTTAAATCTGTCCCAATACTGTGGACTTTTTTGATCCCTAGACTCTTGGCAAAACCAGATTACCCTCTCCAGGCCTCTATTTTTACCTCTCTTGGGCACTTTGAGACTGTGCCCTTGTCACTGAGGCTATTGCCCTTTCCTTCCCTGCCCTCATGCTTGTCCCAAGACATTTTTAGAACTGAGGCAAAGTTTTTACCTACCTCCTTTACACAGGAAGAAACAACGGCCAAAAGCATAACAGTTTATCCAAAGCCATACAAAACCCAGCAAAAAACTCTATCAAACCTTTATCTAACTTGTTCTACTTCTAGAGTTTTGTTAAATTAAAGTCAGGTTCACTTAGGACTTTTTGGCGTCAGCGTAGAGTTCCTCATATGCTGCACAGGGGCTTGTTGCAACAAGGACAGGGCTCAGATACACTTGCTTCTTGAGCTGAAGGAAATTTTCTACCAGTTATGAGCAGGACAGGCTGCAAGCACCCAGCAGGGCAGCTCCAGTCCAATGGAGCAAAAGGCAGTGGTTTAGTAACCCCTCTGTCACAATACATAAAAAGCAGCCAAGGCTATCATGAAATGCCATAGCTTAAACACTTAATAGACAGAGCAGCCTGAACTGTGAATCATGCTTAACAGTTTGTGTCTCACTAACACTCTGTATTTGTTAAAAATACATTTTCTTCCTGCTACTCTGTCATGATTTTACTAGGCAGTAGTTACCCATAAATTTAAGCAATTGACTGTAACTGTGTTGTTCTTTAAATCAGGAGGAAGTAGGTCCTTTGGGTCCATTTTGGAGACATTATTTCTATTTATGTAGTCAGGCATACATGTTTTTAGCAGCACAGGTCAGGTGAACGAACATTCTTCTGCTTTTGAAAGAGCTGAAGCCAGCAAATGAGCAGGCCTTGGGCTCTGTGGGATCACTGCAAACACAGACATTTGTATGTGCAAGGGGAAACTGACTTTTTACAGACTGCTTATGTAAAACACTCAAAAGTATTAAGGTATTTCCAGGTTGGGAACTCTAGTAAGAACAAAACCAAAACCAGAACAACCCGCCAAAACACCAAAACTAACAACTCTGAGATTCCTTCTCAGAAATAGCACAGTCAGGCATAACTGAAGGCATCTCAAAATCTGCCAGCAATGTTTCTGCATACCCAGCCTGTCAGAAGCACATCCTGCTGCTTGAAATACAGCTCCTTCTGGCATTGCCTTTTAACACAGAATCACATCTTAGGGTAAATTGTCCAGTTCTGAGACTTACACTTGCACACAAATAGCCATGATTCCACACACAACTAGCCAGGAAGGTGGGAACAAGGCTCCCCCCATCCCAACTGCAACAGCAAGTGTTTACCTGCAGAAAACATGGGCTCAGGTCTTCCAGGGATATGATATTCAGTGTGAACAAAACAATTCAACAACAATCATTCATTCATTCTCATAGTTTAAAAGTGTTTTTCAATAAGATCTCTGATTAGTTTTTTCTTAATCAAGACAAATATTAAGAAACCCTGCTGTTATCTCAGAACTTTAGCTAAGGGAGAAACGCTTGGCAAGAGCCATAGCCTAGAAGATATCAGAATCTGAAAAAAATTTAGACTTTATTAGTGGTAAAAACAATAAACCCATGTATCAGGCTACCAAAAGAAGTGAAACGCATATGTTTTGCTGTTTGTTTGGGGGGTTTTCTATATCTTCACATCCAAGATTCCCTGCCTTTTTGGTGCATATCCTTCATCAGACGTTTTATTTCTGGTGTTAATACAGCATATTTGGAAAAAAACCTCCTGGCATGGACCGAGTAGGGAACAGATTAAGTGGATCAATAGTCTCTTCTAGTCTTGGCCTGCCTTTGGCTATGAAATTAATTTATATAATTTTAAGTATACATAATAGCTTTTTAAAATTATGTATTAAATGTAGGCCAGCAAGTGTACATGCAAATACACACACAAAAAAATAGCTCATGGCTATATTACAATATCTTATCTAATATTAAGGATTTAATATAGATGTGAGAATAGAGTATTTGGGTTTGAAGGGACCTACAACAATCATCTAGTCCAGCTGGCTGAATCCTAATTGACCTCAACACATCACACCAGTTTTTCCCTTCTCCATAAAATATGCCACAGGACAACACAGTGAGATAAAAGTGCAAGTATTCAATTTGTAGGGGTGTTCTTCCTTGGCAGCACTACTGGAGATAACAGCTAGGAATTTCAGTTAAGAAAATAATCACTAGTCAATTTGGTTTATTGCTTAAACAATTTCTCCAGAGCTGCAATAGCTGAATAGGAGGCCATTCAACAGTTCACAGCAGCTGCTGCCACCACTACCACGTTGGTCAGCCTAACCAAGGCTTGGAGAGATCCACACTGCCTGCCTATACCATCACCGGATCATTCTTTCACCTCGTTTTGCAAACCCCCAAACTCCTAGCACACCTCTAAAGTTGAACTTCAGGCAGATTCACCATGCAGATGCTCAGTCTCTACCAGACAACCAACAAGCTGATCTGAAAAAGGGACACAAGAATAAAAGGTCTCATGTCACTACAGGTCTGCATTCCCCTTGCTAGCCCTGGTGCAGATGCTCCTTACAATGAGACAGAGAGTGACAAAACAGGATCTGCTGAGCTTTCAGCTGTCTGTTACTGCCTAGTGCTTTCCTCTGGAGCTTCTCAGAATAAGTTGCGTTGCTGTTAAGAATTTGCTAGCATTGCCAAAATAAACTAAAATTGTAAGAGGATAATTGTTTTAATTTAGATTACCCTGGAGCTTGGCAGTCTGTCCCTGGAATTATTTGGAGGTGGTCTCCCCTTTCTAAAAGACAGGAATTCACAATATTAAGTTATAAGCCCTCCAAGTGGGCCCTTACCACTGCTTCAACCTTGGGCTGTTTCATAGCTTTACTCTGCCTTGTCTATGCCTATTACAGCATAATACAGCTGCCAAGAGGGCTGAAACTAGAAAGCAGCTTCACACTCTGCAGTTGGGTGCCAGGCAATGACACAGATCCAGCACCTCCACTGCACAAAGTTTCTAATCACCCCCAGCCAAGGAATTAGGAAATCCAACCATAGGTCTCCCATCCATCTCTCATCATTCAGTTAGTTAAGCCCTGGAGATGTTATTTCTTCTCTCCTTGCACTTATAACAGGCAATTCTGGCCATGGCTTCTCCCCTTTGCTCTCCCTTTCAACTCCCTTGCCCTGACTCAGGGGAAGCCTATGGCAGCAGAGTTCACTGCCCCAGGACAGCAGCAGACTCGTGAACAAGGCAAACCAAGTCAAAGCAATCTACTAAGAGGCAAGTCTTGCATGCAAAAGGAAGACAAGTGCTCTGCTTTCTCTCTGGTCAATGTTGAACTCAGCCCTCTAGGGAGAGATTTCTCACTAGTTGAAGACTTGGCAAGGCTCATTAAATTCTTGCATTTTCATGGTTTTCCATTAAGAAAATGTACTTTTCAAGTTCACTGACAATTCTGTCATTCAACAGCTCAAAAGTATGAAGACCTACACTGGAAATCCTTTTTCTGTTGTTTCTGATCTTGTCAAAGAGGTTTCAAAACCCCTCATTTATAGGACTTTGTGAATAATGCCTTCCCTCCATTCTTGCATTTAGATGCCTTCCTATGTAGCACTGCACAGCACTGTCTCATTCCTCAGTTTCTTGTCTTTTATCACTGGTTATATGTACAATCACAGCTTGATTCTGTGCTCAAATAGGTAAATTCCAGTTCCTCTCACTTTCCAGCAGTATTTTTGAATCTACAAACATCCTGAAGCTAAAAGGGAGTAAATATCCAACTCAAAAGGTAGGGCACCTGCCTAACAGATCTTCAGTTTTAGGTTTTGCTTTGGCTTTTTCTTCAGGTAAGTCCTTTGAGGAAATGCAGAATATATCAAAGCACTCATAGCCTTTACAGATTCTTATTGGTTTCACTCCACTTTTATCGCCTCTTTACTCTTGTTCTTTCAGCTTTGTTCCTTACATAAAGAACTAGACACTTGGACCAAAACAGAAGAAATCAGCAGAGAGGAGTTAGTCATCCTGTAAAGGATCAGGTCAAAACTACTCCAGGAAACAAGAACATTTCAAGTATTTTTTCTTTATACACTTATCATTTTTGCATGCAAATTCTGTACTATGGACAGAGCTACAGTGATAAGAGGGAACCACACAATGGACAACCCAAAGGAAAAAAAAAAAGAAGTATAATCAAGTCTGCTGCTTGACCATCATCAGAAAAGCACCTGGAACACTGAGTGAGACTGCTGACGGATAGTGCCTAATTATCTTTCCCATTGGGAGCCCCTGGTGGTCTAGTGGTTAAGGACACGGCACTGTAACTGCCGAGGCCCGGGTTCGATTCCCGGTCGGGGAAACTCCCCGGGCAGGCGGAGCCCGTTAGCCCTGTAAGGCAATCCACCTACGTCCTGAGGACCTCGCTGCCACTGTCCAAGCTCGCTTGGCCCCGGCAGATGAACCTTAGGATTAAAGGGTGGGCTCAGTTCTGTGCGCACTGTGTCCCACCTAAAATAAATCCAATGCGCAGGCTGGAAGGTGTACAAAGACCTTCCACAGATCTTCATTCGCAAAGTCTGGCCATTATCTTTCCCATTGGAGAGCTCTTCCCATGTGATCTTCTTGGAAAGCTTAAAAATACAAGTGTCCCAGCACACTTTACCCAAGTGTAAATAAAGAAAGACAAAATACGCTGGAGATACAGTGCTACAGACAGTACTCAATAAAAACTATTTGCACCCACGAAGTGAATTCAGAGAACTTATTTACACTAATGGACAGAACACGTGACTCCAGAATTCAATCAGGGGAAAAATCTCATGACTAGATTCACAAATGGGAAAAGCAGCTGAAAATGCAGGAGAGAGTACTGCTAAAATTGAAAGCTGTGTGGATTCTAAGACCTCACGGGGCCTCTGGGTGTGAAAAATGAACATTTTTTTTTAATAATTCTAGTCTTTGACAAGTTCTGCTCCAGAAATTCTGGCAGTGTAAAACTGAATGTGGTCCCTGAAAAATAAAAGTAAGATCATAATAAATATTGCTAACATATACTCTGTTTCTGCAGCACACTGGCAGCTTTAAGTATTCATGAGAAAACTGTCTATTTGGAGGTTATTACACACAGATAGTCCTGAATTTATGGGTAATTTTTCTTTAATGAAGTAGAAGTGGCCTCGAGTCAAGGGAACATATCCTTTCTCACATTTTTAAACTTTATAGGTAAACATCAAGCCTCTCTTCAGAATATTTCATTCCTCCTCATTAGTATTTTAATCACTCCTGGCAAAGGCTGTGCTCTGTGGAACCTGAAGGGCTTAAAAACACACCTTACAAAATCCATTTAGTTGTTCATTTTTGAAATTAACTTGAGCCTTTTTTCATGTTGAACTGGCCCTGGTTTCTCTACTTAAAAAAGTTAAAGATAATGACTTTGTCTGCAAGTGTACCATGAATCCTAACTATAATTTACTATGTAAGTGCAAAGATCTCTCAAAACCATGAAAGAATCCAGACTCACAGCTCCATATGCCTTCACTGGCATAATACAGCCCCACAGGAGAACCCACCTTCCCACATTTCCTAATTAAAATTTTATGAGAAAATAGGCCCTCTTGGATTTCACACTCTTTGTGGAAATACATTCAAGTTTTTCTAAGTGAAAAATCACCCACATTGGACCAATGGGAAATGCACTGTTGTTTTCAGGTGTATCTGGAATGGCATTATTAGCAAACTATTCAGAATTTATATTCCATTTCTTGGTTGAAGAGACACATGAGTAAAATTAACTGCTGCAGAGAAAGCTCCTAGAAACTGTTTTAATGTTTTAATACCAGTATCTCCATATAAGATGTGGTTCCTTGCTTGCCAACATTAAAATTCTTAGGAATTATACTTAAATAATGAAGTATGACCTGAATAACTATGTCATGAACAGAAACACCACACAGCACACTGTGACCAGGCCAAAGGAGTCTCTGCAAAAATTATGGAGGAAATAATACAACCAAAGTTCAGCCTTACAGAGTCTTACTTTCTCCTTAAATCTGGAACTAGGCTGCATCCTCACTAGACCCCTACATACAGTCTCAAGGTAGGTAACTTATTCAGAAGGGCATTTATGAAATGTGAGTGTAAACTGGAAGTGTTCCTGAAGTTCAAGGAGAGAGAAGCCTCTGCAGAGCCAAGAAGTGGTCTTACAATAATTGATGGGTTTAAAGCAAACCGAGGGAGAGTTATTGCAGTTGACACAGCATTGGAGCTAAAATCAACCTAGAAGCAGTCAGCAGACAGGCAAACATTTGAGGAGTTATTTTGGAATTCCTCCCCCGGAGCCGGACCGTGGAGCCGTGACCGGGCCAGCAGCGGCCCCTGCGGGCCGCAGGGACTCACTGCACCGAGCTCCCGCACGGAACCGCGGCCCAAACGCACCCAACCCGCCCGCCACATCACGGCTCCGCAACAAGCCCGTGCACCAAAGGCAGCACAGAAAACAGCCGCATCCCTCCGAGTCCTCGATGCACAGTAAGACACTGCCAAGCAGGAGGCTTGGAGGATTTTGTTCTCTTCGTGTCAGTTATTTTGGGGTAATGCCAAGCTATTCAAAAAGATAAAGGGTAAGAGGTAAAGCATATTTTACTGGCAGTATGAAAATTCATCTACAAAAGTATTTCTTTAAAGAGAGGGAGGACTATTGTACCATGTTCCGCAACTCTCATATACACTGTGCTATTTATACGCACTCGCTACTCACTTAGGGGAAGATTTTTCTCTGAGTTGGTCTGTCCCTCAGGCTCTTCATTTTAGTGACCATCCCCTCAAGCTAAAGGAGGAATGTCATCCAAAGCCACACGGTCTTCAGCCAGGACAGGGCAGGGAGGGATTGATTTGAGTTCAAGGCATTTCCTGATTGTAGCAGGTAAGTCCCCCACAGCAATTCCTGCCAGTCTGAAGAGCAAATACCATCCTTATAGCAGCACAGTCTGCTGCCAGTAAGTCTCTGCCCTGGCCAGGTCTCAGCATTATCTCAGTCACGCACTGTGGATATTCCAACCCATTATCTATGTTTTTTTCCAGATATTGTTGAAGTCTTTGTTCTTTGAACTAATACCACCTGAATGTAATTTGAACAGATCATGTCACTGCAATTCTCTGGTAAAATTCAACACATGAAATTGTTTATTTAATTCTAAAATTCCCTTTACAAAGTTTTTGGGGTTTTTTTTGTTTGTTTGTTTGGGTTTTTTTGAGGTTTTGGCATGCCAACTTCTCAGCCCTGAGAATGGGAAATTAGGCAGGCCTCAACTCTACAAGTTAAAGGTATGGCACAACACTGGCATCACAGTGGAAATACAGCCTGGAATATCTTGATGTGCTTGAGAACACAGGAGATAACAGTGAGAAATTTTTCTAATTAGGAGTGATGATGCTGCACACTCACACTCCTAACACACAATTTTGGAGAGTAACCAAGGAGGAAGGGCAGTGAAATTCAGTTTCACATTAACAGTGAAACTACAGAGCTACCAGCCAGTAACTTCACAGGATTAACTAAAATACAAGTGAGAATGGCCATAGAAAAAGAGCAAGGGAAGTGGTAGAGTAAATGGATATCTAAGTAGCCATGTGGTTCATCTTCAGAGATTATGGCTCTGTTTCACCCTTGGGAAGCCAGCCCTGGGCCCATCTCCCCCTGCCATCCCACCTGATCATCACTCACCACTCACTGTCAAAACCTGAAGGGCAGCAACACAAAGTTACACTTTCAGTACAAAAATTATTATTCTTCTTGACCAAACAGCTGTTACAGCTGCTACTGCAGTTAGGCAGATATAAAAACTTCAGGTATCATGGAAATATTAACAAAGTATTGACAGTATAAAATAAATATTCAGCAGCTCAAAACTCTGTGATGAACTACCTTGTCATTACAGGGGCAAAGCAGAGGTCTTCCTTTTGCTATTATTTTCAAGGGGGAAGGGAAGGGATCACCAGAAAAAGAACAATCAGAAGCAAGGTAATAGATAAACTATTACTAGAGACAGAACTACTGAATTCCATTCCAGCACTTGGGCATGTTTCACACAACTACAGAGCATTATCAGGATATGAAATCAATTCAAAACATAGACCATGCTCCTGGCAGGCTCTTTACTGCAGCAGATGTCTGTCAATAAACAAAAATTTAACTGTGCCTTGATGGCATTTCATTATCTGGAGCCGAAGCATACTACTAAGTACTTCACATTTATATAGATTAATCTATTCTCACCTACTGTCTAATATCCATCACAATCTAATCTATATTGGCAAGACTTCTCCATTTCCCTGACAGGATGGGTGCATACTATTAACATGAACAGGTTTTATCTGTATCAAGCAATGGTGGCTATTCACAAACACTTTCAGTTTATCAAATGCAAGATTATATTATTATTATTGGCAAAAAAACATTGACTTGGAACTAAACACAATATTGCATTATGGATAAAGGAGGCATGTTCTTTTCTTCCTCCCTATTTGCATGGCACTTTGTAAAATAACTCAGTATTCATGCTGAGTTTGGGGAGTGTGGGTTAAAGTGAAGGCCTCCTGCTCCCCTGTGGCCCCATTGCTTTAGAACAGTAGATACTCATTTCAACATAAATGTGGTACATAAAATTCTGATTGTGCATATGCTCAGTGTTGCTTTTGCATCTTTTACTCTTGAAGGAACACTGTGATAATTTAGCCTGATCTCCTTAAATGTCCCCTCAAATTTCAAACCACTGATTACCACATCGATCACAGTCACTCTTAGATAGGCAACAACCCTTAATTTAACAACAGAAAATTTACCACATCCAGTGACTGTCTTTTTAAGTAGTTCAGTTTCCACAGTGCCATGAATGGCAGCTTATTTTTCATCCAACATGAAGGATATGAGGAAACCACAGGACATGACTGGGTTCCAAATCATGCTGTTTACGAACTATGTGCAAACATGCAAACCCTGGTAGCTGCCTGCCTGTCCAAAGCCCTGTATCAGACCTCCAGAGCCCAGGAATTATGCTGTTTATACACATGCACAAGAATTTCATATCCAATATAGAACATGCTCTCAACAAATTTGTCCATAACACTCTTTACTCTTCAATATTATTGACTGCAGATGTGTTTCTTAAAACATGCTTCACATTAATTCGTTGATGGCAACTTTGTTTTATAATATTTACTAACCCAGGCGCCCTAAGCAGAAGCTAGAACTACTTGGTCTTCCTAGAACCAAACCATTTGAGAAGGTTACATTCACATTTTCAGAAGTTAAATCAGACAAACTAAATAATGCAACTATTAATATTTAACTTTATTTTAAAAAGTTTCCATAACATTACTGTGTCCCATCCTTTCATGCAAAGACACTTTTGTGGTCTGGACTTGTCAAGCTCAGTGAGACTCAGAGTTAAGGAAGTGGCTCCTCATTAGAGGAAGAAGGAAAAAGAAGCTCTTGTTTTCATCAACTTACATTGCATGTGATTGACAGACAGTGAAAAACATAACTTGCAGCCAGACAAACTATCAATCACTCCGTAGCAATCCATGTTCATTTTACCAGTTATATCATTTGCCCACAGCAAAACCTACTTCTAACCCGTCCAAAGCTTCTGACACAAGGCAACACAATGAATGAGAAATAATACACCTTACATACAAATTGATTTCAACTTTCTTCTTCCTACAATTATGTCGGAAGTCAGCACCATTTCTTTTCAGATTTACTCTAAAAAAAAAACAACAAAAAGCTGTTTTTATTAAATTATAAAAAAAGGAATTTCCTGAAGAGCTGAACACAAATACAAATACAGGCTACTGCCATGGATTTTCTCAGTCTAAATATTTTCAATCAAAGCAGCACTGTATGGAATTACAAATAAAATCAGAATGAATCTAAATATTTTAATGTCAGGCAACTTCCATTCTAAATTTTTTTAAAGTATTTAAAAATCATATGTTCTTAAAAGTCAACTGGATGGCAACAGGGAACCACAAAGAAAAAGTCACTGAAACTCAGTCAATGGGATTGTTATTCTCAAGATACACACTTTTTGTAATTAAAATCTATTAGTCTCATATCTCTACACTAAGAGGTAATTAAAGATCTTTAAGTAACAACAACACTTTCTCCAGATCAAGGCACATTACAAACACGAACTATTTAACCCATGGGGCACTTGTGGAGCTGGGGTGTCAGAGCTGGCATGGGAAGAGGCACCATATCCAGAATGTCATCTTCTCTGAAGGATGGCAGAGCAACCACAGGCATCTGCTAATCCTTCCCTCTTGGAACAGAAGCAACAGGCGGGGCAGAATAAAAGAAAGTATGACTGTACTCCTCATAATTATGGAGCTTCTTAATTTTGGTGCAATTATGGGCAGCTAGTGGTAGACTACTAGTGCTAACACAAAATCCAGCAGCTCTAAAGAATTTAGCTGGGGTCATGGTTGCCTTTGCAGAATGCACAGGAACAACAGAACACAGCCTCCCTTTCAGAAAGACCAGGTCAGAGTACCCAGTATTCAGTGTTATTGATAGAAATGGCAATTATTTACTGGGCTTCTCTCCAGCAAATATGATAGGAACTTCTGCACATGGGGCAGTACGTGTTCAGTGTTACACAAGACATTCCCAAATGCATAAGTCAATCAATCCAGCATGCAACAGTGTGGCCCTCAAGAGCAATTAGCTTTTTCTTTAGTTCAGTAAGGCTTCAGCCCATGCTGGACCAAGGGTCTGCTCAGTGGCATTTGATTAGGCCACTATGTCACAGGACATTGGTAGTTCTGTACATTGCTTTTTTTCTGTAATGAAGCACAGCATGCTGCAACACTAAAATCCAGGGATTCTGTGCATGCTGAAGTCCCTGGCCTTTTATCTCAAAGTTCCTTAACCATGTTTATTCTCCCCTCAGAAGCTTTTAAACTCAGCCACAAACTTTGTGCTCAACCATGCTATGACATAGCCTATTCGTTCTAAGCTATCCAAACATATTCAGAGGTCTTTACATGCAATTCAGCTTATTCATGCAAAGACAGAATGTTTACCTTTGAGACAGAGAACAGGAAGACAAAATTTCAAAAGAAACCCCAAAGAATTCTCCAGTGTTTCCATTTGTCCTTTATTAAACTACTTTCTTCTATGACATTATCTCCAAGGGAGACGTGCTTAGATCTGGGCAAGCAGATTTGCTTCCATGGATAAGCATTGTAACTGCCAAATTTAACCACGGAGAAACAGATCTCCTAAACCAGCTTGAGACCCAAATAAACCATGAGTAGATTCAAGAACACTGCAACGCCACCCTTTTTCTAGTCCATGTAAAGCTAAACAATCACCACATCACTCAGTGTAATACAGGCAGCACTACTGTTACCTCTCTTGCAATGTTCCTCTTTGGAAAGAAGGAGGTAGAAAGTGAAAGCTCTGCATGACAGATAACAGTTGTCTTGCCTAAAAAACTACACAAAAGCTCTCAGACAACACGTGGAAGAAAATAGCACAAAAGCACAAGCAGAATATAAAACTGAAGAGGAGGCTCTGCCTTTCATTTTGAAAATATTATTCAAGAGATTTTTGCAAAGGATGAAGTCACAAACTGGGCCTCTTACAATCTACCCTTTCTATTTGCTTCCCACTTGGTTCTAAACTGGCCCGCAAAAGATGCAAATGAAACACGTTGAATAATCACCAAAGAAAATCAGTTAGATTTGCAAACATTTACAAAAACAATTAGAGATACATCTTAAAACTTCCAAGGCTCTAAACCTGATTTCTTGGGAAACCAAAAGACTGTTGACTAGGAGAGTTAGTAGAGCTACTGAGGAAGACTTCAGACAAGGACAGCACTGGCCTTGCATTTAGGAAAGGAAGTCCTTTGACACAAGAGACAGCAGCTCTGAAACACAAGTGCCAGCAAAGCATTAACACCTCCAGTAGCCAACTTCAATGCATTAATGGTTACACTAACCCTTGCCAACCTCTGAGCAGTGCTCTAAGTGATGCCTCAGGGTAAAGTGAGTGGATAAAAACACTATTGAAGAAGATATGAATAGAAAGCATTCCTATGGAAAAACATAAATGCCTTCTACTAAGCAGTGATAAGCACTCAGAAATAAATCCTGTGCCATACCATCTCTCTTAAGAGTAAAGCTATAAAATCTGAGGCAAGATGTAAAACAAGGAAGAGGCAAAATGAACTTATTAGCACCCTTTCGTGGGTTTTGGCTTCCTCCCTCCTCTCTTATTTTTGAAACTTGAACATATGTAAAAAACCTGTGAAAACTGGTCCTCTACAGCATTCTTGCTATAAGACCATAACTGGCAATCCAACAAGCACAGAGACAGGTTTCAGAGATTTTATCCTATATCTCATGGCCTAAGCTGTGTTTTAGCTTGCTTGTAGGATTTACCACTGAGGTAGAATACAGTTTTAAAAGAAAAGGCAAACACTGCTATTTACATAGAAAACACATCTCCCTGCCTACTGAAACACAAGCTCTTAAGAAAAGTGTTTATTGAAATTTAAGTATAATAAAGCAGTGGTTCAGTAGATTTCAGATATTCATGGCAGCACATTTTCCTTTAGAGGTTCTTTGTTTTGCTTTATCATTCCTGACATTTCATATAGCACCTTAAGCTTTTGCAGGGAAACAGCACTTTCACCAGAGCAGTAAATTGCGTAGGTGGGAGAGGTTGATGCTAAACATTATTAAAAGATCTTCCTTTCCAAAATAAAAAATGAATGTAAAGGTATAAAATCATCTGGAAGCACAAATCCTTTAAAAAAAACACCAGACATAAATGAGGGATAATCTGTTTTTTCATAAGAAAGTCACCTGTGCCTGTATCTGTTAGCCCTGCTTACTGTACAGGCCTTCAGTGGTCAGATGAAACACTGCACTGTGATTTAACAAGACAATACATGTAGTTTAGAAAACTTTCTAGATTTCTGTCGTTTATACGTCAAAAGACTCCAGCTGACATGGCTACAGCACAGTTTTCCAAGACCCATTCCTAGGAGTTCTAAGCCCCTGTAACAAAATCAAAATCACATTTTATTTAAAATATAGACATTAATATTCACTTTTGTAGCAACACTGAGATTAACATTACTTTTAAATTCTGATAGTGGCAGTTTCTGGAAATGATTTTTTGCTTTACCTCTCCAGCCCATTTGGTGACTGCTTTGATATATAAATTGTTAGCAGATCTATACACTCTGAAATTCCTCAGAGCAAAAGCCATGCTTCTTGTTTAACTTCATAACTGTCAGAGGTATGTCCCAAATATCAATACATTTTCAAGCAGATTTATGTTGAAGTAAATCTCCTCTAGGTCTTTTGTTTGTTTGTTTTGTGGAGATTTTCTATTTCTTTCTTTTCTGTTGGCTTCTCCTCATCTACTGTCACTTTTCAGTTTATATAATAGGGGTGTTCTGTATTTATTTGTAAGTTCGTTCATGGATCAAGTGATCCATTTTAATGGCACACATCCTTTCGAATTACTGTCCTCTGTTCAATTAACATATTTTATCTTATGTTCACTTTCTGCCAAAATGCCGAGGGTATTCAGGCATTCTTCACATGTTTTGTTTGCAGACAGAAATGAAGATAGCAGTTTCCTTAAAATCTCAAGTTAATAAATCTCTGAGTAATTAGTTAACATGAATTGTCTATACTGTACCACTGGACTACCAGGGTGAGGACTGGCATGGCATAATTTAGCCTTCCAAAAATTCCAGGTCCTTAGTCTTGGAACCTTTTGTGTTTACCTAATGGTTACTGATAAAGAAGCCTGATCTTCTTCCTGATGAAATCAGTATGGGAATTGCCACTGACCTCAATTAGAACAAGGTTCCAACACAACTAACCCAAGGCTTTATTGTTTCAGTACACATCACAAGCACTAAGAAAGGTGTCTCCACCTTAAAAGTAAATCCTTTGGGTGTGCAGCAGGAGATAAAACCACTTTGCACTGAGATAGCACTTTCTGTTTCAATACATTTTACATGTGATTATGCCTTCCAATCCCTCCAGTAAGATAACCACTTCATAGCACAGACTGGAAAACCAGCACAGACTTGCTGTCATTTGCCCAGTGAAACATGGGTGACATTCCAACACTCAGCCCCTGTGGGTCCATGTCCCTCTGCTGCTAGGAAGTAAGCTCACAACTGTGCAACAGCTCTGTAACTAATCATCATTTCTCTTCATGAGAACTGAGCTACAGCTCCATAATCCTTTGTTAACATCCACATCTGTGATCTGATTCCACAGAAGAAAACCAGGCTGTTCTACTGCTCAAGGCCCAATCCCACTCTGTTGAACCTGTCTCATGTATCAGTTTCTAAAAGCTTCTCCAAGCTAGCTGGGTAAAGCTTAAGCAGTATTCTTAATCCTACAGCACATTTCTAGACTCAAACCTTCTTTGAGTTAAGGAGTGAAACACTTGGACAAAGCAGCTATAACAAGCATCTGAAACGTCCCTGTTTCACACACACACATCCTCAGAGCTTCCCCTGCATTTTGGCTGGCCACAAATTTTGGCTACAGTCAACAGAAAAAGCAGAATGTTTATTCTTCATGCGCAACTAGCAGCACATCCCTGAAAATTGCCAAGTTATATTAAGCCTGTTCCCTAGCACCCATTACTTTTCTGCAAGACTGTGATTGTTTCCACCCCTCCTGCCCTTTTCTTCTAGAGTAACATGTCTCTTAACCTGTACCCCAATGCTCACAATAGATCTCTGCTCTGTGCCCCAAAGCATAGGCTGGTCCCTATGTCATATCAACCTTCTCTGTGAGTACCTGCACAGAAGAGACACTGTCATGATCTTCACGGGTCCTGAATGCCAGACAGTACAAACACTTGGCCTTACTTTAAGTTACCCAGAGTCCACATCAGCAGCAGCAAAACTGCAGCATTTGAAGAGACAGAGTGTCTCAGGGCAGATTATATCAGCTTTAAGTGAGCTCACACACCTGCATGTTGTTGCTGTCCTTACAGTCTGACAAGTCACACCTGTTCCATTAATAGCATTAGGATGGCTTCAGTGTTAGCAATGGAAAAGGCATCCAGAAACTGATTTGAGCAAAGCAGACAGGTGTTAACATTAAAGAATGGACAGTATTTGGTTGTGTCCAGACTTATATCAATGCATAGGGTAAAACGGACTTCATGGCTTGCTGCAACACATACTGTGTCCTGGGCTTCCCACTGGTTTTGTTCAGTCAGTGATACCAGTGAATCTTCAGTTTTCTACTGCTAAAGCAAGTTCTTGATGATTTTCTTTCCTACCCACTGCAAGAAGCCCATAAACTTCCAAAAAAAAAAATAAATCTAAAGTTGGAGAACATCTTCCTACAGTTGCCAGATAAAAAAGGCTTATTGCATGCCTTGCACTCTGAAGTGAGTCACAGTTAGTGAGTTGGTTGGAAATGTTTCACTTGCTCTTGCTTGTGCGTTCTCAACTCCTCTTTATTTCTTGAAAATATATAAAAAGTATTGGCCCATCTGCCTACTTACTCTCCCTTTTAAGTGGTGTACTTAAAACTTAAAATAATATGACAAAAATATGACTCACGTATCTTTCTGACATGTGGGATGGAGTTCTGGAGGGCACATAGTTGTGGTGAGAGGAGTTTGTTTTCCTTAACTGGAAAGACATGAGTTATACATTACTGTGAAGCATATCATATTTACAATTGAATGTGCCCTGTTAAGACTTTCATACCCACCGACGCACAGCAGAGCTGGGGCTGCATCTGCTAAGTCCGTTAGGAGACGTTAATGAAGCACACAGAACTCTGCTGCTGTCCAGAGGAAAGCTGATAGTAAACCAACAGACACAGTCACATGGCTTAGTTATATAATTTTGGTCTTTACTAAAATAGCCAAAATGCCTGACTGTACTGAGAGAACCTCTGTGAAGGAGCTTGTGTTTAAAGTTGCGCTCCCAACTTGGGAATTAATGACTGTGGCAAGACACCCATTAAAACATTCTGGCTTTGGAGTTGAGAAAAACCAGGGACGAGGCCATAGACCTTGTCTGGTGATTAGGATAAGGCAGACTCTAATTTCACTTAAACAGAATAATTTTTTTTCCTCAAAACTCCCATCTGCCTCTCTTCCAAGCTCCGCCTGTTGCCCAGTCACCCTCCTATTTGCATTACAGTTGTCAGGAGCACAGAAGAACTGATGCTACGGTCAAGGACAACGCTGCCCTCGCACCAGTGCAGCCCCTGCAGACACCAGCAGTGAGGAGGAGGTGGGAGTGAATTGTGAAGGTTGTTACAGGCAAGATAATATCAAAATAAATAAGCTATTGGCAGCCCTGCTTTCCAACAGCTCCCCCGTACCGCAGGCCTGAGGTAATCAGTGACTGGGCAAAGGGCCAGGCAAGACTGAGTCGCTGCAACTGAAGACAGTTGAAGCTGTTGAAAGACAATATAAAGGTGTTTTTGTCTCAGCTATCTGAGACAGCCCCAGAACTCTACTCAGGTTGCAGAAGGAACCTGAAGAGTCATAGACTTATCTTATTATTTAAGGGATATGTTGAAAGTTACATCATTTGAGGCTCTTAAACTCAGCTGGACACTGTATTACACCTCGAGCAAATGCTTTAGTGCATTGCTAGACACTTTCAGCATTTATTTATTTTTCATATTATGACACAGAGTGAAAACATTCTTCAGAGCTCATACTATACTGTAAATTATTAAGAATTTGTTCTAATACTGACAGCTTGAAAATTGCATGGGCTGGGTCATGGAACTTTAGAGCTAGAAGAAATCCAGCTCCTTCAAACACAGGAGCTGGAACAAACTCAGATAACATCAACAGAGACATAAAATAATTTAGTACACTGAACCAGTTGGGTGTTTTTTCCCCCTTATTTCTTATTCCTTGCAAAACTCCTGAGATTATTCTCATTAAACAATGTAAAACAGAAACTATTTAAGTGAGACAATGGATGTGAAAGTGAATAAATATAAATATTGAAAATATAACAGCATACTAATAAACTACAAAATTGCCTACACATATAGAGAAATTACAGTGCTAATGGCAGCTTTCCATATTGATATTATCACCATAAAAAGTCTTGTACTTAGATGAAATAACATCATTGTACTTCAAGGGGAGGTTCAAGAGAAAAGATACTTTAATTCAAGCAAAGGATTAAAGTTAAGAAATAGAATATTCTGATTACCAAAGAAAGTTTCGCTTTTAGGAAGAAATAAACATACTCAACAACCTTTAGGCTATGGGAAATTCTCCTGAATGGTATGTTGAAAACTGTTTTTTTTTTTAACATTCACTTGACATTCATCTGAATTTAACAATTTTTTGTGTACCATGAAGAAAACACTTGCACTTGTAGTGTGAGTGGGGCATATTACAAATAACTTTTCCACATCTGGTTTCTACTGACAGGAGGATCTACAGTGGGATGAAATGAACAGAGCATAGCCTAAATGTCCCATAAACCAGAACAAAAGGCATCACAGTATTTTATTAGAGATAGGTACACATACATATATATCAGTTTCCTGACATCGAGCTGCTAGTTATGGCATTTTGCAGTGAGGAGGTACTGATCACTTCATAGAAGCTGGATAAAGATGACTGGGGATTTATCGCCCTCTTGTGAATACGGAAGAAGTTGCAACCTTTCCAAAAATGAAAGCAGCAACTGTTGCTGCTACTAAGGAATCCCGTAGTAAAAACACATCTGTAAAATTAATAAACAGAAATTCAGATTACTAAAGGTAGGACCACCGATTACTGCTATAATATATAATAATTTTATCAGAAAAGGATAAATTGCAAAACAAAAAATAATTCAAATTCAAATCAGACCAAGCAAGATATTTTTTCCATTTAAGCAGGAAAATAGCAATCTAAACGCCACAAAATCACTGCCTAAAGCACTGATGTCAAACGGCACAGATTAGCTCAAAGGTGTGCTAACCCTCCCTGACTGCAACCCCAAAATATCCTTCAATTTCAAAGTGAGGAGGAGGATGAAAACATCTTTTTTTGCCATGCAGAACATACAGCCTTGCAGTTGCAATAAATAACTGTGGGTCTAAGCCCAAATTTTTTGGTGAAGTTCGCAATCAGGAGCAGGTGTGTCTTGGTCCAGCACTCCACAGCAGCTCCAGAAGAAAACAGGCTAACTCAGCACTCGGAAGCCATTAGACCTCTACTGAGTTATTTTTAAGGATCTTTCTCTTTGTGGCACTTCTTTCTTCCCTTCTGCTCTGCACACGCTCAGGGTGTTGCTGCTCCTTCCCTTCTCCTTCTCTGTTTACTGTCTCCTTTCCCAAGAGACCACTGAAATCATGGTAAAAGCCACAAAATGTTCAGGTCAAGCCACCCCCCACCTCCCATCTGACAAAACTCCAAAGCTGAGGGAAAGCAAGGGAGAGCACCAGCTGCTGGACACCAGGGTTTCCATTTCACACCTTGCCCTAGGTCTGGGCAGCTACATCATCCCTTCCCTCTGCTTTGCCCTTCTTTATGCACTCTTTAACCAACTAAATGATCTAAAGGGAACCCTTACAACCTAAATAACTCTGCTATTGCTCACTCCCACACACTTTTCTGGGTTCCCTCGTCAGACAGAGTGCCCATGATCCCTCACCAGTTTCCTCTCAGGCTCAGCCTGTGACAGAACCGTTGGCTTTCCCAGGCAGGCACGGGCCCTTCATGGGTGCATCCACAGAATATTCACTGTGTTAACATAAATTCATTCTGTTCTTCTGTCACCACATCTAATAACAAGGTGGCTCTCTCCTGTATACCTGCAACAAAGAAACCTTACCAAAAGTCTCTCCTGAGATTATTATCAACACATAATATCAAGAAGCCAAGTGCCATTTGATCATGAGTAGCAGAGGACCCACACTTTGAGAAGCAAGAATAACACTGTCTTAAAGGAATCCAAGAGCTTCTGTCTTGGATGTGCTGCCTTCCCTAATTTATAATGAATAAAGCATAAATCCTGCCCAAATGAAGGCATCACTGAGTCCTTCTAGCTCAACATAATAACCATTTCCCTGAAAAGCTATGTATTAATACCACTTAGCATAATAAATATTTAAAATGATACTGCAGTAAAGAATACAAATTCACCTATGTCTTCCCTGTTCTTAGTAGTGAGTCTTAATAAACACAGCTTTATAGCTACTATATTTAAATGCAATTAGTTCCATACATTTCCAGCTTAACAAGAAATAATACATATTCATTTCTGCTCATTAACAGTCAGTATATAACTCTTAGCTAATGAACATTCAATTATGTTTTCTGAATACATTGTGGGATAAATTCTCTTTTTGTTGCTCATATCAGTTCACTTCAATTCAGTTGCTGCTAATTAAAATCCTTTTGCCTCATGTAGACAAACCTGGGTTTTTGGAGTCCCTGGAGACTTTTTTAAGAGTTCTGTTTTATCTTTATGTACAGTCAGCTCCCTAATTAATGCTTTAAATAGGGTAAACTTTACTGAGGCTCCTGGGTTCAGTTCAAAGGAAAAAAAAAAAAACAACAGTTAATTTTATATCTCATTCTCACACAAATGACTGGAGCCTCTCTTTTTCTTGTAAATCTACTTTTTTCTTTTGTTTTCAAGTGAATTCAATAATCAAGGAAGGTGCCAGTTTGAGAGCACTGGGATTTGGAGATTCCCCATCATCAGTCAGAAGCTTTCAGAGGAGCAGAAGAGAAATTCTTGTCAAGTTGTCTAGTCCTGCAGCCAGCTTAGGTGAGGAAGGAGGATTCTCCAAGGGGACATACCCAATGGACTCCCTGAGATAATCCTACCTTTATTTTCACTTAGCATCAGCAAGAGACAATGCTATATTTTCATGAGTTGTTAGCAGAGCTGGCTCAGCAATGTACCTGCCTGTCTAGGACCAAAAATTTAAACAAGTCCTCATTACTCCAATGAGACTAACACCATGCAAGCCAAGCACTTACCACCCTTTGCAGAGGTCATTATCAGGTATGATTTCCTAAATGAAGTGATTAGGATCTTGCCTCTGATTTTACTTGCCTTATGTCCATTAAGGAATGCATAGGGAAAGTAATTAAGCAGAAGAGGCTTCAGGGAACTCTCAGCATGAGGTTTCCTTCTTTGGTGCAGCATGCTAGGACTACTTGACCTGCACCTATGGGCTGGCATGCTTAACAGCCCTTAGGCAGCAACTTCTCTCTGTTAAAATCAGCTAGAAACAACTCTCAGATTGAAAACTTACCAGGCAAACACTGTGAACCTTATGCGTAACAACATAAGGGATATAACACTAACACAGAAAGTCTAATATTTAGGGAAGAAGGGAAAGAGACAGAGAAAGGAATGTGTCTAAGAGAAAACATTTAGGAATACCCAGGAGAAAGGTTAAATTTAGAGGTGTTTCAGTTCTGTTTAACATTAAATGAAAACTCCAAGTAACATGTATCTCTGCAGCTGCCTTAGTAGAAAAGCAGTGCTGCCCTACCTGCTGTGTGCAGCAGCACTACACAGTTGTGCCAGGAGATGGCAGATTTTTGTCAGACGCCAGCAGGGAGCAAGTCAAATACAAGCAGGTTTTCCATTTCTGTATCAAAAATGCCTTTGTATGCGTGTTTTATAAAGGTAAAAAAAACAGCTCTAATCAGAAAAACTAAACAGGTAACTGTTAAAAAAGGGCAACTTCTTTTAGCTTCTCATTCAGATTTGGAATTACTGATGGAAGAGTTAAAAAAAGTTTGCAAAGATTTCATATTCTGCAGTATAGGATTTTGCCTACTCCACATTTTGGAGAATTGATATCTAATGGAATTACTTTGAAATTACTATAAACCTTAAAATCATTATGATAAGAAGATAATTTGGAGTATATTTTTGCAAAACAGAGGAAGAGTGTAAACTGTCCCAAAGGCAGCTCTGATGGGGCAAAGGTCTTAGTCTGTTTTAAATTGTACATATATAATATATGTTAAAAACTATAAAGCTGCATACACTTAAAAAAGGCTGTGTCTGTTTATAAGCGAAAAATCCTTGTCTTACACTTCGGAAATGTGTATTGGATTTTCACGTATTACTAATATGATTCACTTGGATTGTATGCAGAAGCTACACCTGCTCCAGGGCTGCTGGAGATATAGGGTAAGCTCTTCAGGGAAAGCATATATTATCCCTGTGACCTGCAGAAGTAAAGCTGTAGCTTTAACGTAAAAAAATTACGAGTAGCAAGCTAATGCTACTATTCCCTCAGTGTCCATCTTTAGCGCCACATGCACCGTCTTGTGAAAGAAAGATTACAGATATCAGCTTTGCAAAAGCTTGGTGGTGCTTTGTATTAGTGGTCTGCTGATCAAGGCTCATTTTACCAAAGATTCACAGACTGAAAAGGAATTACTATTCAAAAGAGATGCTGATATCAATTCAGTCAAAGCATCACATACAATCACACCTTATCAGCTGTTCTGAGCACTAAACCTATTTTTTTTTGCATTGTGCTTGTATTTTGGTACCTGTGATGGTAAGCCTTTTTAATGGTGCTATGGCTAATCAGCCTTAGAAGAGCAAAAAGTTTATAATCACTATTATTGTTTTTAACAAATGTACAAGTCACCAGAAACATTAATCTGCATAAGAAAAGCATCATGTCTGCAAAGCCAGATATTTTAGTATTTCCCAGTTCTAGAGCTCAGGTTACTATTGCTGCTTGGTAAGGACAAGTGTAGTGGTTTTTAAAACTCTGCATTGTAAATGACAAGTCATTGTTCAGAAATGGATTTAAGTGTTATCATGTATCCCCTTGTGAGTCAGAAGATCAGGCTAGCGAAAAAAAGGAGACACTATTATATAGTGATATAATAATACAATTTGTTAGAAACAAATTAATTCTTCCTGCCCACTCAGTTGCACTGGTCAGTTCTCCTAGCAGTATTATTTCCAGCATGGGAACTCCAAGAAAGATATGGACTCACTGGAAAAAAAGCCAGAGGAAAGCTTTGAGAATACTCAGGTATCTAGAAACTGTGACTTGGGAGAGAAAACCTAAAAACATTAGTCTAGTGAAAGCTTAAGAGAATCATAGCACTACAGAAGTGTGCAAAAACTAGCAGCAAAGAGGAACGGAAACATGTCGTGTCCATTGAAGATAGGTATCATCTGCAATGAGATTCTTCTCAGATACAGAAAAAGTCATTGCAAGGCATTACCAGAGAAGTGCTGGAATGGATCAGCTAGAGAAGTCATGGGGTTTTAAAAAGAGCTTGTACAATCATCCATCAAGAATGATGGGGGTAGAATTGACCTTTCTCCTCTGGAGCTCCCCCTAGCCTTACTCTCTGTGACAATTGTGCTGGTCTGGTTCCTGCATAGGACTCGGGTTTCAGACAGGACAGTGCTGGTTGCAAGGACAGGCAATCACCGGGAGACTCTGGAAACCAGCCAAGGGAAATGCTACACTCATCAAGCTTCCATTATAGGCAAGGGTTCAGTTAGCCCAAATATATCATCATGATTACTCCTTAAGCACCTGCAGTTGCAAAACACAAATAATAATTTTATAATAATTAAGTTTTATTAATGTTGATGATGTCTTTGTGGAAGCAGACACGTCAAAGTGGGAACTGAACTATGAGACATTTACAATTATTTTTGTTACAGCAGTATGAGTAGTCCAGCAACATGCAGACTAATGTTGTGTCAGGAAGTACCAATATTTTCATGTGAAGGAGAAAGGGAAAAGCACCATAACAAAACTAAGTGTTTGAATCAATGTCACGCAGGACGCCAGAGCTTTGGACCAGCACTCTCTGCACGGACACACCGGTGGCTCAGCCCCACCACTAAAGCGGATGTCAGTGAGAACCCAAAAGACTGTTTCCTAAATATAGCCAGGCTGGAACTTCCTTTTGCGTCGAAACCAGCAGCAGCGGCATTTACCCTGCCAGGCTCGCTGGCAGAAGGCACCGGGGAGCGGTGTTTTATAGCACTGCGGGCCCTGCAGAGGCTGCTCGTGTCGCAGCCCTAAGGGCAGGCGTGCGGCAAGAGATGCCAAAGGCAAGGCTGCAGCAGATCTATAGCCCCGAGCTACTCCGGACCACAGTCTCCGTATCAACCTTATGCAGTGCTGGAAATGCACCATTCTCCTAGAAACGACCACTGTCCTGCGCCGTGCGGGCCCTCGCCCCTCTCCGCTCTCCCGCATATCCCCGTGTTTATGATCATCCCCGAGCGATACCGCACCGCACACTGGGCTCGGCCAGGGGCACGGGGCGGGCAGGGAGCGCCGGGCAGCCCCGCCTGACCCCCGGGTGCCCCGCAGCCATGCGGACCGACCCAGGCCGGCCCTGCCGCGCTCACCTGCCCGAGGCGGGGCTCCCGCGGCCGGTGGGCAGGG
>VYXB01008441.1:12585-55139 GCA_013397135.1 Pachyramphus minor | reverse complement strand
AGGGCCGGCCCCGGGCGCCGCCGGCGGCTCATGCGCAGCCGCCCGGGATGGCGGAGGAGATGGCGCCGCGAGTGCTGCCGCTGCCCAGGCAGCAGAGCTTCGGCCCGCCCACCGTCCCCAACCCCTTCGTGCACCCGGGCCGCCTCGGCGTCGGCGACAAGCTGCGGGTAAGGCTAGCGGCGCGGGCGGGAGGGGCCGCTGGGGCCGGGCCGGGGCTACCCGGAGCTGGGATGCGCATCTGAGCGAACGGAGCGCGGCGGGCGGGGCAGGCACGACACCCCGGCAGTGCTGTCATCCCCGGCCGTGCTGGCATCCCCGGCAGTGCTGTCATCCCCGGCCGTGCTGGCATCCCCGGCAGTGCTGTCACCCGGGGCAGTGCTGTCACCCGGGGTAGTGCTGTCACCCGCGGCAGTGCTGGCACCCCCGGCCCTGCTGGTACCCCCAGGGGTGCTGTCACCGCTGGCCGTGCCCGCACCCCCGGCAGTGCTGTCACCCCCGGCAGTGCTGTCATCCCCGGCAGTGCTGTCATCCCCGGCCGTGCTGGCATCCCCGGCAGTGCTGTCATCCCCGGCAGTGCTGTCATCCCCGGCCGTGCTGGCATCCCCGGCAGTGCTGGCACTCCTGGCAGTGCTTGCACCCCCGGCCGATGCTGTCTACCCCCCGGCAGTGCTGTCACCCCTAGCCGTGCTTTCACCCCCGGCAGTGCCCGCACCCCGGGCTGTGCTGCCCGGGCGCTGCTCTAATCTAGCGGCACCTTCCGCGCTCCGACCCAACTCGGGGCTGTCCCCGATGCAGGTTGAGGTCAATTCCCCGGGGTGGAGGTCACTGGCCGCTGTAAAAAGCCCCCCCTTCTGAGGGGAGGACGCGGCTGAGCGGTCGCGGTTTGAAACTCCCGCCTGCCGGGGCCTGGCGCCGCCGCGACCCCTGAGCCCGGAGGGGAGCAGCAAACCTGACACTGTTACACGTCTACAGCTCCTGGCTCGGACACCAACAGGCATCGACTAATACTTCCTTCCACTGTAGTTTGCTTCCTGATCTAGTCTACTTCACATACATTAAGTTTTGTAAGCGGTCAAAGATGCAAAAGGTGATAAAAAAAAGGTGTAAAAAAAGTCACTGTTTTTTGAGATTAAGTTCTTCAAGCCAGCACTCTCCAGAGTCCACAAAATGCATCCTTACTCGACACACTCACACAGAGGCTAATTGACTTAAAACTTTTGACACCATATTTACAACAAGCTTTTGAAAATATTTGTGCAGTCATTACCAAGAGCACATCGTACCTAGAGAAAACAGGAGTCCTGTTTCAAGAATTAAATACTGTCCATCAATCCATCATATCAGATGCTTCAGCTCTAGAATAAAGATGATAATTTCTCCCTGATATGAAAAGCTAGAATTTTTCCACTCATCCTGTTTCAGATGCTTAACTTGCTGATTTGGGATTGGGGAGGTTGGTTCCATATAGCAAGGTGTACAACAAAAAAAGGTCCCCAAATTCCACTGGGTTACTGACTGGCATCACTGGGCGATCTGACCTGAATGCTGCCCCAGTATGGCTTGTGTACAAATACACACAAGACTTACAGGGTACTCATACAATTAAGAAATCAGAAAGTATTTCTGGGCATTAATTTTTAAAAACAGCCTCTAAAAATTAGCTGATGAACCAAACATGAACTGACATATCAGTGAGGACAATGAGGACATCAATGTGTAATGAAATTACAGCATTTTCTGCTGATGCTTATAAATATCTGAGGCTGATGTACAACTAAATATTTTATGTTTCATATAGCTCTTCAAGTTATAAACAATGTTTGCCCTGAAGGTAACTGGGTGGAGGAAATGCGAGAAACCTGGAAAACAATTTCAAGTCATTTTATCCCCTATGTTTTACTAGCAGCCTGGAACACGTTTCAAGTGCATCTGAATCAGTAGCTCTAGGCATGAACCCTGAGGTAAGGAAGCCAGTTTCTTAATGAGGTTCCAGACATGGACAGCTTGCCATGCAGGCTGTTATTTCTAGAGGATGCACAGACTACTTTCAAAAGCTTGCATTTTTAAGCTACAATTACCATTTTAGCTATAATAAATATATTCTACTTTTTTCCTTAAGGAGGTAGGGTTGAAAAATATGATTATGTCTTAAAGCAAGATACATTCCATATGGAACTCCATAATGCACCTGGAAGGAAAAGCACCCAGCTGGGTCAGGGCCTGGTGCTAGTGAGCTTAGGAGCAAAACTGTAGTAGTCACAGAATTGCAAAGCAGAAAATCATGCGCTCTTCTATTCTTTCCCTCCTGTAGTCATAAAGACTGGGATACTTCCTACTGACTGCTTTGTCTTGTCTGCTCCTCTCTTGCCCAGCAGTGTCAGTTGGACAAGTTGGAAGTCAGGGCTTTACCAGAGAGTGTTACTCTAAACTCCAAAAAAGGGAAGTGTCTCTTCTCTTTCCATTTGTGTAGTGTAGTGTTTCTCCATTCTTGTATGTTAAAGGATACTTTTGTTATATCCTCCCTATTCTATACTATTCCTTTAAGGTATACCAATGAAAACATACCATTTCAAAACCCTCTATGGGAGCCCAGAACAGGATTTCCATATGTTGCTGAACTCCATCAGTGTAAAGGCTGTTGTGCGGCCGGGGAACAGTGCTTGAAAGTGAGACAGGCTAGCTGTTTGCCTTTCATTCAGCTTCAAATGTAAGAACAGACTGTAGCCAGACTGAAAAGTGGAGTGAGAAGGTTTTACAATTTCTTGACAGTCATTGTATTTCTGGTAGTTTACCAACCAGTGTCATTCTTTAGAATGTGCAAAGCAAGGATTAGTTTTGCTGTGCTAAACATCTACATGTGCCAAACAAGATCTTAAAAACAGTTGTTCAAAGACTTGTGGTTTCCATCCTCTGACTGAAGTCGGCTGCAATTCATCGTTGAGATTTTTTTCTGGTTCTTAGTTTTAGTTCTGTTCATCCTGATTGTTCACATGCTGTCCTAACTTCTGAACTGCAACTGCAAGGCACAAATTTTAATTAAGTCATTACTGGATTCCAGTTTATTCTGAAGAGATGCTCAGTGGATTTCTGCAACTATGTAATGGCACAACCAGCATGCTAATAGCAGGTTTTTTTAACCCCATGCTTAGACAGCAGCTAGACTGCCTGAGAGCTGTGACATCCTCTGGGTGCTCACAGGAGACCCTGTCTAGCTCTGCGTGTGCTGCTGGGAGGGACTGTCCATAGGACCACAGATGTCAGAGGAGTTCAGATGGAGTTGGGCTTTGTTCTGGGCCCCAGCCTGCTCTGCTGCTGCTTCCTAGACAACTTGACAGCAGCTGAATTTCAAACTGAATTCTGTGGCTTTCTGGTAGAGCTGCTTTTCCCCTTCCCAGGTTCCTGCCATCAGTGACAGTATAATCCCATGTACTGATCAAGGGTCGGTCAGCTATGGGAGTGGGACCTGGACTGGTCTGACTGTCTGCAAGAATTGCAGTGACAGGATATGCAGTTACTGCAGACACAGTAAACAGAAAGTACACAGGTGATTCCATATGCAGGAAAAGGTTCTTTGAGTGACTCATCATTATTCTTTGTGATTACTGTACGCAGAAACTGTAATGGCTCTGCTCCTACTTAGTAGTTACTAAACTTTGTATTTTCTTTTGTATGTTTTTCTCCCATACTTTCTCTTTTCTAGCCTACCTTGACCTTTCTCTTTTCTTACCCTAGTCTGTAGCTGATGAAGCAGAAACCAACTCTGCCTCATTACACAGTGACCTAGAAAGCCAATAGCTTGCATCAGCAAATCAGTACCACCTGTGCATCTACCTAAAATAGATTAATGAATTTATTAAAGTTTTGAGGAAGGAATTGTTTTGCTTTTGCTATTGCATCCTTTATTTTTCATTGTAGTTCAGTGCATATATTTTTTTTTCCATATAGGAAAAAAGTTACTTTAATTCAAAACACACATTTATGCTTATGCTGCCCATTTTGATAACTGAATGCAGCTGAAATGTTGAACTGGGACTATATATCACAGTACAGGAAGATGCATATAGAGAAAAAAAAGACACGTCTAATTTTGTGAGGCAAGCAAGGAGTCTTAGTTGGTTTAACTTCCTACCTGACTTTTTCAGATTCACCACAACTGCCACCAGAGCAAGTGGGAGCAATAGGTCTCCAGGGCCTGTTTAGCCCAGCTGTCAGGCCTATTTTGTGATCCAGAGCAGTCCTTTTCCTGTTGTCCATGAAGTTATGGTTAAAATTCCATAGCTAGTTATGTACAGCTGTTATATAAAAGAAGGAAATAATCATACCTGAGTGTTCAGATCTCTCCTGGAAACATGTTATATGGCAGTGCTTGTAGAATATAAACATCAACAAAGTGTACCTGCTTCACATGCTTATCCACATGTACCCACTATCATGTTTGGTCTGTTGTCACAGAACTGAGTCCCATACATAAGGGACATAAGGGGACGTTACATGAAGATGGAAGGGATTTGGTGGGGAGGGAATGGACCGTGCTGGTGAAAGGAAAATTGGAAGCAACTGACTAATATCAAAGAATTGGATAAATAACACACTAAGATGCTTACTTGTTCCTTTTTAAACAAAAGATGTAAATTAAAATCCAGTGTGTTGCTTATTAATCACAGCTCTAGGAAGTTGCAAACTATTCTGTAAAACTGACTTATTAACGCCTTGCTTTTCCTCTACAGTAAGAGGCCCTTGTTAAAGAGCTGACTAGAAAGTCTGATTTTGAGAAAGGAACACTGTTGTTCAGTTGTAGATTTTCTTGAAAAGTAGTAAAGCATAAAAATTAGTAATCTCACAAGCAGAAGTTAAATTTGCGTAACTCTCCTTCAGTAACTTCTCCCTTACATCTGAACTGGCAGAGCTGTCAGTCTGTGACCAATGATACACTCTCATGCAAGCTTTGGGGGACTTTTAGAAACATAGCCCAAATAAATTTAAAATAAAAATAATCACTATTACAGTTCTGCTTGGGATTGTATTGTTCTGTGCATATGTTTGCACACGAGCTGGTCCTCATCAGTGAGTGGGAGCTGAGCTGGATTAGGTGCCAAAGGGAGTTGAACCCTCTAGCAGTTTACCAGGAACGCTCAGCTATGACTTGTATCCGCTAAGACAGCTCACCTGCCTCCCAGAGACCTGGGCTTGCTCAATCTGCACAGTGGTGTGTTGCACCATAAAGGCCAACCTTCAGGATATAGTTTCTAACCTAATGTGCTGGGATAAAATGATTAAGAATTTCTTCCTGCCCTGCCCTGGACCACTGCCTGTGGTACTATACTGTGCGAGTACACCTGTTTTCTGGAGCTGTGCACGAAAAATATGCAAGCTGAAAATTCCTTTGGGGGAGTTGAGGATGATATTTGAGGATTATTTGCAACCAGGGCAGCTGAAAACTCCATTTTGCTTAAGTCCCAGCGAGTGGAAATGGTGTTGTGTTGTGTGTGCACAGCTCCCAGAAGCAGTAGTGAGGATCACTTGCAGCAATACTGTGACTCAACACAAGATTTGTCATTTGAAAGGGCAAGAGTACAATTTAGTCATCTTAGCAATCCCACTTGGCTTCTAGACAGGCAGCTAGTGACAGAAGGCTCTGTAGTGGAGATACGTGTCAGCTGGGCAGGCTCATCCGAGCTGGTTGTATGCTGCAGACTGAGACCAAATATGAACTAGAGCCAGCAAACTTTGTTTACCCTTTGTGTCTAACAACATCCAAGACAAAAATGTAAATACTCAGATATTCCAGTTCTACCTGAAATGGGAACTCAAAAGTGAAAATGAAATACCAAGAATGACTTCCCATAAGAACCTTCAGTCTTTAATGCTTTCCTTACTAACTCACATAGCAATAATATCAGTATGTTAAAATCCTTATAAAATCACAAATAATAGTGTCATTCCTGTTAATACCATTTCTTAAGATTTTTCTCCGCTTTCTTTCCAGAGTGTTCTGCAGGGGATTATTTTGCTACCCCTCCGTGCCACATGCCTCATATTCATTTTACTGGTAGCCTGGCTGTTTGCATCAATTGCAATCTTCTGTCAGCGTGGAAGAGGATCTGTGCCACTGAAAGGATGGAGAAGGTAAAAGGTCTAAAGCATTCTTCTCTCTCACTCCTTCTTCTAATTAAAGAGGATTCCTCAATGACATCTCAGTTTTACCCATTTAGATGAAGCAGCTTTTTAATGAGTGTATTTTACAACAACAGTGGAGCTTTTTAAACAGGTAGATTCTCAGTTGTCTTGAGGCTAAAAAGAAATTTGTATACAAATCTTTATAGACTGTTTGTAAGCCAGAACTTATTTTACTCATAATACTAATAGAAATATTTGAGAAAAGAAACTCATTAAGAACAGTACTTGGCAACATTATGTAGGTTGAGTATCTGTGTAGCCTTTGTAATTTCTGCTATGCAATGATTCTATGACAAAATTAGCTTTGACAGCTCCTCTGTTAGCTGCATTGCCCTTGAAGTGGTATTTTACAGCTGCTTCTGTGGGTTCTGGGTTTCAGTCACTCAGTTTATGACCTCAGAGTAATGAAGTTCTCTTTTAGCTGCAATGCACTGTAGCTGCAGGAGGAGGAGGAGACACAGGAAATGAATTCTTACAAGATTACGGAGAGTCCCCTGAAAGGAACATGTCCCTTAAGGTGGGAACATGTTCCAGTAAGGGAACACTGCCCTTTAATCTTACGTGTTTAAAATGGTTGGTAAAAGAACAGTATCAGTTACCTAAGTTCTTACAAAAAAACCCACTGAATCTGCTAATTACTCCCCTCACAATAGTGTTATGCTGCAATGATATAAAGTATGGCAAGAGAAATAGTGTACATGGGAGGAGGGTTTCACAAGGCGCTGCGCAATGCCTTATGTTTCATCAGGAAAAGGTGATGTTTCCTTCCCTACTTCCCCTTTAGCCCTGCACTTCCTGCTGACCTGTGTCAGGCCCCAGGGCTGGTTAGAACTAGGAAATCTGTTATGGGCTTTTGTTTTAAAACACAAAAGAAATACTGACTGTAAGATGGATGATATTTTTGTGTTTCTGTTTACAAGGAGGATGATCCGGACAACCCTCTCAGGCCTAACTCGTACCGCCTTCTTCATAATGGGTTTCCAGGTTAAAGTAAAAGGGAAAGTAGCGAGTCTCCCAGAAGCCCCAATCTTTGTTGCAGCTCCTCATTCAAGCTTTTTTGATGCCATTGTTTGTGCCCTAACTGGAATGCCATCAATAGTGTCTAGAGCAGAGAACCTGTCTACTCCGGTATTTGGCAGTAAGTATTTAAAAAACAAAACAAAACAAAAAAGTTACAAATCATCAACTTGACACTGGGCCAAAAATCTTATCTCTTAAAGTGATTTAGAGGTAGACTTTAGGTTCCAAAGATACTGACAGATTATTTCCAGTGAAATTCCTGTGACGTTATCTTTCTGAATTGGTACATATGTCTAGAAATAAGCCGTTTCTTTTCAGGTATGAAATATAGTATCACTTTAAACTTTGCTTTATACTGAAAACATGTTTTGCAACTGTTCAGGCTGGAAGCTTTCTCTTTAGTTCTCCCAGTAGGTAGCTCAAGAAATGTTTGACTGCTGTCTTTTAATGGTGTGGCCCATAAATGTAGAACACAGATTGGTGAAGGTTATTTCAAAATAGACCCAAAGTACAGCAGTCTGAAAAATACCACATTTATAAGTTTAAACTTGCAGGCAGTGTTATGGATTTTTTTAATGGGAGCAAGACCAGGAAAGAATGAAAGAGGAGTTACTCAAAAAGGAAATGCAGAGAATGGAAAAGATCAGATGACTCATGCTTCTATTATTTTCTCCTCCTTTTGGCACAAAAAGAATCCCTGTTTGCATTATTACTGGAATCAGCTGTAGACTTCCTGCTGTCTATACAGTAACCCAGAACTAAACTCAGCAGGCAACACAGCAAAGTGTCTTTGTAAAAACTAAACCAACAGATAATATATGGATTTTAACTTAAAAGCACAGGACTGGGACATAGAAAATAATTCTTCAGCAGGTCTGATCACATTTTAGTAGGTCTACACATTATGTTGCAGACTTCTGATTAAATGAGGGGTTTTTTTAGTATTTAAAACATAGAAGTTGTACATGCTATGTAACTGAAAAGGGAAGGCTCAAACTACTTGTTGGGTGCAGTCTGCATGAGTTAGGCCTGAGTGTGGCCCATGAGTAGAGACCCAGTCAGGGCCCTCTCTTAGAATTGTGTGGAAATGCTCAGTGAAAAATAACAGCAATATTATTAGAATGTGTTTGGGTGAATTTCACATGTTTATAATTACTGTAAAGCTCCTCAGCTGGCAGTACAGCTCTCTCTTGTGTGTCTTACTTCCCATTTTACAAAATGTGAATAGTAATACTCTTACCAATTTAGTCTAGAAGTTATTTATGTGGAGTCTGTCTCCTAGTATAAGAGGAAGTTTTTGCTACAAGAAAGCCTTCAACCCATGTGTTTTCTCAGGACTAGTGTAAGACAAATGTTTTTTATCTCTTTCACAGCAATTCTGAGTTCCCTTCAGCCTGTAGCAGTTTCTCGTCAAGACCCTGATTCCCGGAAGAACACGGTCGCTGAGATAACTAAACGGGCATTATCCAGAGGCCAGTGGCCACAGGTAATAAATACACAGCAGGTGACTTGCCTTGGTGTGTGTGAGTCAGTATTCTGAAGGTAGCTCATGGGTGAGGTTGTAAAGCTCTGCTCACAGCAGTCAGGGGATGAGCAGTTGGTGAGAAGGGTAACCCAAACTGTCCAAGCTCCAGCACAGACAGCCCAAAACAGCGGTTTCTCACATAAAGAATAGCTGCGGTGGAGCTCAGTTTGCTCTCTAGGTTAATAGTGCTCTAAACCCAAGATTTTTAGGTTGGTCAGAATTGTGGAAAGATTGTAATGTGGAAGGAATAGTTACTGCTTCTGCACAGCGGTCATTCCTCAGCAGCAAGGAATGATGTTGCGCTTCCAGCTCTTGGATGTCTTGCCATCCTGAAGAGCTAATGGGTCAGGGGCTGCTCAGGAGGGAGAAAAATGTTGATGCAGCAGCTCTGCTGCTTTTACAACAGGGTGGGATGGAAATCCACATCCTTTGCAAGAAGAAAGACCAGGAGCACTTGCAAACCTCGTTTGGCAGTACCTTTCTGCTGTCTTCTGCTGCTTTTACTCTGGCCTCATGTTGCCTTCAGAAACTACAAATACACTGTCATGCCAAGCTGCTGAACAAATACAATCATTGATACAAGACCTTTCTCCAAAGATACTCTCTGTGTATTTGTGTACAAAGTCATGCTCTGTGTTTTGAATTAGTTCTTGATTTCTTGAGGGTAAATTTCCTTAAAATAAAAACTGAAAGTGACTGGTTCAGTAGCTAAAGTCACAAGGTGTCTTTAGTCATAGCTGGATACCTCCTAAATGACTAACTAAGAAATGTTAACTTTTTGTTCACTGTTGTTCCACTGAATGGCTTTTGAAGAAAAGTAAAAGATGCAAGTGAAAATAATAGACTTCACTAGCAGGTATGTCTGTGACAGCTAGACCTGCTGTCCACTGCTCTGCTTTCTGAACAGTCTCCAGAAACAGAGACCATTCAAGTAGGGAATACCAACACTTGCCGGGTTTTTTTGTAATAGCATTATTCAGACATTTCATAAACACCTTACAAAAAGCTTTTCAGCATTCAGGCTACTTTAACTGGACTCATAAATGCATTTCTCTGAGCTGCTGTAAATACTGCTAGAGCCTGCATTATCTTTTTCAATTTGTCAGTTATACAAAGGATTTTAAATAATCATATGTCAAAGCTAGGAAGACTTTTTTTTTAATACTTTGCTTACAAACTACATGGATGCTTAAGATTTGCTAAACTGTTATGGATAAATGACCTGGTAGACCTAATCTCTGCTGAAAGCAGCATGGGGAGGAAAGGGAAATGCGCTCTACACCAGCGCTGCACTCGGGATAAAACCTACATATATATTATGGCGTAAGTAGTGCATGAGTCAGGTAATCTGGGAATCTCCAAGACAGAGTCAGCAGTACAACTAAGGGTGTCACTGGGTGATTCCTAGTCCTGTGCCCTGGCCACACCTTCCTCCTATTCTTTTCTTTTTCTTGAGAAACTTGACCACAAGATGATCATCATCTTCAGAGTGCCTGGGCTGCATTCTCTCAGCATGATAGAAAAGGAGGAGCAGCTGGATTCCCTCTTCCATCCTCTTAAAACCTAAACAAGAGAGGCTAGGTAGCCTCATTAATAGCATGAGGTTCTGATTAGTGCTTCTTCAACCCTGTACCAAAACAAAGATGAAGGAGGGAACAATTATTTACCCTTTGGTCAGTCACTAACCTTTTTTCTGGGGATTAGAGCATAGGCTAAGCAGAATCATACCCATGTTTGTGTCCATAGTCCCAGTGAACAATTTCTGATTACAGAATCTGTAGAGGACTAACTGAAAATCAATGTATGCAGCTGCCTCTGTCATACCTTAGAACATTCTGTGTCTCTTGGGACCTACTGAAGCCCTTGCACATCTAGCTTTGACCTGTTCATTTGGACTGAAGTGGGAGCACACCTTGAACACTCTCAATCCAGACCAGCTTTTGTGCTGAGATGTTTTTGGAGTGCTGCTCATGATCCTGTAGTGATATGAGAAATACAAAGCTTTCTCACAGGGGACTGGGATCAGTGTGTCACACTGCAACTTGCAGTGCACCTGGTGTAGTATCTCAGACACTAATTCAGAAACCTTCTGGGTATTGGGGTATGTGAGTCATTCAGGCTCTGAGGCTGCTGTGGTATGTAATGCCTCCAGAGCTCTGCCTCACACACACACACACATGCTCTCTGTGTCTTTTGCTGCTGCTGCTCAAGCTGACATCTCATCACAGCTGGAATCCCACTCATGTTGATGGCATCTGTGCCTGTAAATGCTCAAGTACCTCATGCTCTTCCTGTCAGCCCAGTTCTATAAGGAGCTGCTGGCAGAGGAACAATTCTTCTATCATTACGAACACTAAAACTTGAAGTGAAACACATGAAGTCTTTTGTACCATATTTCTGAACTGACAAGGGCCATTCCCCAGAACTCCTTCCCTATAAAGCATTTGTTTTCAAATTAAGATGGGCCAGGTTAATAATACTGTGAGCATCCTTCACTTATTTGTGCAGTTCCTTTTGAAACAGTGATGATATTCTTGTGATACACTACAACAGGTCACAGAGCTTGCATAAAGTCAGCCTGTGCATAACAGAGGCTAAAACGTAATCTTTTTATGAAATATCTGGATGTGTATATATATATATTTCTCTCTCTTTAAATCCAAGATACTGATTTTCCCAGAAGGCACCTGCACAAACCGATCTTGCCTGATCACATTTAAACAAGGTAAGATATTTTGTCACATTGTTGCTGGAAAATAATCTGTGATTATTAATTTGTAGTTATAGTAAGGACTGTACTTCTGCAGGTACATCATCCACAACAGCACTATAGTAATCCCTTACATTGTTAAAGTTCCAGTAGCACTAAACCCCCTCTTTTGTACTAGACAGTGTACTTTTCTATTTGTGCTATTGTATAGGATGCAAAATATCTATAATGTATACAACTAGTTGGTTGGGGGTTTTTCTGGGTACAGTTTTCATCTCATTTATTTACCCATAAAGGTAACTGTGGTTATTATGAGATGAACGTATGAACTCAGCTTACAGTTGTGCAATCTTAGGTTCCTGTAAATTTTGCCATGTAGCCAGGTTATGAAATCTCTTTCCAGTGCTTAGCAAGCCAGGACAATAGATTTTTAACACAGAAAGGTGTTAAAAATGGCATCCGTGATCATTAGATTGTTGTGCTGCACAGTTGCCATGTTGCTCTCCTTTCTTAACTGTTTGTGTAGCAAAGTTACAAAACCACTGCTGTGTGCTCAGATCCCTATCACTTATGAAGATAACAGAACAGAGAAGGATTCAGAAAATGCTTAACAGCCTTGTGAGCATCTAATCCTTCGAAATGAATGCCGATCAATGAGGAGGTAATACACAGAAAATTACTTTGAACAATCCAAGAATCTTAGACAGCCTTCTCCTTGAATTGGAGCCTAACCCTTCTCTGTTCTGACATCTTGCTAGTTGTTTGTCTAAAACAAAAAAAAACAAACAAAAAATCAAGCCAAACAACAACAACAAAAAACTAAAAAAGAACACTTCTCATTCTCCTTACCTTTTTAAAAATGTCTCCTTCTAGATACCATGTCTAAAATGAACCCCTTAAGACCCTCAATTGCTGTATTAAGCTTAGTCATAACAATCAGTTCTAATTTGTGGCTGCAGGTGCCTTTGTTTCACGAGTCCCTGTACAACCTGTGTTACTCCGATACCCCAACAAGCTGGTAAGCAGAAAATTCTTCTGTCACTAACCAGTAATATAGAAGTCAAAATTCTGACTTACATGGTACCTACAATAAACATTTTTACATTGTCACTGAAGAAAACATTGTCCTGAGCTTTAGCATTGAAGAGCTCCTGAAAGCAGCCAGGCTTCCCAAGTGTCACCATGGTGTCGTTGCTATTCTGACTGTGAAAAATGTGCTGCTGGGCTTCTCAGCTGAAGGGAGAGGGAAGGCAGGAAAGTATTGCAGCAGAAGTTAGAAACTTCCTGCAGTGCCACAGAGTCTGTACTTCGCGGTCTAAAATGGATACAACTTCCCTACTAGTCATCATTTTTTGTTTAAGCTCAAGATAGTCTTACTGCAAAGGGACTTTCAAAGTTTCTGAACAAGAGCAAAGCTGAGCCATGAACATCCAACACTCCTCCTTAAGGCACCTGAGGAGATATCGCTTTGCAGATATCGTTTTCATGCAACGTTCCTTGTGTGGCTCTGCTTTACTGACGTGTCAGTCTCGGACCTTTTTAACTTATTTTAATTATCTGATCCTCCAACCAATCCAGAAAAGACCAAACTTTTAATTCCTAATGTTTTTTATGATTAAACCCATAATTTTTGTTGTTGTTATTTACAAAGATTCCTTTGTATAATCCTTTTACAAATTAATTTCCAAAGTGAACCACTCGAGGGGATTGGTGTCACATTTCAGTGATGGGATTTAAGGTTCTGCCAGTATATATTGTAAAAATTATGTCTAAGAAGTAATAGAGTGAGCAAAGAGAAAGTGAAAAAAAAAGCAAAGAAAAAGCATGATAGATTATGCAGAAATGTCCTTAAAAACTAAATCAGATGTATTAATGAGGGTGCCTTTCTAAAGGCACTGGTGAAGTGCTGAAAAAGTCTTACTGGTGTTTTTGTTTCCCTCTTTCTGCTGTTTGGATCAGAGTGAATGATTTACAGTAACTACATAAATGTTATTGCCAATTGTTGATAAAAGTCTGCCATGCTTATTTCCAATTTTTTAAGGCAAGGAATCTTATTTGCCATAACACCTTTATTTATTTTCACTACAGGACTATGAAACCATCGTCCGCTTTTACTAAACTTGTGCCTGTTTTAAATTGTAACATCTGCTCTCTAACGTGCATCTGGTTCTCTCATCCATTTCTGTGTTTTATTTTTTCCTTAGGATACTGTGACCTGGACATGGCAGGGCTATTCATTGTAAGTTTCTTAATCCTACTGAAAATTACATACAGAATTTTTGCTCCCGTTGCTAAACAGTCTGCCAAACAGATTCCCCTAAGCCAAGACACATGTTCTTCTAGATCTGTTTTTATGAGGGGGAAATACGTGGGGATAATGCTGTCACGGAGTAGAGTTCATATCTGAATGGCTAGGGAAAGGGTTTGCAAAGGAAAGCATTATTTCCTGCTCTGCAACCCCTTTTTTTTTTAATTTTCTCCTATTTTGCATGTTACACTAGAGCAAAAGAAAGATTTAAATCCTTTTTTTTCTTTGGGAAACACTCACAGTCATCAAAATCCACAGATGTTTACAGATTCCTATATGGTATACAAACAAGAATAAAATAAATGTTATTTCAGTTTATTCATTCCTCCGTATCATTTGCAGTCATATGAGAGTAAATGAAGATGGGCAAAATAAGTATTCATTTTTCCTATAATTCCCCATTCAAACATCAAGGATTCCTCTTCAGATAATTATTTTTGACAGACTCAAGAAAAGCAGTCGTTTTGAGATCTCAGTGAAAAAGCTATGTATATATTATTTGATATTCAAATAATGAAAAATACTTCGATAAATCAATTAACTAGTGGATCTGTGTTTATTTCGCAACACAGATGGCCTTCTAATATGCTAAAAACTATTCAAGTATTAAAAAACCTTCACAACTGCACTGAAAATACATCTGGGAGATACTTTTCACCTAATAAACATTCATTAAAATGTGCATTTGCAGTATCCATATACCAAATTTTCATCTGGAATATGTCTAAGTGGAATATCTAAGTACACTAGTACTGATTTGCTAATTGAGTAACTTTTTTAAGGCAACTAATTCTGAAACGTCTGAAATAGTGGAGCAGATCACAAGAACCTTTGAAGCTATCATTAGTTAATCCTACGAGCTGCACACTTGCAGAATGAACATGATGAAAATGTTCATTTCAGTTTCCTAAGAATCTTTTGCTATTATTATTACTGCTGTTACATTTATCAGCATACTGAGAGTAATGAACACTGCAAATTCAGAACATACTTCAGATTTCCTTTATGAAGGATTTACACTGGAAGATTAAATGGAGCTGTGTCTTCAGCTACGAGAGATGGTGTAGCAATAGGTGAAGGAAGAAGTGTGGTCAGAGGTATTCCTGTGGGAGGGAGGAGACTGCCCATTCACTCAGAACTGAGGAATGGTCTAAGCCTGGTGGCTGGATGGTGAAGGCTCAAACTGAATCCTGTGAGAAGATGCAAGGAACTGCTTGGCAAACTTATGGGAAGGAAAGGGATGGAAAAGAATCTAGAGATTCTTAACAAAAATAACTGGAGCAAGGAGAAGAACACCCCACACACAAACCTGCAGATCACAAAATGCAGAGCTGTCACATTCTTTGTAAAACTTCCTGGATATTGCGGCCAGGATGGGACAGTACCAGTCACCTCTTCAGAAACCTGCTGACCGAGTTCTTCCCTTGACTTAGTACTTCTTTCTCACTTTTGTGCCTTGCTGGGAGGAGTACCCAATCTTATGCAATAGAAAATCAAGCATTAAGGGTGGATTCATGCAGAGGGTAGAAAGGATTCCCTTGTCCAAAACAAGAACAGAGGAAAGACTGCTTGAAGATTTTCTATTATAATGTATCTGATGGAAAGTAAAGAGCAATTATGAATTTCTGCTTAATAATCATAGTGAAAAGAGCAAGTCAGAAGTAGAAGTGATTATGCTTATCCTCTTTAGCCGTTTCTTCCTCCCCTACCCTACCTAAAATTTGTGACTTTTTCTAAAAGCGCTGAAGGCTCCCAACATACTGACACTTCATTAACCCATCTGTGTAAACACTACTGTTATTTGCAAAATTACAAGCAAATACTAATAAATCCTTGCTTCAGTTCTGGAAAGGAAGTTACTGGTCCCATTTTGCAGATGAGAGAATAACAGGTAAATTAAAGCTACTTCTCAGAATCAAAGCTCTTAAAGCTTAAAATCCAGTAAGTGTTCACCTCTTTAAAGAGAGAGGGACATGGTCAAAGAGCTGTAGAGAATGGTTAAAGTTCATGACAGCCCACAACAAGTTGCCTCCTCAGTGAGCAAGCAGTAGGTATACTCAGAAGTCCTGTAGAAAAAACGTCAAAAACAATTTTTTAGGGGACTTCACTGCAAGGTACTTAAACATTTTGTCCAGTATTGGCTTTGCTTTTTCTGTGCTTTAAGAAGTTTCATCTACTGACATGCAAATGCTTTGGTTTTAATTAGGTAAAATGTGTTTTTCTTCCTCTTTGCCTGCAGTAAAGTGTTGTGCTTACTGACAATGTGTCAGCTCTTCACAAGAGTAGAAGTTGAGGTAAGAATTGGAAATATTTTTGTACTAAGATGCAGCAAGCAGGAAATTTCTGCTTTAATATAAATGCATTATTCACATTATTACTCACTGTTAGTGAACAATAAACAAATGTCTTAGAAACAAGAATCACAGAGGGCAATAAATTAAATTTGTTGACCATATGTATGTTGGAAACTGTTGAGTTAGAAAGAAAATTGTCAGAAATTTCTTTATTTTAAAGCATTGTAAAATCATTGTTAATTATCACCACATGCATTTTACAGATGTTTAAACTAAGAATTAGAACATGTTCTGTTAAAGGTAACAGCTTTTTCCCACCGTCTTATTTCTCTGATCCTTTAAAAGTATCCTTGTCTACTTTATCATCTTCCCAGACTGAACTCTCTAAAGTTTTCTACAACTAAGAGTTTACTTAAGGACTCAAGTACTTATACTGAGCCTTGTATAATGAAGCAGTTCCCTTGATCATTAAAATTTGCTGCACAGCACAAAGACAGATGAATGACAGCTGAAACAACATACACACTTGTAACATGAGCACACACACTCAATCTGCTCCCTGTCAGACAGACAACATTCAAAACACAGTAGTAAGGAGCCAGGTAAATTGTTCAAACCTCAGTTAAATGTTGTATTTCACATTCCTTACCAGACCACAAGGGATTGACAGTGTGGACTAAGTTGCTTTAGGGACCTGAGGAAAGGGAGAAGTTGATGGGTTTTGCCGTTTATTTGCAAAGCACAGAATTTAGCAAAGTTGTCCAAAGCCCTGTGAATACAAGCAGTGTTGTTACTACTAACAACTAGCCGTATAGTCTGTGCTGTGAAACAATGAAATTCATTTCACAGGAGCATCTTGTTACTGCAATACATGCAATAGACACATATTTATAGAAGTTGTAATAAAGAGATCATTCTCTTAATAATTTTGTACAGAAGATCGTAATTTATATACATGGAAGCAAGTTAATGTAGCCTTTCCGGTAGAAGGAAAGGCTACATTTTCCCCTACTTCAGAACTCAAACTTGTCTTTTAGAAAATAAAATTCGTGTTCCAAAAAAAATGAAAGTGAAACATTTAAAGAATTGCAGCTTTCACAGAAGCATGTGTCCCCAAAGTCAAACTGATTTCTTGGCATCAGTGCAAAAGTCTTTCCATTTCTAAAAAGAGAAGGGGCAGATTTTCCTGGGGAAGTAGGGAATCCAACTGCGCCTTTTAGGAGTGGACAGTTCTGTTGCTGTCCCATGCTGTGAGGAAGTAGTTTCTTCTCTCCCGGCAGTCTTGCACTGCCTCTACCTGCTGTGCATGAGCAGTGATGGACTCCTGCAGTCCAGGGGTGTTTGCGTGTGCATGTTTAGTCAAACTGACAAACTGTGGATACTGAATATTAGGCAGTGAGTTTTAGGTCTGCAGAAGATACAGCATTTAGCAAATCCTATAACAAGAGAGACTAGTTCAAAAGCAGATCAGAGAAGTGTTTGTGCTCCTGAAAGAGCTGTGAAGAATTCTTACAGGACTGCAGTTTGCCAGGGAAGGTTTACTTACTACTCCTCAGCAGATAAGCAGCTGGGTGTGTGTGTGAGATCATTCCACCACAGGATGTCAAGAAACCAAATTCTTCTTCCCCAGCTGTGGTTTCTGGCAAACAGGTTTTATGAATAATTGTATGTGGGTTTTTGAAGGGGATGGAGGTGGTGTTTAACCTGCCAGAAAGCTACATTGCTCTCTGAGCAAGACCTCAGCCTCAAGTGATGTAGTGACCGCTTTCAAGACCATGACCCATAGTTGCATAAACTTCTTAGAGTTATGACTTCATCTCATCCAGTGATTATAGAGTTTTTTGTGTCTGTACATTGTGCCTGTGCCTTCTCAATTTAGGAGTTATGTGACTTCTGAGGGGGAATTGTGATAAGCGGGGACCTGTGTCATACCTTGAAAGAGCTGGCAACTGCTTGCAGAAGGAATGAAATCTCAAGCATTCATGTGAGCAGCTGAAGCCTTGCATTCCTTACAGGGGAGACAACTTTCAAGTATAAACAGAAAATCATTATGGCTATTTGACAGATAACCAATTCCATAAATTTACTGGCTTTAGTCAGAACAAGGAAGCATTCCTTAAAAACAAACATTAAAGGGCTGTTCAGGATGGCCTGCATGTATATATGGGACAGTTACCACTATACTAGAGCAGCAGCAGCAGCTGCAATATAACTGAAGAAACATATTGACAGATAATTGGCAATTGTGTCTTCCAGTGAATCATGAGCAATGCCTTGTTTTGGAATTGCTATATTCTAGGAATTCAGGGCAAGACTGCAGGGTGGGGAGCAGCAGAACTCAGATAAATGATAACTATAGCTGAGAAGAGGCACAGTAAACAGAGCTGTGAGCAAACACTGTAGACTGAAGCAGAAAGAGCAAAATACTCCTCCACACACACTGCTTTGCAAACAGTTGCTGGTTCACACTGCAATAGATATTAGTTCCTCTATAGGATATTTTAGTGAAAATGTACTTGAACTTCTTCCATATTAATATTGAATAAATCCTCAACAGTAAACTTGTTGCCATTTAGATATCTGAGGTGCTTTCTAGGTGTAGGAGGAGAGAAGATGGTTGGGATTTTTCACTCTCTGCTTGGAGTTCCAAAATTTTACAGTATTGTATCCATTTAATATGTTCCTTACAACTCAGAACTATGATTCCTTAACATTTTTGTCATGGAGGAAAACTATACAGGAAACTTATCAGTCACCCGCTGACAGATACAATTAACAGGTACGAGGTGGGACTGCGGTGTGTATTTAAAAACATTAAATCTCTTACATACACTATTGCAGCGTAGGTAACACTGCAATATAACATCACTTATAAAGGATCTTTGAAAAAGAGTGGTAGTATTTCAAACTCACGTTCTTACCAGTGCATCACTTAATTTGCTAACAAAGTATGCATTTATTATACTTTACTTCCTGGAGGGGTTGATTTTTCATGTTAAAGAAGCTCCTACCAATCCTTAAGAGGTAGTTTTGGACTAAATCTCATTTGTGTGGTGAGGGTGGAAGAGCAAAAGATGTTTCTAAGGCGGCTGAGACCTCTAGTGCCCAGTTCCTTCATTGCATGGCTAATTTTTTTCTCCTGTTTTCCCCCATCATACAATAATAAGAAATTGTTCGTGTTGCTAATAAAGTGGGGACTATTGAATTGATTGGATAACTCATCCCTTTCAGTTTCTGCCTGTTCATGTTCCTACTGAGGAAGAAAAGAACGATCCCATTCTTTTTGCCTACAGAGTCCGACAAACCATGGCAACGTAAGCAGTCATCAGTTAAATCCTTGAGAATTGTTCTTTTATATCCAGAAATTCCAGATATATCCTAAGCACAAAGTGCAATTTATTCAAGTCCCAGGTACTATATATAGGAATTGCTCTAGATTTTCTGTAAACAGTGTCAAATTCCTATACTAGAACAACCTGATTGTTTTGACATGGAGCATAAAGGAGGTTGTCTTACATTGAAACATAGTATGTTCAATTCATAGAAAACTGGAATAAATTTCTCTCTTTTTGCTTGGTAAGAATAAGTGGGTGGTTTTTTCTCCAAGGTTACTGGGCTGCATTTACAAGGTTGTAAATTTTAAAACATCATAATGCTGCCATAACGTGATTTCACATGTATTGCTTTGTCCTACTTGCAGCAGTGCAAGAATGAATTATCATTTGTTTTGCGTGTTAGAGAAGGAAAACAGTCAACAAAAAGTAATTTTCATTTAAGAAATTGATTTTTCTTTTTCCTTAATTTTGTTTCAGTGCTTTGAATGTGCCAGTCACTGATCACACTTTTGAAGATTGCAGACTGATGATTTCAGCGGGACAGCTGACTTTACCGATGGAAGCTGGGCTGGTGGAGTTCACCAAAATTAGCAAGAAACTCAAGTAAGGGAAGTTTGGCTGTTGGTAGCTTAATTACTGCAGTGCTGCAGGTGTCAATGGCCATCTACAAAAGGATAAATTACCTGACAACTGACTTGGCCTTGTATGATATAGTGTATTTATGCATACAACTTACATTACATACATAAATTACAGGGAAATCAGAGAGGAAGAAAATCCCAGTAAGAACTAATCCCAAGTAATTTTTGTGGGCAATGTTGCAAGGGGAAAAATGCATTTTTCCAATCTTTTATGGAATTATCTCACAGGAGGGTGAGGAAGGTAGAGCAGTACCTATTTTAAGCACTTGATGCAAATTTAAATTGCTTTAGTGGAGAGGCACTGGCAGCATGTGGCAGGAAACCTCTCAAGCCTGAGGTTTCAGCCAGTGGTTTGCTGTTCTTAGCTGTGTTGTGCAGCCACATGTCACTTGTGATGTCAACTTCTTCTGACTGGATGCAGTGGAATTTGAGGGCTGAACCACATAACCATACTGTAACTCCATCAAATAACTTGGCATGGTTGTGGACAAATCCGAATATGTGTGCAAAGAATCTTGACTTATTATTTATGTGCTAAATCATAAATAGCGCAAACTGTTTGGGACAGTTACTTGGCAATATTAATCATTCTTACTGAGATGCAGTGGTGTATTTCTGCAGAGATCAGATACTTCTGAGGCTGTAGTGATTCTGGTGTTAGGGTAGAGAGTCTGTTAATAGAGCTGAGATCTACTCCCTCTTAAGGACATATTCACCCTAGAGCATGATGCAGCAAAGTAATGCTACACCTGAATTTATGGTAATGAAAAGCTCTCTGAATGGATGATTCTAGGTTTGGGATGTTACTCTGTGGAAGTCTGATGTACCCAAGCATAGAACTGCCTGCTTTTAATATTAATAACTGGGGGGAATCAGTCCTTAATTGCTGATTTAATATAAAATATCCAGTCTGAACTACAGCATTAGAAATACTGAGCACACATGCTCTGTTTGGCAGTTTTTTGTCTTTGAACACTGTAGTCACTCCTACTGAAATTCCATCTGTCCAAGAACTGCTGTATAGAAATATCTCCTCTCCCTCATGTTTGCATAGCCTAAAATGGACACATGTCAGAGAGCAGTTGGATACTTTTGCTGCTATTGCAAGTGCTTCCAAAGGGGGAAGAATTGGAATTGAGGAGTTTGCGGACTACTTGAAGCTGCCTATTTCAGATGTCCTCAAAGAGCTGTTTCTACTCTTTGACAGGGTGAGTAGTTGGTTAACTGACTTGTTGGCAATATTTTTTTAGAAACCACAACCCAAAAGGATATTTAATTCATTATGTCCAGCTTAGTAAATGCTTCTTAATTAGCAGTTCCTGTAGACAAGGTAGGTGACTCTTAGAGTTTCCTTCATAAGTTTTGATGATCAGTTTGTATCTTGGGAGATGGCAGTCATCTCTTGGACCAAGTTGCTGTGCCAGTATCAGACAAGAATCTCCATGCTGGTAGTGGCTGAATATTTCTTTTTGCCTAGCCCAGATTTTAGGTGCTCATGTGTGTAGTTGTGTGCTTATGACAGCTTAATTAACTGATATAGTTGTAAGTAGATAATTTAAGGCAGAGTGAATCTCACTAGGGTGTTAACTAGAACATTAGTGTTCCTGCTGTGTTTGTGCAGGATGCTGTTAGAGTTTATAGGGACTCCTCTTGCCTAAGGAGTCTAACTCCTATGGCCTCCTCCAGCCATAAAGGGGATTGTGCATTAATGTGATCATTTAGGCTTTCCCCCATGGTCAGTGCTAATCTCTCCCATTTTCTACTTCTCTCTGATGACAGCAAAAATTGCTCTGTGGATGCCCTTCTGACTATAACAGAAGCATCAGTGACTAGAGCAGAGCATAGAATTCGTCTTCTAGGCACCCAGCATGTGCTGCAGTGCAAGCAGCAGGTTGTCCTGCAAGTGCTTCTGAACTGGGGGTTTTCTCTTACTGTAGAATCTTTCCCAACTCAGCCTCACTCTTGCTGATTAAGTTAGCTTTAGCAGCACACCTGTCCTTGGCAGATCATTGTGTTGTAAATGCCCATTAAAATAGTTTCGGGATTTTTCCAGATAAAAAGTTTTTAAAAGTGCTTAAATAGGGAAGAATCAAATGTATTTCCTGAATTGCTGAGTGCATTGAAGCTCTAGCAGCACTAGGTCCTCATCCTTTCACCATTCTTGCCTCCTCATCTTAGACCATTGGCTCCCTTGAGCCTGTATAGTCAGAGTCCTGAAGCAGAGTACATACATCAGAAATGTGACGTGGCAACTAGAGTAAGTAAGAGCAAGGAAGATTCTCTTCACTTTCCTTATCTGGCACAACAGCACCAGTGACTAGAACTAGCAAAGTAATGCTCAATTCACTAAAATGCTGAAGGGATGAAAGATTGCAAGAACAGAAGGTGCAAGGCTGCGTTCGTCTTTAAGGAGATCAGCATAACTGAGGATCAGTCACTCATGTAGTGGGGCTCTTTTCTAAGAGTGCTTCAGGTATGAGCACAGGCATCTTGAGACTTCTGCTCCGTGGCTTTCAACATCATCATTTTTTTCTCTAAAATGATTCCTCAAATCACATAAAGCTAACGATGCAAAGAAGAAAATAAGAAATACAGGCATATCATCATCACCTGACAGAAACCAGTGAGACCTAACTGGCAGCCAGAGACATGCACAGGCATGGTGAAGTGTAAGCATGCAGATAAGCTGTGCTTTGCCCACGCCCAAGTCAGACACTGTATAGCTTCAGAGAGTTGCAGAGCCCTGGATCTCTGACTCCCTTTAATAAATCTTGACGATGTTCCTTGCTAAAGCTTTGCTGAGCGGAGGAAGTGGCCGTGGTCATGGAGGGAGCCTTGCACGTGGCCTTGGAGGTCTCCTAACAGGAGGTGGTGGACATGGAGGGAATATTGGAGGACTTGTCGGAGGTCTTGTCAATCTTATAAGTGAAGCAGCAGCTCAGTATAACCCAGAGCCGCCTCCACCTCCTCGCAATCATTTTACAAATGTGGAAGCTTATGAGAGCGAGGAGATCAGACAGTTTCGTCGCCTTTTTGCCCAGCTGGCTGGAGATGATATGGAAGTATGTGCCACAGAGCTGAGGGACATCCTGAACAAAGTTGTTTCCAGACATCAAGACTTGAAGACAGATGGCTTCAGCTTAGACACATGCCGTAGCATGGTAGCCGTCATGGACTGTGACACAAACGGCAAGCTGGGCTTTGAAGAGTTTAAGTACCTGTGGAACAACATCAAGAAATGGCAGTGTGTATACAAGCAGTATGATACTGATCAGTCAGGCACTCTTGGGAGAGCTCAGCTGCCAAACGCTTTGAAAGCTGCAGGGTTCCACCTGAAGGAAGAACTCCTCCAGGTCATCCTGCGCAGATATGCTGACGAGGACGGCAGCATGGATTTCAACAACTTCATCAGCTGCTTGGTGCGGCTGGACAGCATGTTCCGCACCTTCAAGTCCCTGGACCGAGATGGAAGTGGACAGATCAAGGTGACCATTGAAGACTGGCTGCAGCTGACCATGTATTCCTGAAGGCACAGCAGAGAAGAACAAGCTTTGTCTGGAAGATACACAGGGAAGGCTGCAATCCTGTACTGTAGAACTGTAGTCTTTTCCTTGTTCTAAGGCAGATGGAGCTAGTAGCAGATGGCTCAGCTTCAAGTGTTGTGATTCCTCTTGTGCATGCATTCGTCTGCTTTTCTGAAGGGTTTGTGTAAGTTGTCGACTGGACAGAAGTCTGTCTCAGAAAACTAACTCTAGACTCTTACAGTGAGGGAATATATTGAAAGGATTGAAACTTTGCTATTTCTTTACGTAAAGTGGCTTGCATATGAGTGTAACTAGTATATAAAAAGCTCCTAAATTTAGCGTTGATGTTGCTGTTCTGATTTGTCAGCAGTAACTAAGCTTGAATAAAAATCTGTTTGCCTGAAGGCAATCACTGGTAGAGTCATGTAGTTATTTCTAACAGGGGGAAAAACATTGGAGTTTCAATAACTGTAATGACCAGGGAATTTACATAACCATTTAATTTCCTTCCTACTTCTGGTTTTCATGCTTGGCTGCTGAAGCAAAACCTGAGTTGTACTGTCAGTTCTACCTGCTGGCCAGGGCAAAACTGTAAACTTACATAAGGCTACTTTTACAACAGTTTTCTTCTTCCTACAATTCTATGAACTAGTCTTTTCTCTCTTTCCTTCAAGCTTTAGTATAGTTATAATGCAAACAACTTAAAATACTACATTTATATTTAGAGAAATTTGCTGTAATGATGCAGTGACATAGCAGACAGCAGCCCAAATCGGACTCTGGCTATCCAAGTTAAATTTCATCAGGGTGCAGCATCCCACTCTGGCTTGTTATGTAGTTCTGGCTAAGATGTCAACTTTTGAGAAAAAAAGAAGGAATAACATGAACTGTCAAAGGTACATTTCTTTGAATTCAGGATTACACAGTTGATCAAAATGGCTTTTGCACAAGGCAAATATCTCAGCAGGCACTGCTGCTTTAAATGAAAATTGTCTGGGGTGACTCATTGAGAAACACCACACAATACCTGCAGGGCATCTGCAAGTTAATGGAGTATGTGGTTTGGTTTTGTTTGGAAACTTCCTTAGCTTTGATTTTTAAATCTTGCAGTTACACTTAGCAAATAGTATTTTCCAGATTGATGATAAGTCTTCCCTGGTCTACTTAGAGAAGCCTTTTACTTGAAACTTAGGAGGAAATAACTTACAATTTTTGCCCAGACTTTTTCTGCCTAGGTAGAACTTGGAAGTAGCAACAGGTGATGGAAATTTGGGAGTTACAGCAATAGCCTTTTCCATGGTGAGCCTGGATATGAACATAAGAGGTGCATCTGCAGTTCCTCCCCAGATGGTCCAGTTAGTTGTAGCTTCTCTGTGGTAACCCTGTAAGTGACTCAGGGTATATTTACCTAACAATTTTCTTACCTGCCATGAATGGCAGGCACACACACAATACACACTTGATTTTTCCTGTTGCCTTACATAGTGAGAAAAAAGTACTGATGCAGTAGTACCTCATACTGCATCTGTCCTACTGTCCTTTTCCAGATCTAAATGGAGAATGCTTATGCAAAGCAACTTTGTCATTTTTCAAAGTCTAAGATTTACTCTATTATATTAAAAAAACCCAACAACAAAATCCTAGTTACCATTGCATGCTTTAGTGAAAAGAGTAGCAGGAAAGTAATTTGCTTAAAGAAAACAAGAGTTGTTAAGGTTACACTATGTTTTGGTTATTTTATGTAACAAAAATACAAATACCTAAATTCTGATGTTCCAGTTTGCCATTTAGAGAATTGGAGCTCAGCTCACATGTTACTTCCTTAAAATATTCTTGGGTACATAGGCTGCAAACACAGCTAGATATGTGTAAAAAGACATATCTATGTCTTTTTTGCTATGCTGTTACACAAGCACTGTAGGTGTTCTTGTGTTTTCAGTTTGACTCCCATCCCTTTCTCCAAGTGACAACCCCATCATTTCTCCTTAACCAAAATGCCAGAGCATTTGGGAGTTAGCCAACATCCTAGGGCTTAGTAAAGCTAGTCACAACATGATCTTGCAAGCATAGTAACTTTATTTCCTACTAAAATGGCTTGAGTTTTGTGTCTTAGACTGCTCTCAGTTTTGATTATTGGGTTTTAGCACTTTAATGAAAGTAATATGACCCTTATTTTGTCATTTTTCTTGTAGTTTTTCCAGATGCAGCCACAGCTGTTCTAACTTCTTTCAGAAGTTGTTTTTAGTAGATTATTTTAGTTAAAGTTTACTTCCCAATTCTTTTCCTGTGATACATATTCTTAACTTTAAAAATAAATTTAAAAAAAAGATTCTGATCACATCAAACAATTCTTTGCTGAGAATACACTCTACAAAACTGTCCAAAAATAATATTCTATGGAACTTTGAACAATTATTATTTACACTCACTCTTGTTTTAAAAGTTTATATTTGTAACGTTACACTTTAAAGTTAGATCTGTTATCTCTGAGAACTACAATGTAGCCAAAATACTTAAAGTCAAGCTCTGCACCACAATGGCAGCAGATTTCTAAATAAAACTGCATTTATGAGAGAACATTGTCCTTTTCTAAAGATTAAAAACTGTCAAAAGTTATATCCCTTAGACACACATGGAAGTAACTTAAAAGTTCAAATCTTATTCATATCTTTGCTAAAAAGTTTCCTTGAAATTCAGAGGTTTTTAAAGTACAAGATGCTCAAAGGTTGCCTGTCTTCAAAAAAAGATTGCTTAGACCATCAGTATAAAGAAAATAACAGTTGTCTGTGCAGAAGAGTCCTGCATTGGTTTTGAAGGCTAAATTAAATTGTGTCTTAGCAGTTTTAAATCCTGTTAAATGTACAGCTTGATGATGAAGAGTTAGTACTGAACACATTATTACACATATTTTGTTAATCAAGAACTATCTTAAAACCTAAATTCAATTACTGAAATCCCTGTTTCATAGCACCCAGGATTTTCAAAGCACTCTGCAGAGCAGCCTTAATATTCTCCCCTGGCACATTGCACTGCCAGCAGCAGAAAACCAAGAACAGAAAGGTTAAGGTTGGTATGCTCAAGTGGGCATTAGAAGTTGGTAGGAGAGCCAGAAATAGAATCCAGATCTGGCTGTTTGCTACAGATTTACCCAGGAGACCACCCCTCTCTCATTTGGCTGAAAAAAGTTTTGTGCTGTTCTCTGACGTAAGGACTCCACTTCTTAAAAAAATGTTTTCCCTCTTGAAATGCACAGCACATTATCCACAAAGGGAACTCTGCTTTACACTTCAGTTTGCCTTTAAAATGTTTTTGATGAATGCCCTTATTGTGAAGGTTGCAAATGATCAGCTACGAGTCATGTCTACTATCCTGTCATTGACTGTGTCCCACCATGTAACACTCGTAGATGGCTTTTCCCCAGACAGATGTTTCCAAAAACACTCAAGAATCTTTTGGTGTGGTGACAGTAACACTACTGACATATGCATAGATTTCAATAGGCATCTGCCATTTTCCTTATTTGCAAATATAATGCAGCTTACATAGAATTATTCACAAATCCCATCAAAGCAAACTTCAAATGTTATGTTGATGTACCTTTGTAGTTATCACATTGAAATGTTCATTCACATCGAAACTGGAGTTATCAGAGAGGGTCTTCCAATGAATTCCTTGCCTTTCTACCTTAAAAGGTTTGTTGGCTTCAAAGCAGCATGCAGAGCAGTGCATTTGCTTCAAAGAAAAGTTTAAGACAGACCAAGTAGGTTTGGTTGTCCTTTCACTGGCTGAAAGGTTCAAACTCAAAGCAACAGCCTCACTCTTGGCCTGTTTATTCTGAGATGTTGCATTAGTCTCTGAACTTCAGCAAGTGCAAGTGCTATGTGCACTCTTACAGTTACCTTAAACACATGTATTCCAGTTCCTCTTAGAGACTTCCTGAAGGTTATATAGCAAAGAAAAACTTCTGAGTTGATTTCATTTTTTTTTCTTTGTATATTTATAAGATAGAAATGGATACTCAATTTCTAGCTATTGAAAATACATATATTGCCAATCCAGCCTTAGTATCACATATTAAGTGAGCTGTTGGTATTTTTTTCCAGGAAGAACAAATACCTCTGGTGTTGTAAACTGTGTTAGTGCATGTTGTGTATTTGATTTACACAACAGCTTTTAAAGGGATTTGCAGTATTAACTGTAACTTCTGCTATGCATGTTTTGGTTACAGAATGGAGATGGCACCATTGACTTCAGAGAATATGTAATTGGTTTGTCTATTCTTTGTAACCCAGCCAACACAGAAGAGACTATTCAGATGGCATTTAAGGTAAGTTCAATTTAGTGTAAATCTGAAAACCTGACAAATCAAGACTGACTGTAAGTCTGTTACCTTTCAAATCATAAGTTTATAGCTTCAATCTGTTATGCAAATGTGAGTAATACTCTTAAACCAATTGACATTTAGAGTGTAAAGGAGAGCAAAAGAATTGCAGGCATCATAGAATAGGGTTTCAAAAGCCATGTGAAGGCACTAATTAATATGTAACTTGGCAGGCTAACTCCAAAAATGATTCAGCTGCACTTGTAGTATTTTTGTCTGAGTTTTTTTGTGCTGTAATTCTTCAATGACACAATAGATGGAGTAATATACATTGTGTGTCAAGCCTCACTAGAGTCATTGTTCTTAACAAAGAAGAGGGGAAAAAAATCAAGGAAAAAAAAATTCAAGACTGGCAAATCCAAATTTGAGCTGTATCTAAGAACTGATACAGTATGTATCAGGCTTGTACTGTGGTGTCCTGACAGCAGTCATGGAGCAGTCATGGAGCAGTAGCTCCTTTCACATCTCAGGTACAGGGAGGCAATACATGACCAGGGATGCCCAGGCTGTGCATCCTTGACTTTTTTTTAGTAGCTCTTTGACACAGATTCAGTTACTTTACCCATTAATCTGGTCTTATGAACCATATTGAGCAATATATTGAGATATGGGTCATGTTCATCTTAAACTGGGTACTTCTTAGCACTGATGTGAACTTGGGAAGTACCAGAATTTTTATGGCAATCCATTTATATCCACTGGCTTCTTTTTAGATAAGCACAACAACTGTTAAAAATGATTTGTGCTTTTTTAGGGATGTTTTCTCAGTACAGATTCCTATGAAGAAGCAAGCCTAGCAGCTATTATTGCTGTTTCATTGTTCTGTTTTCCAGACTATACTCTCCAGTATCTTAACAGGTGTGCTGATTATAAAATTAGTGATTTGTTTTAATATCCAGTTTCAGCAGGAAACAAATGGTTCAGCTGGTAAAAGCCTGTTTCAGTCTGAAATGGAACTGTGGGTTTCCTTTTGCTACTTTTTTTCCTTTGCCATTAAATGTTCTTTCCTTCACAATGGGGATGTTTGCCTGTAGCAAGTACTTGAGAATTACAGCCATCCATCCCTTGTATTTCTCAAGGGGTGATTCATAGCAGATGCTTACTGTCACTGTGCTGGGAAGGATGGGATGATCAGTGTGCATGCACTGCCTGCATTCCAGGAACCAAAATTCCTTGTTAGTTACAATAATTCCTTAGTGGGTGACCAATCACATATACTAAAATTTAGGTATTTTATTTCAGAGCATAAACTATGGCAAGTTTAATCTGATAAGGGATGTGCCATAACCTAATGAAAATTAAGACTAAAACCTTAAACTAAGGTTTAAGACTAAAATTATTAATTTTAGTTATTAATTAATTAAGACTAAAACCTAAGTCTTAAAACTAAAATTAAGTCTAAATTCCAGTATAGAGAGGCTGAATCCAGTGGAGCCTTAGCATAACTCATGAAGACCATAAACAAAAACGTCTGTTTATTTTTTATCAGTTTTGTATTAGTTTTGTCACTGAACTAATGCAGGGAGGTTTATTTGTTTTTGCAGAATGTTCAAATCCCAGCTATAGCATGTATGTTGCTCTACTAAGCGTCTGCTTAGTCTTGTTCCAGAGAAAATACTAAAATCTTTTGGAAGAGGAAGTAGCAGAGATGCAGCAGGTCTCCTCAAATCCCAGGCATCGTTTACAGATAACCTCTTGTACACTACAAAGCCAGTGGGTGGCTAATGTGCACAGAAGATCCACAGGCAAACTGATGCTAAAGTATTTGTACACATTGTGTCTTTTCCAGCTCTTTGACATGGATGATGATGGCACTATAACAGAAAAGGAGTTTGCTTCTATCATTCAGTCAGCACTGGGGGTGCCTGAGCTTGATGTTTCTATGCTCTTTAACGAAATAGATACAGATGAAACTGGGAAGTTGTCCTATGGTAAGTTAAGCCCTTTTGCAACACAGAATATTTTGACAGTCATATTGACAGTGAGTTTCCTTTTCTTCTTCCCTGAAATTCTCTTAATGGTTCTCGTACCTTGTTCCTGGGGAGAACTGTTGAAGCACAGACGTAGATACTTTGTGATTTCATCGTGAGATTCTTCAAAGGAAACTAACCGGAGATCAGCTTCAGGAAAAGAAGCTGGCACTGAAATTTTCTTTGATGCTACACTGTAGGATCTGTGTTTTTAAATGTTTTTCAGATGAGTTCAAGAACTTTGCTCTCAAGCATCCAGAATATGCCTCGTTGTTTACTACATACCTAGATCTACAGAGACACCAGGTAGACCTGTCGGATGGGCAGGACCCTGAGTCACTCAAAGGCAAACACAGCCCAGTGAGGAGCACAACCCTGGTCTCAGAAATAACACCACTTGCAAGAAATAAAGTTTGTCCTGAAGGCAATGAAGAGGATAGCTCAAGTACCTCTGACAAAAAGGATGACTGAGAAGAGTTAAAGAATTCAGATTTTGAATTCTGCAAGATTTTTTCCCTAGCTTTTCATAAGCACAATTTATGTAAAATAGAGATGGAAGTTACAATTTAAAAAAAAATTTCTTTTTTTACTTTCATATCAGGAGGAGTTATTCCTGTTTGAGTGTAAGGGAAAAAGCACTGTTCTATCCTTAATGTCCATATCACAAAACTGGCAATGTTGTTCAGTGTCTTCCAAGTTCATGCTTCCTCAAAAGTAACAGATGTGCTAAAGGGGGTAAGAAGCTCCAGCACTGCAGTGGCCTCTCAGAATGGAGACTGAGGAGTCCACTTGTCTAAAAACAAGTGGAATTTTTGGTGCTGCTCAATTCCTCTACGGCCCCAATATGACTTAAGGGGAAAAAATTATGCCAGAGTGTTTTAATTTGAAATATCCATTAGCCTTTCTCAAGTTTCTGAGACACACAAATGAGTTACAGGAAGCTGAGAGTTGAAGCTGGTGGGTTTTGGCTGTCCTTAGATTTCCCTTAACTACTTGTGAACCAGCAAACCTAAGCTTCTGAACAAGACATGCTGATTCACCGATGTTAACAGAAACAACTGTAGGCTTAAAGGCTGGGTAAAGATGGAAATGCTGCACTTCTAACAACAGAGGACTAATTGGAATTCCAAGATAGCAGCTCTACAGTAAAATGCAGACAGTAAGACCCAAGAATTAATGGACTATTTCAAAATAAATAGAATGTTGTTTGCAGTAACAACTGTTCAGGATCACAGTAGGAGGAACATTTCAAACTCCAGCATATTTTTTATTTTAGCAGTTATCAAGAGAGGAATGTGACCTTGCTCTGCAAAATGTAAAAGGCAAATATGTTGTCAAGCCATAGTTCTAGTACTTAGTATCTACTCTAAAGTTGTCTCCTAGAAACCATGTTTGCATTACTGTGCCATTACTCAGTGCGTTCTTAGGGTTTGGTTCAAAACCAAGCTCTTTCTAGTCAATGATACGAGTATGTTTTGCCTCAGTCCTCTCCAGTGCACTGGAAATTGGGCCTTTACCTTTCTCCATCCTTCATCTGAATGCACTTTATAGAGTATTTAAAATATATAGGTACTTATGCAAATACTTCTAAATAAAAATTTGGAAGGTACAAAATGGCAAGATATTTTTGAATTAAAACAGAGATGAGCAAAGCCTAGAGTGTCTAGTACCATATGTAAAATGATAACCTCTGCCTATAAGTATTGCTTACATTGTCTGGCCATAAGCTCATTGCCATGTTTAATCTTTCTCTGTTTATAACTGTGCCTATCCTGATGTTTCATGTGCTTAAAATAAATCTATATTTTTTAAAAGACTTTACTTGAACAGCTGAGTCTTTTTGGTACAGTGGGAAAGGTGCTTTGTGTACCACAAGGGGCTGGGGGGATTTGCAGGAAATCGTGCTTGTGATGTCTTACCTTGATAAACACAATGCAACCTGAAGTTGGCATTTTCGATTCTGCCTATGATGGCACTTTATAGTAAGGCTGGCAGAGTAGGACAGGACTAATGCTCTTCCAAAGAGTTACTTCTGGTGACTGCCTCAGCAAAATGGGGTCTGATAAAAAGAAGATCTGCAGATATGTGGAGAGAGACCTCCATTTTCTGATGGAAAATAAGGCATCACCATTTACAGGTAAAATGAGTGACCTCAACCACAGTTTAGAAGTAATAATCATGGCTTTGTGTGGTGTAAACATCAGGAGAGTATTTTCTTTCACTTAGAGAAGGAGAAACAGGAATTACCCCAACTTAGCTGTACAGTTAGCTGGAATACATGTTATTTCCGGTGCAAGAATACTTAACCAAAGTACTCAGTTTTTCAACCAGCAGTAGTCTTTTTCAAAGATGAGTTCCATGCCAACCAGTGAGAAAAAGATGGATGGGCAAAGATGACAGAGAAAACCCCTTCAAGGTCTCGGAATGCAAAGGCTGCCTTATGCACAGTCCTGTTGTGCACCTGGAGCACTGCTGCCCAGTACTGTAGCATATTTAAGGCTAGTGATTTTATAAAAATCTGCAAGTCACACAAGTGTTTTGCAGTTAAAGCTAAAAATGTTGTGTACATAAATCTACCTAGCCCAATAGTTTGAGGAAAGGCCACAAATGGGTTTGGTATGTAGCAGTGATTCAACTATGCTCTGAAAAGAAATTAGCTAAACGCTAGAGACACTAACTCAATATACACACATCTGCTTGATGTGCGGGAAGGGAATACATTAATTTCTAGGCATCATTGTGCCTCAGGGAGCTTTTAAAAGGACCAAACTAAAAGCAGTCTGCAATAAACAGGCATTACATTAAGTGGCAGAGCAGGATCTAAACAGAAGGAGAAGGTTAAAAATACTAAACAGAAAATGGATCTCAGTCAGGCATTGAGGGATGACACCTTTCTGCCTGAGACCCTGAGGTGTGAGTTCATAAGGCTGCTTAAGGATCATTTTGAGTTCTGCACAGTAGAAAGGTGTATATATATATATTTGGTCCCATATCACCACAGGAAATATGTATTTAATCAGCCCTTCTCTGTCACACTTTGACATGGATTTGATGATAAATCCTTCAGGGATACCAAAATAAGACACTTTGAAGTATATAGAAACTCCAGCAGTCTCAACAGGGATGAAAATCAGATGAGGACAAGTCTATCACAAGAGGAAAACACAACTAATTCACAGGAACACAGGCCCATGGGCTGCTGTTATTCATGGAGTTTGATAACTATAGACCTACACTATGAATAAATCTCAGTTACATTTTTTGAATCTAGGGTTCTCTGTCTGAAAACATGAAAGGCAATGTAGGGTCACCTAGAAAAGTGAACCTTTCTTGTTCACCCTGGAACAAGGAAGACACAAATACTGTAAATCCTGATCAGTTTAAGGGAAGTGAATTAACAGGGCCTCCACTGGCTACACCAGAGGTTGATTTCTGAGACAAAGGTCTTTGAATCCAAGAAAATTCAAAATGTATTTGTACTTCTGCTCCATTAGTGTCACTGCCTAAGTAAGTGCAGAAATAGATATAACACATCCAGTTTTCACATCAGATCATACTGCTATAAGATCTGGTCCTAAACTGCCAAAATCACATAATTCCTGCCCACCAGTCGAATTATGAGGAATAGTAACTCTTCTATGGAAAACGTCTGAAAATGGATCCATAGCTGTATAGCACCAGTCAGAGGTACTAAGTCATGCAGTGGCTGGCTGCTTCTGAGCTTTTGTACTCATCTACATCAGAACAAGATAGGTGCCAAATCATATTTCCACAATGCTCCTGTGAGTGTTATATCCCCTTCCTCCATAGCATGAGGATGGGGGGCAAGTTCAGCAATTCCTAGGTGGTTTGCAAGGAAATTTTGCAAGACAGTTTTGTGCTTTACCTGTTCCACCCCACTCAAGATCCCAGCAGTACTAAGCCCTGAGAGCCCAATGAAGGGTCGTGTTAAGTGACAGGTCTAATGACCATTCATTCTGACTGCACAGAGTAAGGGCTGCTTGGTCCCATCTGTCATCTCCCTAGCAATTCCCATCTAAAACAAAGTATTTCCTGGGCATCAGAAGTCTGAGAAACATTTGTTGAGATCTTTTTCCTATGGTGGTCATCACACCAGGGTCCTATTCTTGGGTAGTTCCTCAGGCACTTGCCAGTGCAAATAAATAGAACATTCTGCCTGAACACACTTTTGCTGGTGTTTGCATAGGTGCCAAGACCTACTCAGAAGCCATGGATGTGGAAAATCAGGGCCTGAAGCTTAAAAACTTAAAGTAAAAAATGTCCCTATACACACAAACACACCAACGCTCTGGACAGTCTGCTATGAACTGTTTGATGACAGCCTTCAACAAGGAATGCAGCCTGAGATTTCATGGCGGGAATTACACAGCTCTCACTTTGAGAATGCCATAGGAGAAATTTTAAAGTTAATTTTAAAGAAAGGCTTGGGAGGTTTTTAGCTACACTCCATGATTTGCTAGGAAGGTTGGAGTCTGGTCAGTGCCCTTTGACTTACCTCTTCCCTATCAGTTTTGCATCACTTGATAAGAGCCTACCTTTCTCTCTACTTTCTCCCTCCACATTTCCACCTAAAACATAGCTACTTCCATTAGAAGTTTATTCCACAGCGATGAAAGTTAAATTGTAAGATTAAAATATAAAAATTACTGAACTGGGTGGGTTTCAGTGGCACATGCTCATTCAGGTAACTACTTGTACTGGACTGCAGTAAGAGCAAACTTGTCAAAGGTTACAAGGGATTTTAATGACATTGAATTAATTAATTTTAAATCTTTGCTCAATGAAATAACATTTATTAGACTGAGAAGCAGTAGGGAGACGTTTGTCAGCAGTGCTTAAGTTGGCAGACTCTCTGTTACTATACATAGCCAGAGAGGCAGAAAGTAAACATCTTATAGGATTAGCAGCTATGTTCATAGCTGAGATGAAATTTGAACATTTCATTAGTATAAGATTGATTCTGACATTTCATAAAGCCAAAATGCAAACAATGAAATGTGTCTGATATAAATACAGTATGAAGCACTTACTCAGATAAAGTTCAAGAAGCACAGCAGGTTTAGTGCCATGACAAAGGAAATACAGAAGGGTCATTTAAGGACCCAACTTCTGCTAAGCACCTGGGTGTATGCTTAATCCTGTAGGTATCAACTTATTAAGAACAGAGAAAAATACTAATAATCAGAAAACAGGAAAAATTTCCATGGCTCGTTATTGTAATGGTGGTATGAATTGCATCCACCACAAGGAACAAAATATCACAACTGATTAAATTTTTTTTATTGTGCCATCTTCTTAGTTTAAGATATTTTGTAACAACGACAACTTGACTGGTAGGACTTCAGGGACACGTGACAATGTCATAATAGAAAATACTTCATTACCTTAGATAAACACTACTTTTTAAGCCCCTTCCTGCTGCAGCAGGTCAAAGGTAAATATATTCCTCCCTCCTCTATTCTCACATCATGATTATTCTAGGTTTTCATGCTATTACATGTTTTACTGTGCTTATAGTAAATCAGTATTAACTTTTTTCATCAATTAACTTTTATTAGAAGTTTTATTCCAGAAAATGGTCTGTTTAAAATCTCCTTTTGTGTGTTAAAATGAGGTTCTGGTGATGCTCATCTCTAAAGCTACACCTGCACACGCATTGCTTTGTTCCAAACTGAGCAAGAAGAGCATTCGTTTGTAGAAGTAAGAATTCACTAGATTAAACCTGCCATAAAGGCCTCTGCGAGAGAGACTGCAAAGCCTTGCCAGACAATCAGATCACTGCTTAACAATTTCTACTGTTAGAAAAGTTTTTCTCCTGGTCTAACCTAAGTACTTCTGCAGCTGAAGTCTTGTGTTCTTGCTGAAGGAGAATTGATTTATTTCTATTTCTCTGCAGAGTAACTATTTATATCTGCACATACCTCTATCCAGAGTTTATTATCACTCCTGTTTCACTCTTGCACCCCCCAGCCTGCCTTTCTTAAGTCAAAAACCAAAATCTGTTTCTTTTTTTCCTCATAGGCTGAACTTTCTAGACTACTGGTCGTTTTCACTTAGGTTCTCTGGAGAGAGATCTTCAGCTCCAGATCTCAATAGACTTTTTTTGCAGTCAATATTCCTGCTCATACACACTCATTGCCCACTATAGAGCCATCTACAGTCTAAAGAACTGCTCTGTAACCAGCTTCCCCTTTTCCCTCTTCCTACAACTGCTCGTTCCTGCCTACCGCAGTATCTCAGCTTTATCCTTACTGAATTCAAAAGACCAATTTATCAAGAACATTTTGATCAGCTCAAATTATTGTTAAAAAGAGCTTTCTTATTAAAAAAAAATGCCTTTATATCCTTTTGTTAAGGATATTATCTTCCTAAAACTTCACTAAGCATCAGACAGTGCACTAGAAGCAAAGCACTACAGATTAGAGAGACATGATGAAAGCTTAGAGGCTATAATTGTTCAAAAAGAATAATTTCCTTCTCAAAGGTAAACATCAGCCTTGCAGACAAAGATAAGGCCAAGTGGACAATTAGATACACAAGTCTGTGTTTCTGCTCATATCTCCTGATATCAAAGATTGCAGGAGAATTCAGTGTTTTCTTAAAACGTAAAAAAGAAATGAACAGGAAAAAGTGTAGGAGACTAGAAGGAGTCATACCAGAGCTGTCAGCAGCTTTTAGAAAAGCTGTTTTCCTCAATGCCGGAAGTCTTTGAAACAGGAGATAACCAGCCATGAACTGCAGCAGCCATTCAAAGCAGAAATTATTTAAAATGTTTACATTTTGTACATTGGCCTTTCAAATGAAAGCATGCCAACCTCCATAATGTTATTTAATTTCATCTCTTTGACAGTCCATCTCTTGTAAGTAGAAAATTTTACTGTTAATATACACAGGGGAGAGAGAAACAGTGGCATTTTCACCTTTACAGTTTGTGTGCAGATTTAACTCAAAACAGCACTAGACCTAAAACAACCTTTCAAATAAATACAAGCAGGAGCCATTCTTTCTATCTTTGCTACTGCCAATTTTAAGGGGAAAAGTCTATGCTTTATATAGTGGAAACTTCTCTTTTAGTAGAAATATACTTTGTGGACCAAAGAGAATGAGCCCTTTGGACAACAACAAGTACTAGGAGACACCTTTGACAAAACATTCCAGTATTATTCATTTTATTACAATTGACTTTGTGGCTCTAGGAGAAGAAACAACATTGAACTAAGTTTTTCATAAAGTGTGTAATAGGAGTTTCTACCGTTCATGGGTATTTAACAATTTATAAATAGAAAGACAAAAGGAAAGCACCTACCATGCCAAAAATTACCCGGGAGGGTACCAACATAGCAGACATAGAAATACAAGAGTTCTGACTCCTGGTTAAATTAATTATCCATGGATGCTCGTGGTGTCCCAAATCTCGTAGTCAAATTTGACATTCTTTTCTTCAATGCTCCCACTAATTGGTTTTTTTCAGATGCAGGAAGGTGAACTCAGCATCATGAAAGGCACAGATTGAACAGATTTGGTAATTTATGGCAAGATGGTGCATTTAGACTCTTTTAGCATCTTTTTCCCGAATCAAAATACTTGCACCTCTTACCTGCAGCTATCTCTGTCTTGCTTGCTGTCATTAGGCATTTTCATGATTACCAAGTCTGGTTCTTTCCACCATGACTCAGTGCATGCCAAGGTGCAATGGAAAGAGATCTCAGATCTCCATACAGTTACACAGGGATACACCAGCAACCTCTGCCCTGGCAGACACCAGCCTGCCAGCACTGGGCAGAGTCTGACCTTCTGGTGGAGTCAGTCAGTCTCAATTTACTCTTCTTCCAGCCTAATGTGAACAATTTCACAGTAGACAAAAAACCCCTCCCCACCACCTAATCTCTTATTATTTTCCCCAAGTGGAGTCCATCTAGCTTACATCAAAGAACTGGTCTCGTTATGCTATTGTTTTATGAGTCTGCTAATATTCTTCCTATCCATAATACAGAAGACACTGCTGATAGAAATATGTCAACAGGAAAACAAACAGGCAGCATTTGACATGTTATTAGTCTAAGGCTGGGTGGATAAATAAATCATAGATCAAATACTCATAGGGGGAAAACACTGTTTATTTCCACTGGATTCATTACGCACACACCTCCCGTACAGCACAGTGACAAAACACATCCCACAAAAAGGATGTCACAATGTACCCAAGAAAGGACTGTTGATGCAACCAGGACAATGTATTCCCTCCTTAGAAAGTGCTTCAGTCTCTTGGGAATATATCACACTGCTCATAAAGAACAAAGCCAGCTGGAAGTGTCCTTTAGCTATATCACTTCATATGGCAGGGTAATTCATCAAGACTGAATCATTCCTAAACATTGGATGTTCCTCTGAAAGTAATTTGTTCTATAAGTGTAATAAATATTAAGTATTTCACCCCTTTATTTAAAATACTGAAAACTATCACACTATTCTTAGATGAAAAATATATGCTAATCCTAGTCTGATCCTACATCAGGCCTACCCACCATGTTCCAACTGAGAATACATATAGTAACTTTATGACCTTGTTAGTCATCTACAAATATTTCAGCTCACCATGCTCTCCATAATAAATGATACTGATACAGCAAAACTGAACACAATTTATTTTGATGCTTCCTAATTAAAAACAATGGTAAAGAAACTGCCTTGGCCATTGTTTCAGATGCAACCTTAACTATAATAAAGCCAGGATGATAAGGTTAGCACCCCTCCTCTCCTGAAATGGTTGCTTTGCAATCAGATCACCCAAACTCTAAGGGGTGAAACACATACAGTTGTGGAGTATTCACTTACTAGAACTCCATAGCTCAGGTTCTTAGTGGTGAAATGGACCATCAAAAGAGAATATTCACTTTGGGTTACAAGTTTGCCACGACACAGATGCCTGTAACCCACTGGTGGTAGTCACTTTCAGACAGTGGGGAAAGAACTCAAAAGCTCTTTTTTCTCTTTTTGAAGCAGTCACTTCAGAGGAAGCATCTCAGACAGGTAAAACTTTACCTTGATCTCTAGACAAATGCTGCATGGAAGTATCCAGAGACAGAAGGTTGTATTGTTTAAAGGTCAAAGGTGCCTCTGTGCCTAAGGTACCATGTTCCAAAAGCCAGAGGACCAAGTATCATTAACATACATTTTCAGTCTGTTTCTTCAGAAAACACAGCCCAGCTAAGCACAGGGAACAAAGATGGTGTGGATAGAAGAGAAGAAATTCCATATTAACTCCATTTCAATAGTGAAAAAGCTCTCTGGACGACCTAAGCACAGGGCTGATAAACAAGCACAAACCACTCTTCCTCCATTGCTTTCTTAGAGCACACAAAGACTGATGAGAAGCCAGGGTAGCACTCACAGTACTGGTGAAAGAACAACTCTCACCCTGGTAATTAGGCAGCTGCAACCAGAGGCACATCAGCAGCATGACACAGACTTCTTGGCTTACAGTAATTTCCAGTCAGCACTGCTACGGGATAATGGAAGATGTCTGGTACCCAGTGCGACACACCCACTGTATTTTCTTTGCTGAAAGCCTCCTTCATGCGTGAGGAAGCTCATCTGGTTCATGTGGCACAGCAGCACACTGAGTTAGTTATTGCTACCAAAAGCCCATGTCGACTCACGAGGCAGGTCTCTGTGTGTTGGCTTTTTTCCAACAATGGCAACTTCTGTGCAATTCTTTCATTACTCAAGGCTGGGTGAGGGAACAGTGCCATGGTGCCGTATTTTGCTCTGACCTCTTCTTGCTTACAGGCTTCTACTGTAACTAGTCCATGTTCATCACAGTACTCATTACAACAAATTCTCATTAATTGATAAATGGTTCAAAAGCCAGTGCTTCTGATCCCTGAATCCACTCATCTAATGAATAGCTTTAATTGAACACATTCATCCCCAGGTTACACCACAGACAATCTTCCCCAGCTTGAGCCTTACTTACCAGCCTTGCTACATAGTTCCAATCACGTTGTTTCCCCTACTCCTTGATTGGATAAAAATATTTTAAAAGATCCCACACCACCACCACCCCCTCCAAAAAAAAAAAAGAGGAACTACAAACCACTAATCCAAACCACAACCTTCCAGGAAATATTATTGCACTTCCAAGAATATTAATGTTACAATCAAGGTAACCTTAGTTGCATAACTATTTCATTCAATGTCTGGCAACTAGTAATCTGAATTTCATTTGTCCCTACCAAATAAAAGAAATTTAACTTACTTCTTTTAATGTTTGAAACACTTTCCCAAATGGGTGCTTATTCCGCCCAGATATAATCAGCACTCGGTCTTTAGCCACAGAATAACTTAGACCATATCACTTCTCCTTTACCTTCACTCTCTCCTTTTCTGTGTCTTCTATACAGAACATTAAACACTGGAAGTAACACAGATACATTTGAATTTCAAATAAGCACACTTACTAACTGAGGCAAACAGACTGTACAGTCTCAACAAAAAAACTGTATTCAAAGAACACTTGTACATCACAGTAGTGTGTAAAAAACAAACATTGAACGAATAAAGAAATGCAGCAAAAGCTGTGCCTAACACTAAACACATGTGAGTGCCCTACTACCCCTTCCTTGTGCCTTACTAAATAAGTTTCTGGGAGAAGCAGAGCAACTGAGGATTTCTTAGAGACAGATGGAACGAAATCTCCTTGCTCCAGGAATAGGTATCCCTCATTTGTTTGTTTTAGATATCATTAAGCAAACCTGAAACTCAACTGCATCCCTCTAAGAAAAAGTTAAGGGTGATTTTTTTTTCTTTACATACAACAGGAAAATATTCACCATGTGAGAAGTGTGGGCTTTTCCCTAGGAAACTTCAAATAAAGTCATACATAAAATATGTTATCAAGATCATTGGCTCACTGCTATTCAGTAAAGGCATTCCCAACACGAGATAACGCAGCAGATTTTAACAAATTCCTCAAACTTCGAGGGAGATTCAAGGAACGGCTGCTTCATTCCTGCAAAAGGAACCAATTAAAGACCCAGCACTAAAAGGAATTTTGAATGTATTACTCTTGAATGAAACAATGTTTGAAGAAGGAAATGAATTTGTTTATGAGACACATTGTTGGCTTTGCTGAGTTTTACTACCACAGTCTTCCTCCAAAAGGAAATATATTATTAAACAAGAAAGAAGAAAGAGTTTATCACTCCCAGTAAGGCAGCCCAGCATTAAGGCCAGCAGTGACATTGTAAGACTTCTACCAGAGTTTTATTTGGCATTATAAATTCTCCAGCGCTTCCAAGGTCCAATTTACATCAAAATTCCTCCCAAAAGCTTGAATTTTGAAGTGAGTTTATTACATATTCTTATCTGATTTTTTTTTTTAACTTAAATTCTTTAGGGTTTGGACTGCCTTTATGTTAGGCTTTTTACAGACCCTATAACAATAGGGCCCCAAATGCCACAAAAATACAAATAATAATTTATTCAGCACAGAAATATGACCTTTTCGTGTACATTTTTGGAAGCTGCATTATCAGGTAGATCTGCCAAGAAACAGAACCCAGAAAATAGGTCCTACAAATTGTATACCAGAATCAGGTAATTACATTGTATGATAATGAACCAGCACAGTTAAGGAAGCATCAGTACTGCCTTAGTGCTTCCTAAAAGTAAAAAAACTAAATTAGTTTGCCATCAGAGCTGTGTTATTATACCACAGAAACACAGCACGAAGCTTCCAGCACTTCTCTGTCCCTGGCCTCAGACTCGTTCCAGTAAGAAGACTGTGCCCTGCTGCTGCCTCTGTAGCTCTGACCCATTTTCTTCTTCTTCCTGTAGGATCTGGAGCAAAGTTTTGCTGAGATAACTCAGGAGAGGTGAAAAAAGAATGAGGGTAAGAGAAAATAGAGAAAAGTATAACTTAAATAATATGGGAGTCATCAGTTGTCAATGTTAATTATTGATTGATTGAGAAAGAGAATAATGAAATGCCGTTGCTGCATTAAACCCTGCTTATGCCTCCTTATAGACACAGAGGTCAAGAGGTCAAGAGTTTCAGGGGCTGAAGCCCATAGGAAAGGGAGATGTTGAAGACAACTGCACCAATTTTGTATGAAAAAAAAAGCAGAGAAACCAGTAACTGACCTAGATGTAGTAAAACATGGTAGTTTTGCCTTCAGTACGCATGTCCTTGATGAAGTTATTGACTATACCAACTTAATGTGGTTCTATCTTTTTATTTTTTCTCTTTCAGTCTTGCTAAGTCAGCATATACTGGCATAACTGCATACACAATATTCCTTCAATATAGAGTTTGCCTTTAAATTTGACCTAGGGTCTCCTAGGACACAGCACTGATGAAAAAAAAATGTAGGAAGAAGCTTCCCACTCTCAAACAACTCATCCTCCTGTCCTAAAACTCCCCCATAATTTCCTCCCTACTTGTTAATTTATTGAAAGGGCTCCTGTGCTAACCAGAGATGAGAGTCCAGCAAACACACGGGCCTATTGCTTCTTGCAGCCTAAATAAACAAGCCAGCTCTTAGCTGCCAGCACATACAAGTCCTAACCAAGCAGTACCTACCCCTGTCTTATTTTTTCTTTTTTTTCTCTTTCATAATGGAAAAAAAAAAAAAAAAAAAAAAAAGA
>VYXB01008441.1:220-12543 GCA_013397135.1 Pachyramphus minor | reverse complement strand
AAAAAAAAAAAAAAAAAAAAGAGAAGAATCCACATTTCTCAACTTCTTCTGAGAGTTTTGAGTCTAACTCACCTCATCTGCATCAAATTGCTTTAGCTCAGAGCCCTCACTGGAAGGACTCTGAACTCCTGGTTGGAGCTGAACTCAAGGCAAACCACTCTGTTGTGTGGCCCAGCAGGAGTCTGAGCTTCTCATAAAGGGGTACTGAATACAACACTCCCTTCTCCAGAAAATCCACAAACTAATGAGATGCAGAAGCTGGGAACAAGACAGGCCCTTTTACTTCCTTCTGCATTACGTATGGAAGCTCAGGCTGATCCTTGCCCAAACTAATATTTAACAGCAGCCTGCCATTAACCTAAAAGCTTCTCTGAAGAATCAGGAGCGATGGTGTATAACTCATTGTTTTATGCTGCTTAGCAGCTCATACCATTTATTCTAGTGTATCTTGATTTTCTGTAGTCTGCTTTTGGTCTGACATCCTTTCACGCGTGTTCAGCTCACATTTCCCCGTCCCTCTTTAAAATTTTTATTTTTAAAATTTCTTTGTGCTCCTTTTATGCAGAGAGTTTCAGCATTGTACATGTGCAGGATAGCACAACTGAGTGGAGCACTATGTACTTAGGGCCTGATCCTATTTGTTTTCCCATCTCTACCTCCCTACCATGATAGATCTGCAGAATGTGGGATATCTTAGAAAGGTTCTGAGATGTCTCCCTGAATGCACAGAAAGAGGCTCAAGTAGTTTCCCTCTGGTAAGTGCCATTAAAAATCACAGTAAAAAACCCTCACAAAATAATCTTTGTTTTTATTCAACAAAGAAGTGAGGCATTTAATTTTATTATCCTTTCACTTTTGAGCCCTTATGGTTCACATTTGAAAACGCGATCTAGAAATGTAACTTTTCATCCTCAAATGGAAGCTAGATAGAATCACATGAAAACAAAAAATGGGACTTTATGAAAATACCCTAAATATTGTAAGGTTTGGGCAACTTGGCAGCCCTGGGGCCACCCACAAGACAGAGGATCCCTGGGGAGCTGTGGTATAGCTGTCCATCTGCACCAGGCCCCACGATCCACCAGCCCTCCTCAGCTCTGTTCCAACTCAGTCTCGTTGCCATGCACTCCCTGGGGCTGGCACTCTCTCAGATTCTCTTTTAAAAGAGATTTCCTGATTTCCTCTTGCTGTAGATCCTTTTAGAGCATGCTCTGCTGTTCCACCCTGTGCTCATTTGTCTGGGTTCATCTCTGTGGTCAGAAACGTGACTGTCTTTGTATCATCCTGTTTCTCCCTTTTCACACTGAAGGGAGGTCCAGGTCCCGTCCCCTCCCTCTTGCACTGCCTTTGGTGTAAGAATGGTTTCACTTAAAACAGGAGTAAAATGGTGCCATTTGGGTTCCCATTCTGTACCCAAATCTTAAAAGAGCAGTGGCCACAGTGTGTCAGAGACAAAAGCACAGGTGAAGGGTAGGCAGGTACATGGCAAAGTGTTCTGGAGAGAAGCCTTCCCCATGTACAGACACATTCTCTATGCCTAAATTTGAAAAATCCAAATTGCAGACAGGGGAAAGGTAGGAAGAATACTCTTTTGCTGATACTGCATGAACTAATCAGCTAATCACCATGATCTGTGAAGGGATATGAGAGACCACCAGTGGGACATAGGAGAGGAAGCCTGCAAATGCAGATGTTCACTAAGAAAGCAGATGAGCATAACTGGCAGCTATTTTTATAAGGGTGAGTTCTCATGAATTGCAATTGGACTGCAATTGCCAGTGTGGAATCCCACTGTTACCATACTTACTCCATGATCCCTCCTGGGAATGCTAAAAACTCTATATCCTAATCTGTATCATAAGGGCAGTTGTCCCAATATTAAGCTGCCCAGGAGGTGGATTTCAGGCAGAACAGCTGTATAGAGACTGTATAGCCTGCAGATGAATCTTCAGTCTACAGAAAAGATAACAATTCACAGTGAGAGGATCTGATTCTGTCCATGGACTGGAAGATGGTGTTTTCCATAGTACAGTCTGAGGCACTGTATATATATATATCTTCTCCTCTCCCTCTAATATGTGGCCACCATAGTTTTCTGTTCCTGTGTCTAACCGGGCATAAGCACTGGATAAAATCCATTCTATATTTGCTATTACAACAGGGTTCTACACTCTGCTTTCAAACAAGTCACAATATTCTCTCAGAAACAGCACAAGAAGTATTCATGACAGTATAGAGCTGAGTATATTCAAAGTATCCATCACACTTTCCCTGTGAATGATATTTTTTGACTTGACCACAAGGAATTATACACTCTCTCATCATAATTTGAACACTAAGAGATTGCAACATGCAAATCTCCGGAAAACAAGAGATATTTTTCAATATTGAGAGTACATCTGAATGTTCCATCTTCCCTTCAGAGTATAATGTCTCAACAAAAATCTCTCATGTTGATTAATCTTCCTGTATCACTACACTTTTAGTACATAAACAAAAACTAAAGCTTTAGCTTGGCAAAAAAAACATCATATTTCTTAATTACATAATTTAATGTTTAGCCATTTCTATACTTACGTTTTGCTGAGATGCAAGAAACATAGTTGGATTAAGAGCAGTTGGAAAACTAAATAATCACAGCAGGGAGGGATGACTGCGTGTTTACTTGCTGGTTACATCTCAGCTTGTTCATTTGAAATGAAGTAAGAAACTATTGAATCTTCAAATCTATGTCTAACTTCAAAATCAGGATTTTCACTCCCCTTGCTTTTACATCAAAGAGCCTTGCCTGCTGAGGACAAGGCTCAATCAAGCAAAATTTGGTATTAGCTTCAGCAGACCTACATGGAATTAGAATTTCATAGAAGTTTCAATTCCTGAAAATGGCAGAAGATGTCTGGCATGTGAGAGAGGTGGCCAGAGGAATGTCTAAGGCACAGCCATGCTCTAATATCAGCTCTTCTTTTTGTTTGTGTCACAGCAAAATCTTAACTAAAACATTATCTTAAAAACATTTCCCAAATTTTGACTGCTTGACTTTGCATGCAGGACTGTCCTTTAACACTGTCATTCAGGGGTCTCAAATGTGTCCTTTAAATCAGCATATTTGCTGCATCATTAAGGAAGTTTGAACCTTCCTTATTTTCAAAGAAGATGCCTTTAATTTCTGTAGAAAACTACTGATCTCTAGTCTGTTCAGAGGTCTACAGTATTTGACAGGAATAAGAGAACACGACCGTAAGCCAAGCCCCAGCGTCCCTTAAAGGACTTCTCTGCAGTTTCACGTTCGGCAGCAGCTCCAATCCCAGCTGCTGCGCTCCCTGTTGCCCACAGGCCGGAGCGTTCCCGTTCATTCCCGAGGCTGGAGGGCAGGACAACCAGCAGGTGGAGCTTTAGGGTTAACGCGATAGACACTCTCCGCCTCTCCTTCCACAGCATTTATTGGAAAAGCGGCTCTTAACCGCATCCCCGCAGCCGGCCGCGCCGGATGAGCGGAGCCGCTCAGAGCCAAAGCACGGGCACTGTTATCCCTCTGGACAACTCACTAACCCCGGTCTGGACAAACACAACCCCAGCCGGGCACCTGCTGCGTGTGCTCGGCGGGACACACGGACCACAGGCGGCCTCAGCAGCCTGCTCGGGGCAGCGCTGCCTCTGCCAGCTCATGTGCCTCCCTTCCTGAGCCCCGGGAGCCGTGCCCACTGTGTTCACTGCAACACAGGCGCGCCCAGAGCTGTGGTAGTCATAAGCTCACTAGAGGTACACTCAGAGCAGTAATGCAAATAGGGTTTTTTAACGTACCAATTTATTCTTTGCAAAACAAGGTTAATTCCTATGAAACCGTTCATGCTTTATCTGGAAATGCAGAGAAGGAATTGGAAGAGAGTAACAACAGGGAAATCCTGTCTTCTGCTACCCTGCAGTATTTCCAGCTGCATTAAATACATACACAAGTTTATTTGAAGTTGCTCTCACCCTGTAAAGTTTGTCCCTGACTTTTCAAGGAACACATATAAATAGAAAAGTATTTTTTTCCTTCATTTTATAGCCTCCCTCTCCGGTACCTCTCCATTTGTTAGTATTCAGGCACTGGGTATCTCCAGAAGGGATTTACTGTTTCCTACATTACTGACCAACATTTTGGGCTTACCTGCTTCATGTAACACACATGCACATGCACAGTGCACTCCAAAAACATCAACTGCTCTGTGTAATGTGGTTGTTATAGAGCAGCCTTCCCTTCAAATCCCTAAGCTGAAAAGCAGTGATAGGTACAGGTACCTACAGGTGAGAGAATGAGCGCTGTGGGCCACCTATGGCTTTCAGTGATGAATGGCTGGAGATGCACAAATTAATACAGAGGTGGTTATATTTATATTTATAATTATCTGTTTCTCACTTAGAAAATGTATCCCTTTCTTCCCTCTCCCCCAACACTCATTGTGGAAATTCATAGTCACTGTACTGAGAGAAATCAAAAGTCCATAGTCCCTACCATATTTAGGACCTAAAAGTTAACTTACTTTACCTAGAGTTGCTTTTTCCCAGGTCCACCTTCCTTCAATTCAGCCTCTTGCTTCTAACCTTTCAGCTTATCAGCATTGATTTATTTAATATAAAGTAGTGAGGTTACCTTAGATCAATTATACCTTTTTTTCTGTGCAATTTCCAATGCTTAATACATCTGTTAGTGCTCAGCCGCAGGGACAACTTGTCCAGCTGGATCCTAAATTATTTCAATCCTTAATTCAATTGTATTTTTGCCACAGCCCAGCCAATGAGCATAATTCTTTTATGGCTAAGAAGCCTCTTTAGAAATAATCCAATAGCCCATATTAAAATATAGGTCATTGTGAAAACTGCCAACTGCCTGACTTGTCATAACTTTGAAGACAGGCTCTGAGTCTCCTTTGGCATTGCTGATTCTTTTGGTGCTTGGAGGCTTAATTTTAAAACAATCAGCTCAACAAAAACAATTTACTTAGAACTGTCCAAACTACTCAATGTTAGCTGGGAAGCTAATTTGCTACTTGGTGCTGGACTTGGATAAATGCTACAACTGAGGGCAAGTGGAGGTTTCCAAGTACTAAATCAGTGCACAGCTTGATGTGCCTGTTGCTATAGAACTGCAAAGGCTTTGGACAGTAAAAGCAAGTAAAACCCATTCAAACCTACACATGAGGTGACCACATGAATACACCTGTGAGATGAACATGTAAATGTTAATAAGGCAAAAGGTATAAAAAAAGTTCTTGAACTTTGAGTAGAAATTATTTTTGGCTCTTTGACTAATATGCATTATGAGACTTGGAGCCTTTGGAACGTTTGTATTTTTAAAGATTCACTTTATCTTTAAAGGAAATAAAGAACTGGTCTTGTTCAATGTTTTGGAGCAGACTGTTTTCAATTAGCTACTTTTTTCTCCTTCTGTCTCAAAGAGGTGGAACCCCAGTCTCAGAAGCTTAAGGAAATGAGTTGCCTTAGGACCACTGGCAGCTGCAATGATCATTTCTCTGGAGTTAGACCAATGGAAAGCTCAAGCTAGAGCAATGGCAAGCACACATTCCCTTATTGAAAAGGCAACTTTATTTAGTATAATTCAATTGTTTCTGAGTATTCTAAGAAAAGTAAAATATGAGAAACAGAATTTAGATAATGAGTCTTTCATTTCCACATCTCCTCTCCGGATCTGTGCATATCGTTCTCACTGGCCACAAAACCAGTTCTGTTTCTGTACCACAGGAAAAAATTCTGTCCCAAATAGTAATATTAGGCCTAGTAGAAAGCACTAACCATGAGTAACTTAAATTTTTTCACTCTTTGGACTTCAGTGTGATCAGTGAAATTAGCTGTTTTGCTCAATCAGTCCTATTGTGTCATCAGGTATATGTGCATGATGCCTCTTAAACTGAACGAAGCTACACAAAGATTGGCTTTGAATGTTCAACAATCAGTACAGTAAACAATAAACTTAAGATCAGAAGCTTGTATTAAGGTAACTATTTCAAATTAAGCAGGATATCAGGCTCATCCTCAGTCTTTTTTTGCAGCCTGCACAATTGGACATATTTTACTTACTGTACAAGCAGAGATATCAGCAAGAGACTGGCACCAAGAGAAAGGACAGGTCCTCCCATCAAGCAAACACAGATTGTTTCTGGGATTTTGTTTAGTATTTCAACAGGAGGAAAATAATACCCAGCATCTTGCCATCAGTGCTGCAGTAAAAAAGATCTAATCTTAGGATCTTATGAATTCAAGGAATTATCATATCATGAGATATTTTGGGCCCTCTCTCAGTCTAGCTTTGGACATTGAGCAAGGTGTCTTATTCTGGATCTGCAGATGACAGAAATTACAAACTATCTTGCAAAAGCCTTGATTTAGGGAGATGCAAACAATCCTATGACCACACAGAGTTCCCAAGTTAAAACACTTTTTACAAATTCTATCCATAGGTGCATAAGCATAGAAAACTCCTACATGTGAAATAAGCTTCCCAAAGGAAGACAGAATAATCTGGCACCTTGTTCTGATAACTGCCTTTTACAAAAGCAAGGAAAATGTGGTAGATATTAATCTATCACGACTTTACAAAAGTAGCTGCTACAATGACACTTGTAATTGTTAGTCTGAGCAGAAGACATGGAGATAAATAGCATTGTTAAGACAGGAAAAGAACTGACTAAAGAGGATATAATACTATGTTGTGCTATAAGGATAATTACAGGCTTGGAGTGAGATTACCCATCCTGAAAGATCTGTTAATGGTAATGATCTTATTAAATATTTGCATTAATAATATGCACCCAGAAGTTTGTGTTTGATAATGAAATTTGCAGATGATGAAGTTGGCAAGCAATATTGAATTAGTGAAGAATGGGACTCATATGGGGAAAAAAAAGAAACATAGCATAACAGAAATAGATGGAAGCAGACAGAATAAAATGTTAAACCTGGTCTTTAAGAATTAAAGAAGTGATGGAGCAGAATGACTTGGGTGTTTATAACTTGTCTGTGGACAAACATTCAACACAGGTTTGAAAAAGGGAAGTGATATCCCCTTCTCATTAGAGTCTTGGTTGATAGTCCTGGGAAACATTACTATTTCACTAAAGGTTGGTAAGACTTCATTTGAAATCTAGGCCATGTTTGCTCAGGAAAGGTTTATTTCAACCAGAAAAAAAGAAAGATTACACAGACATGACAATGTGAACTTGGAAGAAGCACTACAGAGAACCCAAGTATACTGGTCATCTTCCTGTTCAAAACAGAGATCAGAGATTAGGTCAGTGTGTGGCCTGGCTCCCTTTAGGACCCTGCACAAGCCAAGGGGAAGGGAGAAGGATGGAGTGCATGTCATGTACAGTCAGACTGAAACTGGGAGTGTTCCCAGTTTCACCCCACTTCTATGCAGATTCGCAACTTGCTTTCATACAACTATCCCTGAGAATAAACCTGATGCTAAAGCAGCAGCAAGAGCTAGACAATCAAAACAAGTAGCAAGAAAGAATATTGTTGAAGCTGAAACTTAAATCCTATGTGAAATGTTCCAAAGGAGATTTACAATCTTTAGAAGATCGTAAGTGCTAGTAAGATAGAGGCTAAGGGGAGGTGGAGAGGGTGTGCCTATAGAGAGGGGGCACTGGTGAAATTGTGAGGGATAAAACTCCTCAAGTTCAGCATCATCCTCTCCACACACATATTCTATATGTTATAAAATGATAAAGATGTCATGGGATAACTTTCTGGGATGACACTGATGGCCCTCATGAAGAGGGTCAGCTGATGCCAGAGGTAGCAGGTAAAATTAGCTTTGGAGGTGTGCATTTGTGACAAGGAAGATACAAATGTTACTATCACAAGAAACAGGGAGAGGCCTGGTCTTCCCCCACAACTTGGCATGTTTGCATAAACAGAATACCAAAGACACCGTGGAGTGATATTGTAATATTTATTTTCAGTCTGAAGACAGTTTGTAGCATGACAAACACTGTCAAAATGTAGGGTTGGACCAACCCGAACAGGCCCTTCTCAGTGAAAGAAATGCCTCTCTTTAGCTCTAAGGAAGAGATACTATGACAACAGCCTGTTAACAATACAACACAGAGCTTTTAAATACTAAGTAAACTGTAGATTTGGAATAGCATCATGATTTTAGAGACCCTATGAAGCAAACCTGCCCAGTCACTCATAAAATTTTGAGTAGCTGCAGCTGATATATTGACTGTCATCAAAAGCTGTCCAATATGGTCTACAGCATGGTATCCTTTACCTGCTAACCTAGAAAGATGGGCACCACTGCCAATGCCATGTTCCTATCACTGTGAAATTGTTTTAACATTGATTTAGTCAGAAGGCTTTGTTCCCAGTTCCCACAGCAACTGGCTATTCCCCAAGTTTCTTCTATCACAGAATGACCAAACTTAACTTTATTCAACTTATGCACTTTGTTTGAAAAATGTTTAGTTTTTTAGTGCTGGTGAGCCCTAAGGCCAGAATGAGCTCAGAGTTTCTGTGGATGTACCAGGATGTACTTGGTGTATATAAGCCCCTTTTCCTCTTTTCATTATATTTTAGATTAGAATTATCCACTGGACAGACTATGTGGCCAATACATCTGTTCTTGAACAGGCTGTAGTCACAAGTATCGAGGCCATGCTGCTGAGAACACAGCTGCATTGGGCAGGGCACGTCTCCAGGATGAAGGAACTGCCTCCCTAAGATCGTGCTCTATGGTGAACTTGCCACCGGCTGCCGCAAGAGTGGAGCCCCGAAAAGGAGATACAAGGACTCCCTGAAACAACATCTCAGCCTTGGCCATATTGACCATCATCACTGGTCTACTCTGGCCTCCAATCGGGAGACCTGGAGACAAACCATCTATAACGCTGCTGCCTCCTTTGAGAACTCACACAAGATCACTCTTGAGGAGAAAAGATAACACAGAAAGAATCACGTCCAGTCGATACCGCCTGGGGAATCTTTCTCTTGTCCCTTTTGCAACTGGACTTGTCTGTCGTGCATTGGCCTTTTCAGCCATCAGCGCCTGCAGCAAGTGTGGGTAAAGCCCTTCGAAATCTTCGTTCGTGAAGCCAAGCCATGAAAAAAAAGATCAGAATAAGAAACTGATGACCTGATTCTGCAAGTCCAAATCCCAGTTCTCACAAGCAAATTCATCATACAAACCTGCTCATAAAACAACATACTAAACTCCAGGTCTCTAGTTCCCACTGCTTTGACAGTTAGAATTCTCCTCACTTTCCAGCTAAATTTATCCTGCTTCCTTTGGTCTTTTGGTTTAAATAGTGGTGGTGTGTTTTTTTCTCAGTGACATTTACCTCAATTTGTTTATAAAGCAATCATATCCCTGCTCAATCACTGTTTTGTTTGGCTCAGCTACCAAGCTCTTGCACCAAGTGTATCAGACATCACATGAAGCAAAACTCTTTCAGATTCACCAACTGTAAAGTGCAAGTTCCAGCATATTTAAACACTGTTTGATACTGCCCTTCTCAAAAGATGGTTCAGAGGAATGACAACAGCCAGCCTCTGTAGTTCTGTAGTATCAGTGGCTGGAGAATTCAAACCCTGCTGCCAACAAGCACAGTAAGCCTTCACACCACCAACAAATGGAGATCAGGAAGCACAAATTAAATTGTTGTTCATTGACGTTTTTTTCTTCACAGACACTAATGTGTGAGAGTGACAACCTCAGCTTACTGTTAGAGCGTACAGTATATTCTCCAATACACCAAGAGAATGATAGACAAGAATTTGAATAATTAATGACTACTTTCTGAAGTAAATTACAGCCTTTTTCCCAGCTGACAGTGGAATATCACTAACACCCTGCCATCTTGCCTGGCTACACTGAGGTTTCTAAACACAATATTCCCTTCCCTGACTTTGACTTTACCCACTGTCAGCCTCCATTAGGCATAACAAGATCCAGACAGATTCAAGATTAAGCAACTTTTCTATAAAATCCAATTGAGTACTTTCTTACCTTGAGGGTGCAGCAGATATTGCATTAACCAGATTGTGCACACTTTCCATGCAAGAACTAAAGGCATATATATATATATGCAGAGTGACTTAATTCTCTTAGGAAATAAGCGTGGGCTTTCTAGATTCCTTCCACCACAGACATCACAATCTGGCTCAGCTAATTGAGACCTTGTGGGGAAAAGGGTGTTCCTTTGCAAGGCCTTATTTTTCCAGAAGCTGTACGGGAGTGCTCTTGTCTAGCATAGGAAGTCCCTGCACATCATTAAGGCAGTAATAGTCACGTGGAGAGAGGGGAGTCAGGTTTAAAAAGCTCCTTACTGGCTAGGTACAGCTTCAGCTCCCAGGGAGACTACAGTCCCCGAGTGGTGGAACCAAGAAGGAGAAATTCCCCTTCAGCCATCTTCCTCCTCCCCATAGGCACCAGGGAATGGGACAGAGACATCCTCAGTGCTACCTGGTGAGTCTGTCATCAAGATGGTTTTAGGGCTCTGTAGAGAAGGGGCTCCCTTTTTGTCCAAAAGAGAACATGTGCTTTATTTGCTGTGGGAGAATGAGTGTGCAGGGTCAGTAAATGCAGGGGAGCAGCAGCATATTTGTGTGCACTGCATCTAACACGGGTATGGATTGGATGGCTGTGGTGGAGGGAGTGAGGGATGGTGTGAGGACTGGGCAGCAGCGTAGCTGCACATGAGCATGGTCCCGTGGGCTGTGCTGCCCAGGCAAACATCAAGTGTTCATAGGGCAGAGCATGTCAATGACTATGGACAGGGGAAGGACTTGCAGCTCATACAGCACAAAGTATGAAAAAGAATAGAGAGAAAGGTCTTTTGTGGTATATTTGAAGAAGATGAGCACAGGAAATCACAGAGCAACCAAAGGAGACCACATGAGCTACATATTCTAAGCATCCAGTTGCTCTGAAGCAGTATAGCCACTGCTCAAGTACTTCACTGAGATGAGGGCTTTAGGATCCAAGTCATAGCTTGGATCTTGAGGCTTGAACCAAGCGTTTTTTGTGAAAGCAGAAAACCCCCAAATTTTCAACAGCTGTCTTACTAGCATCTTTGTAGTCTGCGGCCTAAAGAGAGGAGGGGAGGATGCCAATAAGTGAACTTTAACTCTGAGATGGGATTCTTTTTAACATTACAAGTTTGCAGAGAAATCTCGTGTTCCTTGTGGACTCTGACTACTGCCTCTGTATATATTACAACACTGCATTATCAGTCCTAGCAGAACGAATAAGAATGGTAGGCTGTAACACCTCTGAGAATACTCTGCGGTTTGACCTGTTCTTGCTGATGCCAGGCAGAAGGGAAGCTGTTTAGTCTTGGGGAGGAAGCCAGTTTCTGCCTTTTGTGTTCAAATTTTATTCCCTTAACTGACACTGAACGTAGAATTACTGTTCACAGCTGTGACAAGAAGAGATCCTGAAAACCCCTTTCTGCAGCTGTATTTTGCCAACTTTTGGCACCAATCACTGCTCTGCCAGATAATTGTTTACATGTAAAAGACTCACATTCCATTCGGAATAGCGGCAAATAGTTAATGCCCTACAAATGCCTCAACCTAACAACTGAATTCTACCAGCCTCATGCTTGTCATGACAGAAAAAGCTGGGCATCCATCAGTCGTGGTGTAGGAGCATTAGCAGTGTCCAGCTCTGCTATTCAGCCTGCACCCTACTGCGTTCCGATACCAAAAGCAAATTCTACTGTTTAACTAAAGCCACACTAGCGGACAGGGGAGAGCCGCTGTACCGTAGCGCAGCCAGGAAAGGAGGGAAGCGGGCGATCCAAACAGGCTCTACCTGTTGCCTGTTAGCGGCACTTCCAGCTTGCCTGCCCGGGGATGCGCGTTTTGGTTGGCGGGAAGGAGCCGCTCCGCAGTGTGCGGCAGGACGAACCCGAACTGCCCGACTCGGGGGGAACCGGCGCGGGGCCGGGAGCTGCCGGTGCCGCCCCAGGTGCGGGCGCGGCTCTGCCGCTCCCCGGCGGAGGAAGGGCGCGGGCAGCCCCGCTCCCCGGGGGCGCCCCGGTCCCCCCTCTCCCGCCTCATTTGCATGGCTCTTATTACGGCCGTGCCTCGCTCCCGCCGCGCTGACACCGCCGGGCTGAGCGCGGAGTCGCCTCCAGCGGGAAGCGCACTTCCGTTATCTGCGCGCCCGCGCCCCCTCCTCAGCCCCGCTCTCTCTCTCCCTGGATGTTTAAGGCGAGAATGAACAAACAGGTCCAGCCCGAGCGCAAAGTGTCGGTGGTGGCCCCCTTGCCGGACCGCGCGGGGCCGCCGCCCCCGAAGAAGGACGTGGAGCTGAT
>VYXB01008440.1:1638-12376 GCA_013397135.1 Pachyramphus minor | reverse complement strand
TATGATTCTATGACTGTTTTCATTCCTTCAGCCACTATTATGCTCTCTCTGCTGCTTCTTATCCTTCCCTTGGGCATAATACAATGATTATACTGTTTATGACTCCAGTCTTTTCAATTTTCAGGACAAAAGTTATTATATGCATCCAAAGAGTTCTCTGATAATGGAAAATCTTAAAGTACTGTTGTCATAAAATTATCTGTTTCTTTCAAATAAGAACTAAGAAGGCTCTGGATAAACAATTCCAAGAATTTCTTCCTTGAAATGACATCTCTCCACATATCATTAATGAAGAAATCTTAGAAAAAGACCACTTGATTCTGCCATACATGAACTTCAGTCTTCTGAACATCAGTCAGAAACACAAGGTGGACTGCAGTCCAAACTGATCAACTATCATCATGGGCCTCTTGTTACAGAAACCACATTAGATCTTTAAAATGCATTTTTTTACTAAACAACTGCAGTTTTCTCTTGCTAGAAGTTATTTTTAGGCAGTGACTTTGTGAACTCAGAGTGCACTCTGATGCTGCAAGTTGCTGCAGGTAAGCAAGGAAATGCATCAGTAGGAAAACTAATGCTTTGGAGTCTCCATGCTCAAGAGGCAGGCCAGAGACTCAGGACACACAGGTTCCTGTTACTTCTTGAATTTCTTAGTCCAGGATAGATTCAGTCATTTTTATGTTTCTCCTGATTCTTTCAATTCTCTAAAATAAGGAAATTTTATACATGCTACAACGAGGTTGTCTTGAGCTTTCTGAGTTCAAAGCTCTTTGAGGCAATGTTTTACCATGTCAGTGCTGTTCTTCTGTCCTGCAACACAGATTCAAAATAGACTAGGAGGTGTTTGTTACCCTTCATCTTGGATCTACAGCTAGATAAGAACTTAAACACTTCGACTGAAGTCCAATGAACTGAGAAGAAGATAAAGAAGATATGTTACTTAGACATAAGCTATAGCCAACAATGAAATTTCAATTACATGTTATCCACTTGCTTGTGTTCTCTATAATGTGTCAATCCACTGAGTACTGTCTCAGTTTAATGAGACTGAAGTGTTTTGCTAAGCAGGATGAGTTATGAGGAAGACCAATCCCTGTAAGCAATTGTAAATCCAAAATTAAGAAGCTCCAGCTGAGGAACTATGGAGAAAGAAAACATAACAACCCTTTATTAAAGGATATATGTGTATTGGTAGAACAGCAAAAGAACACAAAAACAACTAAACAATAACTCTGTACCCAAAAGTCCCCTTCAAGAAGCAGTTCAATGCTTTCTGCCTTTTGGCGCAATTCTAACCACGATCAGCAGGGGGCGCTGTTGGGTCGCTGAAGGGGCAGGGCCCGCAGCTGCTTGTGTTGCCCAGCAGGGGGCGCCATTCGGCTCTGGCAGTCACGGGATGGGGGCCCCGGTGTGCGGGAGAAGCCGAAATGGAGACCTGCCCCCCACTGAGAAGGGGAAGGGGAAAAGGGGAAAAAGGGGGTTCTTCCCGTGAAGTCACACTGTCAGTGACTGGCTCTGGCTGGGACTCCCCAGAAGGTTCCTTCATAAAAGGGTCAAGCCCGTCCAATGAAATCTGAACAAGTCTGGGCTAGGGACAGAACAGGGAGAATGAGAATGGAGGCAAACTGGGACCAGAACCAGCCAGATGACCCCGTCAAAAAGCAAAATGAACCACCGAATCCCTCCACAAACACACACACTCCCTGAGTCAGGGCAAAAGCAAAGTGCCTGCTGTTTCCCAAGGAGAGGAAAAAAAACCCTCACCTACCTCTGCCACAGTCTTCTGACAGCCATCAGTCCGGAATGCAGGTCTGCTAGTTAGTTCTTTTGTGTGTGTCAATCACCCTAGGCAAACCACCCTCTCCCTCCTTCCCTCGTTGAACATCTTTCTTTTACAGTGATGCAGGGGAAAGGAAAGATTCCCAGCTCAATTGTTTCAGAACAAGTAAACCTATGACATTATCCACCCCTAAGAGCAAGTTCTCTTTATGGAAACTCTTCTATGGGCTGTGATTTTTTCCAGATGGAAAGCAGACCAAACTACTTTATTCTATTAGAATTCCTTAGAGTATCACAGTACAGGTGGTAAAGCTTTATTAATGAAAAAAACCAACAAACATTTCCTACAGCCTCATCACTTTGATTCTTTTTCCTCACCCTCTGTGAGAGTAGTGTCAGTTCTGCCTCTGGCTCCTCATTACTGTCCTCCTATTGTTTTCATTCCTTCTTTGATTTTGCCCGTGTTAGTGTGCAGCAGAGGAGGAGAAAATAGGAAGAAAACAACAAGTTCTCATTTTTTTTCAGCCACTGAAATCAGACACGCCTTGGAGACCCAAGGGTCAGTAAACCACACCATTTTTAAGGTAGGTTACAGAATATATTTGTAACATTTTTTTTAACTTTTCAAAAAGACAAACAAGAAGAAGCCAAGGAAGTACATTCTAAAAGATAGTTTAAAATTAATGGAAGCATAAGGCTTCTTTTACTTTATTGAGTTATTCAGTTACCCTGACTGGAAACATTCTGAGCTTAGAGGGACTCATCTGTGCAACAGAAGAGCAAACCACAAAAATAAAAAACCTCTACTTGTTTTGACTTAGCAGAAGTCAGGACACCAATATACACAACCCAACATAGCTCACTGAGTTCTTTTCTTCCTATTGTGTGGAAGCATCAGGGCTTCATCTAGTGTTCCTAAAGAAAATCACAGTTAAAAATAATAAAACCTAAGCCAAACCGTGATACACAGCAATATTACTAGTCTAGACAATTTCCTCTTAACTGATTCAGAAACTATGTTCCATATTTTATACAAAGTTCATACTGCTGCTTACATACATGAGTCACAATCTTACCCATCCTACCAAATGTACTGAGTGCACCTTACTCTAGAGATCATATGCAACTAGTCCAAAGCATCCAGAATTTTGTTAAAGTTTTCTTGATTTTTTAATTGTTTTTAAACCAGTTTTGTATTTAGAATGTATAAATATTCAAAACAGAGCAAAATTTCATTTGGTTTTAATTCTCCATTTCAACACATCTATGGCTCGCAATTAAAGTGGCTTGAGCTGTCACTTAGTCAGTCAGATGAATACATCATATCCCCTACATAAAAAGTCGTAGGAAAGTTGTTTGCTATCTAATCACATCAAAAGAGCTGAGCCAGTTTAAGAATAGGGTACTAATCTGCTCCTGATTATGCTAATATCCAGCTCAAGATCAATGAGGAAACCAAGGAGAACCTCTTCATGAACTGTGTAAGACTACTCCTAACATGGTACAAAATTTACTCAGTGCTGTTTAGAAAAACAAAATACAAAGTGTGGCAAGAATACTTTTTGGGAGTGACTAGCAATGTACAACAAACAGTGTAAGATTTTTACATCCTCCTGCAAATTGCTAACCATAAAAACTCTGAAGATACTTAGTTCATTTTCAAAGCAGGCCCAGAAGACTATTTTCTATGTGGAGCAAGTCAAGATATACAGAAAGAAAGGTGACTTAACTCTTACTGATGTCATTATATGCATTAGAGACCTCAGAATATATAACATTAGTACTGTATGGAAATAGGAAGTCATGAATAGTAGGGACATTGAAGAAGTTACATTTTCAGGTATCCCCAGTTCTAGAATAATTTCTTCTTTGCAAATATGAAATGACACTAGAGTTCCCATTATACCCAGAAACAACTTTTCAGTATGGTTTTATTGCAATTGTATGTTTCTCTTCCACCAGTACTCATTTTTTTAAATTCAGTTTTCTACCCTTGTTTAACTTCTAGTACTAGTAAAGACTATCACTTCAGAAGCATCCACAGAAAGGAATTTATTTTTAACTAAGTTGAGTGTACCTTCCATTGGCTTGGCAATATTTTTTTAGTAGCATGCCTATTGTTGATATAGACAACTGGTTTACATTGTTGCACAGGCTCTGGAAAATGTGGAAGGGACACTGTGCTCAGATATATCCCAGCCCACAAAGTGAGAATAAACTGTAAAAAACCTCTGTGTCTGCCACACTGTTTTCTCTCAAAATAACTGTGCTGCAGTAGAAGAACCACTGACGTGCACTCTTTACATCCCTACTATCCAAATGAAAATATGATCATAAGCACTGATTTCACACATTGAGCAACTTCACTTTAAGCCACCATGTTCCAATTTTTCAGTATTTTGCATTAAGGACTGGTATGCATCTGCACAAGCAAAAGTCACATTAAGCTTTAAATTCAGAGTGATTAATTTTCTGCCATTTTCAAAAGGGATCTTTCACAGAGTTCTAACCTCAATGTCATTTTTCCTTGCCTTCCCTTTCCATAGCCTCCTGAAACAAAAAGCCAGCCAGCGAAAAGGCAATTTGCAATCAAGTGCTGCTTTCCTCGGTGCTAACAGGTTTCATACAAGACATGATCAACCTCACTTGGGATCATGAGCGTCACTGGCATATTTCTTTGGCGTACTGATACAAAGCACACCAAGTCAGTGTGAAGAGGTAAGGTTTTGTTATTTTCCCTCTGTCATGTTTAATGTCTACACAGAAAAAAAGCGCTGAGTTTGGTTAATTTACCACAGAGATTAGGCTGGATGGCTGCCCTCAGTAAATCACACAATTTATTAACACTTCATTTACTGAGGCTTACTGCTGAGTCATGTTTAAAAAGACAACTAGGAAAAAGATATTTTCTGGTTATTACAGGCTAGCGTCTCCTAGAAATATTACTTTATAGTGTACAAAACTTCAACTGCAAAGCAAAATTAATATAAATAATTCTAGTAAAATTCCCCAAACCCCAACATTTCAGACATAAACCAGACAAGAAATCTAGGCTGATTATCAGAATTATAGGTCAATGAAGCTTATTTTAGCAGATTGCTTAGTAGCACAGCATTGAGACTATTTGTAAAGCACTGAACTGCATACCCCTTTCCTCTTTTACAAGCAGTCAATTCCATAAATTATCCCACCAGCTATATTGAAGCATCTATTCATTAGCAGTAGAAACAAGAACACCTTTTGATTCATTAGAAGCCATGACTGTAATTTTCAAAAAGCTGAGCCTAGAGTTGGTTCTAAAGATCTTTTCTAGAGCATCTGGGTTTAATGGAAACAATGGTGCTAATTTTGTATTTTTACATAGATACCATAGGAGTATCCAAACAGCATCTTACAACAGACATACATGGACTGTTTTCCATAGTTTATATCAGACTGCCCAAGCTGAGCATATCTTCACAAGTCAGCTGTGCTAAAAACAAACAAAAAAATGTGTACATAGATACATTACTACACTAAAGATAGTTTCTGTTGTGACAAAATGACTAGAAGTCTGAACACTGTAAAAGTAATCAAGAGACTGGAAGAATTAATTGCTAAAGAACTCTGTGATATTGTTTACTTATTTCTCAGTAATACATCATAGAAGGTTCTAACTTGCACAGTACAGTTTCTTGTTCTGTTTGTGTTTCAGCTGTCATATTTCACAAATAAAAGATGGCAATATTTTTCTAATATTCTTCTAAAACATACTAGGATCTACAGCAACTGCCATTACAAAATTGATGTACAATTGGTTACCATTTATTCCATGAAAGTGCATGTAATTGTTTAGGAATGGTATTCCCCAATTCAGTGCTCCCACTGAGACTCCAAACCACACACTTCTCCTGCAGCTGGAGAAAAGAATTATACAAAATAAGGGAAAAATAAGAATTAAATTTTATGTACAAAAGGTTGAAACATCTAGAGATAAATTCCTTGAACATTAGATATACCCATTAGTAGGCTTTATTGCAAAATTTGTAAAGGGATCTGAACCCTAATCTTAAACTTAATTCATAGAATCACATAATATTCTGAGTTGGAAGGGACCCACAAGGGTCATCAGGTCCAACTTGTAAATGAGTGGGGGATCAAATCTAGAACCTTGGCATTATTAGCACTGTGCTCTAATCAACTGTCTGATCTCAGGGTCTTAAAATATCCTAGTTCCTGAAATAATTATTTTAAACTGTTCAATTTTGAATATTAAACAAAGTTAAAGCTGTGTGGTTTTCCTTTCCCTCCATGTAACATAATATTATGACATAAAAATGGGCAATTTTTTCAGTTTAAAATAAATAAATAATTAAAATACTAATAAATAAATAATTAAAATACTAATAAATAATTAAAAGTACTCTTGCATTAAGGATGCACTCTCCTCAACTACTGGTCTATACCTACAGATTTAAGTACAATGCACTGAACTTGAAGACAGGGATGGGGAGCTGAATAAAACCCCCATAATCCAAGGGGAAATGGTCAGAAACCTGTTCCACCACTTAGACATATACAAGTCTATGGGATCAGATGGGATCCACCCAAGAGCACTGAGGAAACTGTCAGAAGAGTTCACCAAACCACTTTCAGTACTTTCATCACTTTTCAGTACTTTTCATCACTTTGCCAGTACTGGCAAATCAGGGAGGTCCCCGTTGACTGGAAGTTTACCAGTGTGATGCAAGAAAGGTCAGAAGGATGGTCCAGGGAACTACAGGCCTGTCAGCCTGACCTTGGTCACAGGGAAGGTTAAAGAGCAGATCATCTAGAGTGCCACTACGTGGCACGTACAGAACAACCAGGGTATCAGGCCCAGACAGCAGCTTCTATTTTACCAAGTTGATCTTCTTCTATGACAAGATGACCAACTTATGGATGAGGGAGAGATGTTGTCTATTTAGACAGATGCTTTAGTAAAGCATTTGACACAGTCTCCCACAGGATTCTCCTGGAGAAACTGGCTGCTCATGGCTTTGATACGTACATTGTTCACTGGGTAAAAAACTGGATGGATGGTCATGCCCAGAGAGTGGTGGTGAATGGAGTTAAAGCCAGCTGGCAGCCAGTCACAAATGGTGTTCCCCCGGACTCAGTATTGGGGCCAGGCTTGTTTAATAGCTTTATTGATGATCTGCATGAGAGGATTGATGGCAGTCTCAGTCAGTTTGCAGACAACTAGTTGGGCAGGAGTGTTGATACACTTGAGAGCTGGAAGGCTCTATAGAGGGATTCGGACACGCTAGACCCATGGGTCAAAGCCAATTGTATGAGAGTCAACAAGGCCAAGTGTTGTGTCTTGCAGTTGCCTCACAATAACCTCTTGCAGCACTACAGACTTGAGACAGAGTGGCTGGAAAGCTGCCTGGTTGGAAAAGACCTGGGGATGTTGGTTGGCAGCTAGCTGAATGGGAGCCAGCAATGTGCCCAGGTGGCCAAGAAGGCCAATGGCATCTCGGCCTGTATCAGAAACAGCGTGGCTAGCAGGACCAGTGAAGTGATTGTCCCTCTGTAATCATCCCTGGTGATGCCGCACCTTGAATCCTGTGTTCAGTTTTGAGCCCCTCACTACAAGAAATATATTGAAGTGCTCGAGTTGTCCAGAGAAGCCAACAAAGTTGGTGAACGGCCTGGAGGACAAGTCTGATGAGGAACAGCTGAGGGTGTTTAGACTGGAGAAAAGGAGCCTCAGAGGGACCTTATCACTCTCTACAACTATCTGAAAGGAAGTTGTAGCGAGGAGGATGTCAATCTCTTCTCCCAGTAACAAGCCACAGAACAAGAGGAAATGGCCTCACATTGCACCAGGGGAAGTTTAGACTGCATATTAGTAAAAATCTCTTCACAGAAAGGGTTATCAAGCATTGGAACAGGCTGCCCAGTGAACTGGTTGAGTCACCATCCCTGGAGACATCTAAAAGATGTGCAGATGTAGTGCTTAGCGTAATGGTTTAGCGGTGGAATTGACAATGTTAGATAAATGGTTAGACGTGATGGTGCCACGGTCCGAGAGGGTGGGGAATGGGAGCGTGGCACTGCACCAAGGGTCCAAGACAAGGTTGCAGGTACAATGCAATTTACTGGAGGTGCACAGGGGCTAATATAAGCTCTGGCATGGAAAGACCCAGAAAATGGGGTGGAGCACGAGACATACAACCAGGGTAACAAATAGGAGTAAGAACTCGGGAGAAAAGGGACGAACTAGGGTGGAACAGGGGAGGGAACAGACCAATGGGAGCTCTTTCCACACTGCAGCTTTTCCAGCCAATTAGAGGGAGGAGCAGGGAAAGTCGAGCACAGGCAGCTCAAGGCAAGCTCGAGCATGCCCGGGTAATAGTCATTCAGGTAACATACAATGCACATATTTGAAACCATGTAAGAACTGTAAAGTCCATATAACAAAGTCCTTTTTCAACTGCCGTACATCTTTTTCCATTCCTGAAACTGTTCCCATTCAGATCCTTGCTCCTCGACATGATGATATTAGAGGTCTTTTCCAATATAAATGATTCTATGACTCTATAACCGCTCTGAAAGTTACAGAAATAGCATGAAAACCATTAGAATGAATATTTTTTATAAAAACATACATGCTTAAATATATGCACCATTCAAGCAATCTTGAAAAAAAATTTGTGGTAGACAAACCTTAAAAAGATCACAATAGTAGTTCAACTTAGTAGTCACTTGTCCCAACTGGCTTTCTACAAAAACTAGAGAAAAGTAATATGAAAATAAACTCTTGGATAACATACAAGTAAAACACACATATTTTTGCTTTCTTGACACATTTTCTCTACCAGTTCCATACATCAATAAGGTGCAATGGCACTGAAAAAAATTACAAATGTGTAAGTTTTTGGCTCTCAAAAAAGACTTTTATTTAGAGTTCGTGGAAATTTTGGCCTGTGTCTCCTCTTATTTGACAAAAGACATATCTCTTTAGTCACATTTCTGCAACACTATGTTCATGTCATAATAACAACTGGATATCTCGGTCATCTAGATACTGATTTCAAGGAGAACTACATACCGTTTTCTGTTCTAAGGCCAATAGGATAATTCTGAAATAAATATTTATTTGTTCTAATATTCCATTGATACAAAAAGCACAGACTTAGCTTGAGGGTAACTTTGTAAAAGTAACTGTTTATTTTCAAAGTACCTCCAAAAAAGAGTTTATTTAATGTAAACTATTTTCTTTAACTATGCAAATATTAAGCTATCAGCTTTTCTCTGAAGTCTTAAAAGTATCATGGTCAATAAATGCAAAGGCTGCAGAGTATTTACAGATGGATGTAACAGTACTAATATCCTAATCTGAACTCTCTCAGCAGCTTGATGTCCATCAGCTCAATGGCTGCTGCCTCCCACACTACAAACAAGTCTGAAATGAAGTGAAAAGGAGTAAGAGTTGTTGTAGGAAGTAAAAAATATTTTTCAAGTTGGCTTCTTGATAATCTTATATAGTAAGCAAGATTATAAATTGGTTTTCAACGTGTTCTAAGTTTCTTAAAGGCATAACTTGTAATATGCTGTGGGTAGTTTGTCTTATTGATGGTAAAAAATTTTCCATAAATTAAACATTTACACCTTTGTTAATAACAATCCCAAGTATTTTACTTTTTAATCAAAGAGATTTATTCACTTTAGTGTATATGCTAGCTCAAACTTTTTCTAATCCCTTCACAACCTGTACTTGCATGGTTCACCAAAGTTCAGACTCAAATTCTATACCTCATTTTTTTCTTTTACAATGATGGAGAGAATGTCTAACATTTTCTTGTGCAAACAGTCTGAAAGATACTTTCAGTAGTCATATATGGCCTTGATTAAAATTAGGTACGTGATGGATATGATTAGAAAAATATTATTATTTCCTAATGAAAATCCCCTTCAGTTTATGTGTGTATACAAGCTTTCACATGGGGAAAAAACCAGACATTATTGCTAGGTTATTTTTTTTCAATATGAATAGAAAAACCTGAAATGCAGGCTGATATTTGAGAATGTCTAGAAACAGAATTAAAAATTAATTCTGTAATTAAAATAAATAATCCATTAATTAGAAAAGCAAAAATTGTCCTTATAAACAGGAGTCTCCTAGTTAAAAAAATTAAGATAAAAGGAAAGGTATTTTTTCAGTTTTCTTGGCAAAAGTAGTTGCATATTGGGATCTTAAGAAATGTTTATTTAGTAGAGTTTGGCAGGTTGTAAAAAGGACCAAACTAATGAAAATGAAGTATTTAACACAATGGAAACAATACTTAGGATCATGGTGAATATAGTACAAAGTCTATATTCTGTAAACTGGTTTAATTTGGCTATTTGGGCATTATTTTTCATCCAGAGAAAGTAAAAAGACATGTTCTTAGATGGTGTAAATATGCAACATTTCACTGCTAATTTCCATAAGTTAGGCATCTGACTCCCACAATGAATAAATAGATATATTTCTCTGGAGATGCTCTCTTCAACCCTTAAATTTAAAAATCAGTTAAATCATTCCCATATATTCCTTTCCAATGGTAATGGAAAAGAACTAAATAATCTTTAAATATATATCTACTTTAAACACTGCAACTGAAACTTCTATCCAGATACAGAAAAAAAAAAATTGCAGTAATAATATTATATTGTAAATTTCAGAGTAAAGCACTTAAAATTTTACATGCTTATTTTTGGTCAACAAAATGGTCAACAAAGACATTTTTGTGAGCTTGCCCAGGAACTGCTCAAGACAGCTAATAATTTAACATAAAAACTAAAATAAATATCCACAAACCAGAGTAATTAGTATGACTATACTATGTTTTTCCTTTCCCCATTAACAATTGCTTTGAGTTGCGTCTCAGTTTAATGAGACAGAAGTGGTTTGCTAAGGAAAATGAGTTCTGAGGAAAAAACCAAAACT
>VYXB01008436.1:13454-33140 GCA_013397135.1 Pachyramphus minor | reverse complement strand
GACCTCATGGGAGGCCCAAGATGTCCTTGGTGCTNACCTCATGGGAGGCCCAAGATGTCCTTGGTGCTGCAGGGTCCTGCAGGAGACCTGCAGCCCATGGAGAGGGAAGCTCACACTGGAGCAGGATTTTCCTGGGTAGGACTTGTGGCCCCTGCGGGGGACCCACAGTGGTACAGCTCATCTGTGAAGGACGCATCCCATGGGGGAGTGACCCACGGGACAGCAGTTTGGGAAGAACTGTTGCCTGTTGGATGGCAACAGTTCAAGTCTGTCTCCTGTGGGGGGGACCCCACAGGAGCAGGGGAAGGACTCCTCTCCCTGAGCAGTGGCAGAAACAACAACTGACCATGACCCCCATTCCCGTCCCCCTGTACCACATGGAAGGAAGGAGGGATTGGGGGAAGGTGTTTTTAAGATTATTTTACTTGTCACTCGTTTGCTCTGACCCTTTTACTGATAAATTCACTTTGAGTCTGTTTTGCCCATGAATCGAGTAAGTGATGTGAATCAGTAATCAGTAAGTGACCTCTCCCAGCTGTTATCTCAACTCATGAAACCTTAGCTGTTTTTTTTTTCTCTCCTCTGTCCAGTTGCAGAGGAGAGTAAGAGAGTGGCTTTAGTGGGTACCTGTCATCCAGGCAGGGTCAGCCCACTACAACATTGTTTCATAGCCTGGGATAAGGTGCTGTTATCTGTTTAGTTCGAGATGTCTACGATTACTTCCGGGCTGTTCTGCAGCGGGACGAGAGGAGCGAAAGAGCTTTCAAGCTAACAGCAGATGCCATTGAGTTAAACGCTGCAAACTACACAGTATGGTATGTAATCATCTTGGGATTGTTTCTGTGGTCATTTTGATTGCCTACCTCTTATGTCTTCAATATCTTATTAGTCCAATAAGGGCACGACTAACTGAGTTTACACAGAGGAGTATGTAGATTTCCAGTGAGCTTCCGAAGAAAGCCTTTGTTCAACGTTTTCCGTGTCTCATTTTGATTCAGTGGTTTTTTTGGCTTTGGGGATATTATCATTCAAGGTCAGGGTTAGCCACAAAAAAGACTTTGCAGTTTAAAATTGTATCACTTATCTGATAGTGTGGCCTTGGCAAAATGCTGAAGATGCTGTCAGCTGACTTCAAGAAGAGGCATAAAAGCATGATAGCAAATAAGTTTATGCTTACTAAATATTGAATTTTAGAAGATCTGTCAGGTTACTGTTTAGATAGGTAATGAATAAACAGCGAATTTCTGATGTTCAGAGTAGGGCCTTTTAACTCGTGAAAGCTAACAAGTGCCTCTTGTACATCTTTATTCCACTAACTTCCATAAAGTCAGAAAGTTTGCATTATTTTAAGCACAGAAGTCGTAGTTTCTGTGACAAAAAAACTAGTGTGGGTAGATATGTTAACTTGAAACAGGAGTGCTAGAATTACTGTTGTAATCAGTCATGTTCCAGTTCTCCACTGTTCAAAAATTGAATGCCCTTCAACAGAACTAGATATGTGGTTTAGGTTTTTGCCCTGTGTTGGTTTTTTTCACTATTTTTTAATCAGTGTCTATTAGAAGAACTGTGAACAAAGTTGGTTCTGTGTTCTCCTCTGTGAATTTTAGGAAAGTCCTGTTGCAGTGTTCAAATGCTTGACTTTTATACAGGCATTTCCGGAGAGTCCTCCTGCAGTCTTTGGGGAAAGATCTCCACGAGGAACTTAAGTATATTACAGCTATCATTGAAGATCAACCAAAGAACTACCAAGTCTGGTAAAATCCTGCAGTTTTTTCTGTTTGTAACAGTTTTGCAGTTAACTTCTGCTTTGTCAATTGTCCATAAGTTGTGACAGTTGATCCTAAAAGTTGTCAAGAGTTGCACTCTGCAGCTGCTGCAGTGGCAGTAGTGGAGGAGATAAATGGAGTTGCATCATGTCACGGTTCTCTTCAGCTATTTGTTCTAAACATATGCTCATAACATGCTAAACAGATCTTGTTTTCTTGTTAATGTCAATTTTTAAACTGTCAAAATAAGTCTGACCTGAAAAAAATGACTTGTGAAAAAGCAAACAAGGAGACAAATACAAATTAGTATTTTTTCTTTTGTTGTGTCTTGGCGTTTGCTCACCTGTTGTTGGGTTTCTCCAAAGAGAATGGGAATAGGCAAAACAGCAACGTTGTTATTGCTGGAAAAAATTATGTAGTACTAGAAAATTTTATTCTGCTAAATATTTTGGCCACGAGTGTTAAGAGTGAAAATATGTTACTTCGGGTGAACATTGCTTGTCTAACATGAGATGTTTGGCCAATGTGTATGTGTAGGTAGAATTTATTTTTCATAGAAGTAAGTATCATACATTCCTCAGAGCCAAGTGAAATGTTTTCATGTGTTTAATTTGAAATATTTAACTAGTGGGGTTTTTTGTAAGTATTACAATACAGACCACATGTTCACAAACAAATTTTAGATTTGGTTCCTCTTGTCATCAGGCATCACAGACGGGTGTTGGTGGAGTGGCTGCAGGATCCGTCCCAAGAGCTTGAGTTCATAGCTGACATTCTTAACCAAGATGCCAAAAATTACCACGCATGGCAACACAGACAGTGGGTTATTCAGGTATTGTATATCGACAGAATTCATTGATTCTTTAAATAACCTGCTCGTGTTGTAGAGTTTTGCTTCTTAAATACAACATGAATTGCATTTGGCACTTTGTTCCTTAAGGCTGAAAGGGGAAAAAGCAACTGCATTTTTAGTGTGTGGTAGGGGTTAGCTATGAACTTGCCTTTTAGGAAGTGAGGTCAAAAAGTTGCCTTGTTGTTTTCTTACTGTTACTTGTGTGAATTTAATGATGAGCTAATAACTTTTGAGTGCCACTGAATAGCATAGCATGTTCCTAGCACACTCTGATTCTTTTATTTGGAACTTAGTGTTGATTTCTTCAAGAAAAGTCTCTGTATCTGATGTTCAGACAACTTAGGAGCAAAGAGCATGTATTTTTAAAAGATAAAAACTTTTGATTATGATTCTCTCTCTTCCTTCCCTTTCTATAGGAGTTCAAATTATGGGACAATGAACTGGAATATGTAGACCAGCTTTTGAGAGAAGATGTGAGAAACAACTCTGTTTGGAACCAACGACACTTTGTCATTTTCAACACCACTGGCTACGACGATCCAGCAGTCCTAGACAGAGAAGTTCGGTTAGTTATGCTATTCAGGCTCACATGAAGCATTCTCCATTACATGGAATCAAAGGAATACTTCAACAGTCTACATGGGCTTGTGTTCCCTGTTTTTCATGCACTTTTGAGGCTCACTGTCATGGGTAGCAGATCAAGTGTTAGACTGAAGCAAGCCCTGCTTATCCCAAAGCTTTTGGCTTTTTATAATCAACTAGCTGTAGTGGGAAAACCTGCAGAAAATCTGTGACAGTGGAACCACATAATTTGTGCCATTCATTAGTATCCTACCCCTAGAAAGCTTGGAATGACAGGCAGTCTTTGTGTTGTTCTAAATTGCTGTTTCAGTAGTACAGTGGCCACAATGATTTCAATGTAATGTGGACATGGATTGTAGGAAGAGCAGGTGCCTTTTGTGAGGAATTTGATGGAGCTGGAAAAAGGAGCTTTTAGGGATATGTGGTTGGCACAAACCTCTGTGAGCTGGCTAGTTTTGAGGAAAATGAGCTCACTGTTTCTAAGTGGTATGTTTCTAACTGAAGGCAAACTGGGCTTCTAGACATGTGTTTTAGTTACTCATGGTGGTAAAAGAAGGTTCTTTATATAGTTTTAATATCTCAGCCTGCTGATCAGGGTTGTTAGTTACGAGAAGATGTTTGTCTGATGTGAAGAAGCAGTCAAACTAAGGTACTGCAATTTTTTGGAGTTATTCTCCAGAAGAAAGACTGAATTTCTGAATAGGTCCATTAGTACATTGTTTTTAGAGGATCCCAGGCCTCACCACCTTTCATGGTTGTCTTTGCAACCTGCTGCAAGTTGTCCTTCTCTACCAGTCTGTAACTTTCCTGCAGATTAATAAATTTGAACTATTTCCATGACTTAGACTCAGATATTTTCAACTTCTTCTCTCGGGAAGTTAGACTGGAGATCCTCCCTTGATTTGTTCAAGATAATTAGATCCCATCTTAAGAAGCAGACTGTCAAAGGTTAAGACTTCCAAGATGTCATTACGGAACTGTAGTTGGGCTGCTTGATGCTCATTAAACTTGGTCTTTGTCCTAGTGACCGTGGAATGTTAAAAAAGAGTTAGGATTTGGGTTTGGTTTTTTTTCTGGTACTCCTGATATAACTTTTTATCAGTATCTGCAGTCTCTGGAAATCATTGGAATGCCTGGTTACGGTGGGAAAGGGCAGAAGATAAAGTCTGTTTTGTGGAGGTGAATGTGGCTTTGTGCCTGTATGGGTGGTGCCTTTCCTTGCTTTGCTTTTAGAGCAGCTGCCTCACTGCTACTTTAAAAGAACTGCTGCAGAAGGCTGTGTGAGCTGAAAGCTCAAGCTCTGCCTTTCTGTGGGTTTGCTTGAGTGCAGCCTCATGCAGAAGATTCTGCAAATAGGTACAGAACATACCACTTGCAGTGGTATTAACACAGCTCACCCTGATCTTCAGTTACTCCAGCTGTTTTCAGCCCTTCACCATTTCTGAGCATCAAGAAACAAGTTATTCCTTTAGCATACCAATATATTATATTGTTGCTTAGTGTTATTGCTAATAATTTTGAGAACCAGCTAATTATTGTATAAAGTCCACCAAATTGAACACCTCAGATTTAAAACATCGTTCACAGTGTCTGCCTCTCTGAGACTTCTGATGATTATATTGTGAGCCCTTTTTCATCTATGACCCAGCTGAGATAATCTGCAAGAACCTGAAGTATAGATGAGAGGGATGTATTTGGAATCTTCTTTCAGGTAGTTTCTAACTGTGTTGTTATTGGTTGCATTCATGACCTGTTCTCTTTTTCTTGCAGGTACGCTCTTGAAATGATCAAAGCAGTGCCACATAATGAGAGTGCTTGGAACTATTTAAAAGGGTGAGGTATATTTCTCCATGAGGCAAAGAGAATATCTGTATAAGGTGTCTTATGTCTACTTCTTAATTGAAAAGAACTTCTTGTTGTTCATTCTAGTGTAGCATGCTTAAGCAAGCAGGCAAATACTGATACAGGGTGTTACTACATTAACTTCATTTCTCTGTAACTTTCCACTAGGCTTCTGACCCTATAGTTCTTGTAGGAGGACTGCAGCTACTTCTCCTGCTTTTAAAAACTTAACTGTAATATTACGGGGTTCAAGAGCGTAGAGTAGGAAATAGTGAACATGCTTTCAGTCTAACTTCTGTTCAGTTGAGCATGAACTGTACTAGCTTTCTACAGCATTAAGTTGTACTAGTGCTGCTTACCTTTTGCCTTACTTGTATTTGCACCCTGATTTCAAAAACTGATCTCCAAGTAAAGGAGTCATAACAAAAATGCAGTTATTCACACCAGATTTCCTATCATCATGTGTCAGGCCTGTTAACTTCTGTTCTAGGATTCTACAGGATCGTGGTCTTTCTAAGTATCCAAATCTGTTAGAGGAACTGTTGAATTTACAGCCCAGTCACAGTTCACCCTATCTGATTGCCTTCCTTGTGGACATATATGAAGATATGCTTGAAAACCAGTGTGATAACAAGGAAGAAACACTGAACAAGGCATTGGACGTAAGTTTTGAGGCTTGGTTTTGCTTCTCAGGGATGCCATCTTTTGCAGTCTGGTTTTACAGCCTGACAAAATGGGGTTGACTTTCATAGATAGAACAGGTTACTTGTTAAAAATGAGTGGTCTCTGAAGAGTTGAACACAAAAGCCAGACAATCACAAGGGTCTCATGAATTTAAATAATAACTTGCCAGTTACCGGATCACTGTGAGTTTTCTTTACCTAGTAGTAGAGGAAGGTTTCTAATACTGCGTGCAGAAGACAGAAGAGGTTTAACAATCAAAAAGTTTCCAATGATAACTTTGTAGCATGAACTCTCTTCTCAGTAGGTTAATGATTTTTTTTCTCATATCATGAGAGATGGTTAGTGACTTGCATGGAGAACCCCTTTGGGACAGTCTGCTGAGGAGAAACAGAAACAGAATGTCTCCTGCCTGTCCGTTAGGAGTACTGAAGATTCAAGAGCAGGATGATCCTCAAGTGTTTGGAATCAAATCTTTTACAGCCTGTTGGATCACTAAAAGACAGCCAAGGTTCTCGGGAAGTATACTGTCATATACTAAAGGCTGAATAGGCTGGGGTGGATGAAAAGTGGTAGACATGGAAAGGAGTCACAAGGAAACTGTTGAGACTGAAATGGAACTGGAGGGATTTTTATGCAGTGCCAGACTGTTTGACTACCAATTGGAGTTATCGTCACTTTGATATTGTTGGACAGTTGTATATCCAGTGAATAAAACAAATATTGTTGTTGAGAAAGGTGTTTCTAATACTATCTGAAACATGTATTGTATGCACTTTAAGACAAGGATTCCATAAGCTTTTGGTATAACACTCTAATCTCTCTATTTTTCTTTTGTAGTTATGTGAAATTCTGGCAAAAGAAAAAGACACCATTCGAAAGGAATACTGGAGATACATTGGAAGGTCCCTTAAGAGCAAACACAGTTCAGGCACTGAACAGACCAGCACACTGACAGATAAGCCGCAGTAACTGCATATGGAAGAAAACAGTGTTAAGCTCTCAAGCTGTTTTAAAGCAATACTAGGTAGAGTCATCAACTAGTTTAAAATCCAGTGTAGTATTCCCCTGGTGAGGAGATGTTGCAATGAAAGAGGAGAGCAGAGTGCTGTATAGTCCTGGATCACTGCTGCTTCTGGTGATAACTCTTGGCGGAGTCAAGAAATCACAGAATATGCTGCGTTGGAAGGGACCCACAAAGATCATGAGGTCCAACTCTTAGCCCTGCACAGGACCACCCCCTAGAGTCACACCATGTGCCTGAGTGTATCATCCAAATGCTTCTTAAATGCTGCCAGGCTTGATGCTGTGACCACTGCCCTGTTCAGTGCCCAACCACCCTCTCGGGGAAGAACATTTATCTAATATCCAAGCTAAACCTCCCCTGCCACAGCTTCAGGCCATTCCCTTGTGTCCTATCATTGGTCACCACAGAGCAGAGATCAGTGCCTGCACCTCCTCTTCCCCTCAAGAGCAAGTAGCAGGCTTCTCGCCTCAGTCTCCTCCAGACGGAAGAATCTTTGCCAGCTTTGAGTTGAGCAGTGGCCTGGCTGGATTCCCAAGAATCCACTCAGAAATCATCGAGAAAGGTTTTGCAATGACATCAGCCAGCTCTTTGAGGATTCTGGGATGAATCCTATCAGGCCCTGTAGATTTTTAGGGATCCAGCTGGAGCAGCAGATCCCTCACAATTTCAGGGTTGAGTAGGCATTGATCATTCTGGCAGTCATGGTCCTCCTGCTCAGGGCACTGAGACCTTTTTGGTCCATCATCACTGTTGAAGACAGAGACAAAGAAAGCATTAAACACTTCTTCCTTAGCTCTGTCCCTGTTTGTGAGGTGACCATCCCCATCCTGTAATGGGCTGATGATATTTCTGTACCTGCCTTTTGCCATTAATGGAAAAATTGGAAAAAATTCCTTTTATTGTCCCCCACATTTCTGGCACCTTCAACTCCAACTGAGCTTTGGCTGCACAAATTTTCTCCCGACAGCAGCAAAGCAGCATCTCTGAATTCTTCCCATGTCACTTGACCTTGCTTCCACTGGGCACAGACTTTCCTCTTTTACCTTATTTCCAAGACAAGATCCCTGCTGCACTGAGCCAGCCTTCTGCCTCAGCTGCTTGACTTTCAGCATTTGGGAATTGCTGATCCTGTGCCCTTAGGAGGTGATGTTTGAAAAGTGACCAGTACTGATGGACCCCAGCACCTGCAAAAATATTTTCCCAGGGGACCTTACTTACTAATTCCCTGAGCAGCGTCCAGTCTGCCCTCCTGAGGTTTTGCTGTCACTTTTCCTGCTTTCCAGGAGATTTAAGAGATTTTAAACTCGATCACTTCATGGTCNAGATTCACTCTGTTGACAAGCAGCAGATCAAGGAGCGCATCTTTCCGAGTCCGCTCCCTCAGGACCTGTTCGATGAAGTTGTCCAGGTTTTTTTAGGAATCTTTTGGCCCAGATTGTATTAAGGCTAATTATTGAAATGTACCAAGTTTTAGTTCCTAACTGAAAACACATAAAGCTGTACTTACTATTTTGGCAGTACTCAGTTAATGGTTGGACTTGATATTAGAGGTTTTTTCCAAAATAAGCTATTCTGTGATTCTGTGAGGCATGTAACAATTTCTCATGTCCTGGCTTACCCACTTGTGGTTCCTAACACTGTCTCATCAGATGCAGTAATGACTGCAGTTAGTTTAGCTGTAGTGGATATAAAGTAACCTGGTTAGTGCAAGCAGGCTCTGCAGCTGTTGCCTCATGTGGGAGCAGCTGTGCAACACTGTCAGCATATGCTATTATATGCAACTAACTCCAAGTGTAATTTTGTAATAAAAACATAACTTAAAGCATTTGTCTGAATTTTTTTAGTGTGTTTCTTTTGGTCTTTATGTGTGCATAGTTTGTTCTTCTCAGATGGTAGTAGAGATCAAAGATCCCCTTTCACAGATACTGGATTCTATCGCAGTGAGATGTCTTTTGCACTGGAGTATTCTTAACCCACAAACTTTGAGTGCACTTGGTTTATTCAGTGGAGCCTTGAATTCTTATCTGCACAGTCAGGAAAAATCCTTTGAGGATCCTACAAGGTCTGCTTTGTTTTTTCTTGGAATTCTGTTCAGACGGCTGAAAATCTGATTTTTTTAATGTTTTTATTCACCCTTTGTAACCAGATGGAACTGAAGTCAGAGGTCAAGAGATTAACTGGCAATGTTATGTATCTTCTCTCAACTGGAAGGGAAAGAATGGCTTTATTTGTGATCTCTTTGCATTAGATGTCTAAAACTTGTTGTTCCTTTTCCTTTCTTTTCCATGCCTATATTCAGCCAAGGAACATTTTTCCTCCCCTTTCTGAAAGGTAGAAGGCACCTGCAGTACAGAACTGCAAAGGATGTCTATACCTGCACCAGAAAACCACATCTACCTTGTTTTGAGGAAATGGTTATTGTAAACTGTGTTCTTATAGAGCGCTTGTCTTATATGAAACATTTCATTGGAAATTATCATAAAGGGAACAAACAATTGCTGGTATTTATTCCATAATATAATCTGTCTTTCTGACACTAAACATTAAAAGCTGCTACTGTAATTAAACAGTAGTGGAGATTATTTTTTTAACACTTGACATACGTTAATTCAATGTATTCTTTGCATGCCTTCCCCCCCCCTTTTTTTTTTGGGGGGAGGGGCATGTTTTTGACATGGGGTTTTTAACACATTTAGGGTTTTTAACACATTTGAAACTTCAGCACAGAAAAAAAAGTGTATGTTTCTACCCCTATGAGTTGTTCCTAATTGAAACTGTACCAAATACAGAATACTCAACAGGCAGGGTGTTCAAGGTCTTCAGGACAAAGTAACGTGTTTGCCACTACCAGTCAAGAGAGATCAGAAATACAACAGTCAAATGCAATCCTTAAAATAAACATCATCAATAAGGAGGGAACAGAATTGTTCCTCTGTGTATGGTGTTCCTGTGTCTTTCACAAACAGGATTCAGAAGACACTTGGAATAAAGCAGAGTATTCCTTATAGACATTTGCATGAATTTCAGCAAGAATACGTCATCCCAAGGTGAGATTGATGAACAGTGTCCACTGGGACAGTGTACTTTGGGATGTGACCTCTTAGTCACTTGTGGTCTGAGGGAAGAGCTTAGATTTAGTCCTGTATTCTTCTGTGGCAAGAGCAGTAGCATTCCTCCAACAAAACTACTTTTGGGGGTGTGGTCAACTTATGGCCTTATTCTTGGAAATGATGTCTAGAAGCAATTAAAGAACTATCTACTGACAAAGTTAGTAGGGTTTTTTACTGGTTATGCAAGCACAGTGGTACTTGCAAAGATAATGCCACTTCTGAGCTAAGTTTACCAATGAGGAAATAGCCAGATACATAACAGGGAAAATATATTTTCTCAAGTAGAACATACTCTTAACAGAAAAAAACATTGTCTCATGTAGAACAGATGTAGAACAAATCATGGAAATCCTATGTTGAAGACTGGCGTTCAGCTTAAAAACAAACAATAGCATTAAAAGAAAAGTCACATTATAACAGAAATGTTCCTTTTTTTTTCTTTCAAGTATTTCCTGTCATTTGGATTGCAAGGAAGCTCAAATTCTCTTGCAAAGGCACCTCAGTTCTGTGGTAGTCAGCCATACACAGAAATACTGAGCTAGAAAAATGATGGCTGAAACAGCCAGGTTGCAACTGCAGCTACCAAGCCTTTAATTTTAACGTGTCTGAGAAGAAATCTTTCTTTTCAAGGAGCTTGACTAAACATTTGAGCTGTAAAGAGGGGGATCTTAGGAAGTTTCAGATGACTTTAACCTGTAGGCATTGACTTTAACCTGCAACATTTGATCAGGGGAAACACCACAGTGATTTGTCCTAGTGAGGTCTTCTGTACAAAAAAATGTAAATGTTGTTACTGATAGTGTGTAGTGATGTGACTCTTGTGTACAATTTTGTTACTGAAGAGCTGTGTCTAATTGGAAGACTGTTGGTACAACTGTCCCTTATAAATCAGTGAAACATGAACATCAAGTGGACAATGGAGCGTTATTAAAGTGCATGAAATCCTATCCTATGCCTGCTTTCATCAGAGGCTGATGTTCTTGGCTTGGTCTAGCTCTGTCCATCTAAGTCATTATTGACTTTCACCTTATTGTCTTTGCAAACTGCCTGAAAAAACAGTGTGCAAGTCCTTCCTAATCCATTCAGTGCAAAATCACCTCAGCGAGCACAAAGTGCTTCTATCAGTTGCTGTCTGGTTGTGCTGAGGCAGATTAGGAGTGTGCCATTCAGCTGGACCTTCTGTAGCAGTATTCTCCAGCAGGGAAGCAGGGGAGATCCTCATCTCTTTAGCCACACGGAACACTTTTTCCCAAGTCCTAGCGGCCAATTCATGCAGTGCTGTGGTAATGAGGGACTTAGGGAGACGTGGGACAAGCCTGCCAAAATTGAGGGTGCATGCACTTATTTAGGCTTCTGTAAGTACTCACCACGAAGAGCTAATAGAAGCTTCACCAAATTTAGCTAGGGACCCCACCTCGGGATCCCTGGGGGCCTACCTCAGCCGTCTTATGAAAGCTCCGTGGGGCTAGGACTCTGTGCTCCACGAGGTGCATCACCCATCCCCGTCCCTGAAGAAGCCCTGAGATTAAAGCCTGCCCGAGGTTTCAGCCTTGCAGAATTGAAGTCGTTGCTGTATTCTGCTGCTGCTGCTGCTGCTCTGCTACCGCCGCGCAGGCAAGGTGCGCAGCGGCCGCTAGATGACAGTGTGACGCGCATCCCCGGCCCGACGGCGCCGCTCGAGCGCAGGCAACCACCGGTGTCACCTCCTTCTCCGTGCAATATCACTAACTTCACACCTGCTAATTAAACACGGGCGAGCAGCTGCTTGGTAATTCAATACATAGCGCCACACAGACATTAAGCACAAGTATTCTGGGAGGGGAGGGGCTAAATGACCATCTTCATATCGGTGTTAATTCGAGAGCAATTTTTTGTTAACTGAAATGATGTCTTCTCTGACACTGGACACCTTGTACCAGGTTTGGACTCTGTTTAGCCCCTGTGTTCTAAAAATAACTGCTCTGCTCAGAACTTGGGGTTTGTGGCCCATTGACACCCTTTGGAGACAGACCTCCAGTCAGAGAGCTACCCTCATATGCCCTCACAAGCTGGGAAGTTTTCATCCCCTAAAGCCAGCCTTGTTATGACAAGTTTCTCCAGTCCCTCTGTAATGAAGTGCTGGCCATTGCTGGCTGTTTCTGGGAATACAGGTTGAAGGACAAGAGACCTACTCCTGCTTCTTGGAAGTCAGGGAAGGGCTTGGGCGAAGCTGTGGAAGTCGAGCACACTCTTACAGGTCTGAAAATGTTTTCCTCAGTGTCTGGTAAGCAAGACAGAAGGACTTTGCTAAAGAAGGTCAAACACAAGCCTCTCTTCCTCATGCAGTGGTTTGTTGAAACTGAGTCTTGGAGGTTGTTACCGGGGATTTTAAGTAAATGAAGAGATGGCATCTGTGACTTTAGCCAAAGCAGCTTCAGCACGTGACTCAGGTGCAGCTGCTTGCTACATATGTATGAACTAGCTGCCAGGACATGCCACCATTACTCCCTCCCAAGAGGCTAATGCTGCCTCTGGTGCCTCTGTCCACATCTGAAATGGTCAGGTGACAGGTGTAGTGCTGCCTTCTCAGTACTGCTTATGAGCAGTGATCTGGCCATGGCAGAAGAGGTCTTGCTTTCTGTTGGCTTCTAATTCTTTTGGGTTTGGGTTGTTTAGTGTAGGTGCATTTGGTTACATTTAATTACTTCAGTGGTTTTCTGATGTGTCCTGTCTATTGTCCAAGTCATTTCTCTAGAAGATCCAAAACCAGGTGAATAAATGCTTGTGCTGCTACCAAGGAGTTTTGGAAGGAGAAAAAGGGAATTGTGTTTGTATTGTTGATGTACATTTCCTGTCCAGTGGCAGGTAGATAACCTTCTTCTCTTTCCAGGTGCTTGCACACATCTGTCCCTGTTCTAGCTTCCAGACACACCATGAACATGAGTTTTATTACCAGTTTTCCTAGAGCACAGTGAGAACACACTTGCCCTGTACATCACAGCATACGAGGCTCACTGGCTTTGCTGGCTGCCTCTTGCACTAACAGTTTCTCTTCTGCAAAATTAGTCAAAATGACCATTTGCAGGTACCCACAGCCCAAGAGCGTGCCCAGTGTGAAAGGCTTCTGAGCACTGTTCCAGCACTCTGCTGCCAGTTGAGTGGTACTGACAATCAGTTTGCTAAGTTGCTTGAGGTCTAGCCTGCAAAGATCCTGAATTCAACTGAAGGCTACAACAAAATAGAGACTGTTGAGTATTTTACAAGGGCAACCAGAAACATCTGTTTTTAGAAACCTATTTTTAAATTATCATTCTTTAACTGAAAAATTAAACACTTGTAAAGTGAGAATAGAAAACTGCTAGATCCCCCTTGGAGCTGAAATTTTCTCCTGTGTCATTGCAGAGAGAAGGGGAAGATAAAAGATGACTGGGAAGGGGCAAGCCAAAATCATTACTCATTCATCACTAGCAACAGTTAAAACTATTACAGCAACTGATTTCAGGATAGATGCCTACTGCAGAACCAGACAGAGCCACACAGCAGTTCTATGCCTTTGCAGTAAGAGCAGCGTCTTCCCTCCAGGTTAGCCTGTATTGACTTCCTCATTTCATTTTAATTGCTACTACATTGGCAGATCTGTGCTTGTCTAAGCTATGCAGGATAAAATTTATAGGGAGAGAAGATGAAGAGAAAGATGAGATATAACCTTTTTCACTGCAGGATTGCTACTCAGCAGCCATGGCCAAGACATGACCCACATACCCTGGGCTTTGTATCGCATGATGCAAGCTTTCAGCTGCCACTTTAACATATGAGCTTTTCACAGCACAAATTGCATGTCCTCACAGACTGAAAATGCCTGGTGTACCCAGAGATGCTCCCTCACTCCAACAAGTGCTAGCAGTCTCTTTGACACCGCAAGAGTCTCACCTGCCTTCTGTTCCTCAGCACCATACCCACATAGTAGACACAGGCAGTGCAGGGCAACACTTTGGCATGCTTTGCCATGCTGCATTCAGCCTGGGTAATGCTAGAGTTGATGAGATTTTGCAGTGACTTCTGAGGGGTCCCTTTGTGCACAAGGGTCCTCATGGAAAAGGACTCAGCTATGAAGGCCTCCTGCAACCCACCCCAAAGTCTTAGGCCAGTGGTGGAAACTGGTGTTGTATCACCTCTTCATAGCATCCAATCCATCACATGATCCGGGCAGGTGAGCTCAGATGTCTAGGCATAAGGTAGCAGCTGGCTTGAATTTTACTGAAATAGAGGTGTGCAGGTCCAAAGATTAACCACTGTGTTCTGCAAAGAGTAGCTTGTCTCTTGTATGTCAACATCCATTGGAAGAACAGGCACAGAGCAGCACTCAAAAAGGTCACATAGGATCCCTCAATTATTTGAATTCCCTATGAATAAGGAGATTCCTTGTGAATAAGTGCAGGTGTTGTTTTGAAGGACGGAGGAGATAGCAGAGAAGAAAAGGGCAGAAAAACCCAGGAGTAATGTAAACTTAGCTCATAGCCCGAACCAGTATTGCAGCATGACTCTGAGAAATGTGCATAAAATATATCTGGACAGCAGAGGAGTGCTTATGGTGTTGAGCAGATAATGTTTTAATTGCTTCTTCCTGCTCACAGAAAATGGTCTTTGTAAGCACACAGGATACATCCCTGATATCTCCTCCTGGCTGGAACAGTGCTTGGGACGTTGTGTTTCTGATTCATTCACATGTACTCGAATCACAACAGCAACATTTGCAGTTATCAAGCAGAGGATTATCATTCGATTCAGCGCTAATCTCCAAAGGAACAGTAAAAATTATTTCAAGAAAAGATAAAGTCTTTTTCCTTTGTCCTCTTCTAACAGAGAGCAGAGCTGGAATTTGAAGAATTTTTAAAAGCTGTTTCTACTTCCTAGTGTGCTGTGAATTTAGGTCCTGTAAGAACAGTCTGCCTACTGGAGTCATGCCATGACAAGGATATGTGGTCAGTTTGGAATATTTTTGTAAGAGGACAGAATGATTAGATGAATTTTCAGTGTTTGTTTTAGCTTGAATTCCTCATAAATTTTTAGCTAGGAAAGCAGGAGAGAGAGTTAGCTGGGGCACCTCTAGATTTATATCAACATCTGGTATTTTAACCAACATCAAAAACTGACTGCCAAGAAGGATGAAAGCTGTCAGCAGTGAGTGACCAGTCTGGGGTATGAATGACCTCTGAATGCAGACTCCAAAAAGTGCTCCGGAAAGGTGAGGAGATAAACAAGGCAGTTCCTGATTTTGCCAAAGTCCACCTATATTTGCTCATAGAAGGGAAAAATCAGGAACATATTAGAATTCTGTGCAGGGCCTGCATGCACATGTCCGACTGTGCACAAGAACCAATCAGCTTAACCTCTTCATGCCACCTCTCCAACTTCCAAAAAGATTCAGAGAACATTCAAAATCTGTTACAGATGGCTTGAGAGTGGCAGTAATTTCAGGGTATGTGCAGGTGACTATGGGGATGCCACTAGGCAGGAAAGGCAGCAGACGTGACATTTACACCTAGACTGCATGACTTAAAAAAATGGAACAGCTTCTGCAGCTCCTGGCTGCCAACTAAGTATGGCCATAGCAGCATAGCATTTCCATTGCACATCCTAGCAGTGCCCAGAAATCAAAAGGAGTACTTCTAATAAAACTTTTAACTGATGTGCATTTTACAGCATATTCAGTTGATCTCAGCTCAGTTTAGCTCCAAGGCCAAATTCAGTTACCACTGGGGGTGGAGGGATAACATGTTAGAAATTCTAGTCTGTTCTCATCTGGTGAAATGCTTGTACTCCATTGCAAAAGCTCCAAATGAGAGCCAGTAAGGAAAGCCATTTGATGTTCCTGATTCCTATAATTTCACTTGTGCTGTTCCTCAGTGCTTTGGTCACCTCAAGCTGGATTGCAAGACGCTGTAAGCAGGCCTGGGAATGCGACACAATTCAGTCTACAAGAAGTATTCATGTAGAAATACAATTTCCTATCCAGCATCCAGTCACAGGAATCCCTGGGTTTTTGGGTTTTCTGGTTCATTATCATGGCAAAGCAGGTGTCCTTGGCACAGAAGCCAAAACCAAACAGCAAAAGGTAAGAAGAAGTTAAGTCCTTTCAGGTTTTATAGATTACAAAGCAGCAAGATTATCTTTCTCTCTTTGATTTTAAAAGCTTTATTTACATATCGTGCTAAACACAGCCAAAATGCAGCTCTGTATCATGTTGAACTGCTACTGAACAAGAGCAGGCAGAAAAGCAGCAGTTAGAAAGGACAGTGTAGTGGGAGCCCTGACATGTACCAGTGTCCATATTTAATATTTGAGCATGCATGTATCACAGTTCCCTGTGTGTCCACTGATGACCAGATTGACTGATATATATATGTTTCACACCACTGTGGTAACAGCGTATCTTTCTTCCAAGCTGAACCACCAAACTGGAAAAGAGATAGTGTTGCATGCAGTGGGGTGCCCCACCTTGGTGATGACAAGTTCAGACAAAGGGAAGTAGAGACTATTTCCTCAAATGGATGAAGCTTTGTAGGATATCACTGAAACAAGTTAAAAAAGCAATTTCAGCAGGCTTTCAGTAGCTCACAAGAGGGTGAAAGATTTCAAGGAGATTAATGGACGGTCTCCTTGTAAAGTAACAGTTTTAACATTTGGGAGTTCTGATATAGGATGTCACTGTTCGGTTCAGTATTTAGTCTTTTCCTGCTCTGGTCCAGACACCAGCCCTAAGCGGCCACATGAAGCCATACAACCATGTGTTCCCTATTTCAGAATTTTATTACTTCCAGGCACAAATTTTATCATATTATTATTTCATGTTGGGAAAATTCACCAATTTTTCTGTTTATCACTGTGGCTTATTCAATGGCCTAATTAGCTGTGAGATCTGGGTCTTTAATCCCTTGCCTGGCTCTGACCTTGAAGGATTTTGGGTAAGCAAATTTTTGCTTTTCAGATTGCATTTATCCATCAGGAAAATACTAATGTTGATTTTTTTTTTTTTCACCATGGCTTTATAGGAAATATCAGCTATAAATTCTTGTGCTGCCTGCAAGAGAAAGAATAAGAAACCAAATTATGCTAGGTTCTTCCCCTTGGGAGAGAAAGATCCAAGCGCACCAGAATTTTGTAAACCTAACAAAAATCTTTCCTTCTCATTCTGCCTGTGAAATAACAGCATGTGGGTTTGAGAAACAGTATAATTCAAAGCCAGGACAGTATATGTTATTAATTATTATGATAATCCTAAGAAAATAATAGTTTTTTCTTGTGGCCATGACATTGTAAAAGACCTTCAAATGCTGTTACATACCTCTTTGCACACACAGCCAGAGTTTCTACATCCTCATCACTGGGAGCCTGAGCATCTTACATTTGCAGTATTTGCTATAATTGCAGTGGAGATAATCAGCAAAATTCCCACTGCAGGATATAATACAGGTGTATTTTACATATTGTTGCACATGCAGGCACATTCTAATGTGATTTCAAAAGGTTTTTATCTATTGTGGCTCATTGGGTACAGATACTTGCCCTAAGGTAAGAAAACAGCAGATAATAACAAGATTCCAGTTTTCATTTTGGACTCGAGCCTACGAAGATGTAGAAGAGGCCACAGAAGAGGCACCAGGGGTGTTTTAGAAAAGTTGTGTGCTGAGGAGCTCACCAGCATGTGCTGGACTGTGTGCACTCAAGGGATATCCATGTGCATAACACTTAATAGACAAAAGGTTATTAAACTGTTTTTTCAACTGAAACATAGAGAAACAAGATGATTAGATCAAGGACTTCCATGACTAAAAACAGAATCTTCCAGGTCCCAGTGAAAGGTCTGTTTTGAATCCTGTATTTTATCAGATGCATGGGGAGAAGCTCCTGTGGGAGACCACGCTGTCAGAACAGGATAAAACCTAGCACAGGCCAACACAGCAGTGCTGAGTGAGGCCAAGTCACATACACAGGGAACCACAACCTGGCACAGAGATGGAATATCACTAACCAGCTGAGTTACCAGCTTACAAGTTCGCCTGCTCTTCCAGGGACTGAAGAGCGTCTGTCAGACATTTGGGTGAGACAACTGCCATTTAAAAATGCTTGCGATGAAATAAAATTAGTAGAACACACGATACTCACTGCCCCACTGTGCGCTCTTGCTGTGAAATGCTGATAAGACAGGTACATTTTCACCTCCAGAACTCTCTTGAAGACACTGCTTTCACAGTTTGGTAGTGAGTTTTATGACAGCTGCAAACTAATCTTCAGTTTCTTGTCATCTGTGGTGTACTTTTTGCAACCTTCTTTCGTGGTCATTGACTCTTCCCCTGCTTTCACAAGCAGTGGTCATTGGCTCCCACCAGTCAAAACAACACCCGGTTTCCCCTGCAGCTTATTGCTTGCTGCCACTGAAAATGCCCACAACCCACTGGACTTCTAGACTTTTAGATGCAGGTTGTCCTCTCAATAAGCACTGTTTATGAAATCGCATGTCGCTAAAGGAAAGCTAGAAGTGATGCAGGCAGTGCGAGTGCAGGGAACAAAGTGTGCACATGCTTGTGTGCGAAGCACAGGCTGTATAATACAACTGGCAATGAAGGGAGGTGGTGCAAGGAATGAGGCTGGCACTTCCTCCTTTCAACACTTACTGTTTCACTCCTGCCTTTCTCAGCAGCTTGGCCCTCATGGCCTTTGAAACAGACTGAAAAGGTACTTCACCAATGTAAACATACCAGAATTGTGAGTCTGGGGGAGACATATGGGGCCTGTGGTGTAAGACAGTGGAGAAGATGGAGATGTTGAACTGGTAGAGGGAAAAGATGGAGGAATGCCACGGGCATGGCAGGAAATGAAAACCTTAGACAAAAACAAAGGCAGGTGGGAGGTGAGAGAGATGGTGATATTACCGTGGATGAAATCTGGGGAAAGGCCTGGATGCCATAGTAGGAAAGGCAGCACAGAATCAAAATATATTGAGGTATTTGCCCCGTGCATCTGAACCAGGGAAGGTACGTAGCCATGCCAGGGGGCTTTTACTTGACATGTCAAGAGTGGCATGCTTCCATGAAAGGGCTGAAAGCAACAATGACAGGACAAAAAGTCCTTGTGATGTGGACAGACCAAGACGCTTGTCTGGAGTGAAGGGCCTTGAGGGGAAGCTGTATGAGGAGCGGCTGAGGACACTTTCAGCCTGCAGGAGACTGAAGGGAGACCTCATTGCAATGTACAACTTCCTCATGAGGGGAAGAAGAGGGACAGGCACTGATCTCTGCTCTGTAGTGACCAGTGACAGGACATGAGGGAATGGCCTGAAGTTGTGCCAGGGGAGGTTTAGTTTGGATATTACAGAAAGGTTCTTGCCGCAGAGGGTAGCTGGGCACTGGAACAGGCTCCCATTCCCTCCACAGGGAAGTAGGCACAGCACCAAGCCTGACAGAGTTCAAGGAGTGCTTGGACAATGCTCTCAGGCACATGGTGTGACTCATGGGGATGCTCTGTGCAGGGCCAGGAGTTTGAAGCGATAATCCTTGTAGGTCCCTTCCAATTCAAAAGATTCTGTGATTCAGTGAGTACGGTACCTCGTGGGCCTCCTCCATATGGACCTGGACCCTGGCTGGAGGACGCTCCTGGAAGCCCTCTACAGGCCTGACAAAGGCGCAAGGGGAAAAACAAGAAGGAACTCCAGCCCTGTGGCTGGGGTCCGCAGCTTCCCAAAGCTGGCAAAACGAGTAACGCGACGAGTGACCGAACGCGGGCCCGGGGCACGCGCCGGGCTGGTCTCTGCCGCTCCTTCCCTATAAAAAAGCTGATTAATGCGTG